>LPNX010106595.1:0-17424 GCA_001517045.1 Pseudotsuga menziesii
TTGTAGGGACTACCCCCCTTGGCTTCGTTAGGAGTTAGCCTAAACGGAGGAGCTAGGAGTAGGTGACAGTACCTAGCTCTGTGCTCGCCCCCAAGGTCACACCTCTCCCACTTTCTCAAGTGAGGAGACAGCTTTCGAAATATTTTTGCTGCAGGTGTGCAATCGGCGGACAACACAACCCTTAAGTTTTCTTCCTCATCTATGCACTCAAAATTCTTATTGTAATAATAAAGAATTACCCTGTATGCTTCCAACCAATCCATTCCAATGAGGATATGATAGGAACCTAGTGGTAGAACATTTAGATCTGCATAAGTGGCTAGCCCATTCATAGCCAATGGATATTTTTCTATCACTTCAATGACCTTTCTCTTTTTCCCAGTGCTAGCTGAACTAGCTAGGATTTTCTATGCTTTAACATTTTAAAACCACAAATATCAAATAATTTAGGAGAAATATAGCTATGATTAGATATAGGGTCAATTAAAACATAAATATATTGCTTAGTAATCTTACCTGCAACTTCAATCAGCATTGACTGATGATCTTCCTGGCGGTCCTCGAGTGCTGCATAAATCCAATGGACAATCCTTGCAACCTGAATCGTAGTTTCTTCTTCTTGAATGTTATGATATTTCCTTACAAAACCATCCTCAAGTGGGAAATTTATACACATGTGGGGTCCTCCACATATCCAACATTGGAGTGGTCCTCTGTTCTGTTGTGGATCTCTTGGATTTTCTCCCATTGCTTTAGTTGTCTTACTCACAGCTTGGGATGGATGCTTCTGCTGATTCCTGAAGTGAGAAGGTTTGAAATATTTCTTCCTATGATCAAAATTATCATTTCTCTTGTCCTTCAAATTCTTATGGATATCCATTTTTCCATTTATTTTCTCATAGGAATACATAGCTTTCCTTGTAGCCTCTTCCAGAGTTCTAGGTTCATAAAACTCAATTATGTCTTTGTAAGAATGAGGTAGCCCACTCAAAAAGCGCTGGATTTTCACTTTGTCATCCCTGATTATAATGTACCAAGATTTGTGTGAATACCTAAACACTATCTAATTCTTTAATTTAAATTAAAATTTCTGAACTTTGAATTAAACCACTTAGAGTCTCTTCGGACTAAGCAAATCAAGGGTTTTTTCTGGGAACTTTTGCAGGAAAGAGGAGTGAGAAGGGGGGAAAAACAAAAGAAATTTCAGACATAGAATTTCCTCTTCCCTAATACATTTATATATTGTTCCATTTAGGTTTCAGAATCCACTATGTGGAAACTTACTTCCACGCTTCAGGGCAGTCAAACTGTGAAACTAGGAAGAGTAGTTAAGCCTTTTCCAACCAGGAGATTTTGGAAACTTGCAGAGGGTTGTTACAGAATTCATATAACATAAAAAATTTGTTTGGAAATTTTTCAGACGTTTTGGAAATTTTTGAGGAGTTTTGGAGGAATTTGGGGGTTTTCAGCAGTTTTAGCCTAGTGAAACCCTGCGTAGTGGAGGATCCAAAAAGGCAGTACGAACCCAATAGAAAATGGTTTATGGAGATATTTATTGGAATTTGGGTCTTTAAATGACCCACAGGAACTTACAAGGCTCATTTTTAGTTAACCAAACTCATTTTACATCCACATTTGCAAGACTAGTCATTTAAAGCTAGCAATCTAGCTAAGGTATAAAATAAAGCTGTTAATTCATGGAAAATTTATTTATGAACTAAATATGAAGTATAAAATATCTAAATATAATCTCAATTAACATATAAAATCTCTCCAATCATTCCCACAACCTTTCCTATTTCTTATTGCACTCAGATTCATCATTTCCCCCCCATACAGTGATAAAAGAAGTTTTTTTTGGTGAAATTGAAGACATAATTTTTTATGGACAGATAGATTTCGACCTGCTAAGTATAAATTAAATATTTATATGCTTATACATATCATAATTAATATAATATAGTTACTATTACAAAGGAGACTCCAAAATAGTGGGCAGAAGGCCCAAAACATGACCAGTAAAGGGGCTGAGAGCGTAGGTGAAGCATGGGCTTCACCGGAGCTCGAAATGAATGTGATGGAGGCTGAAAATATCTCTGATAATAATTCAATGGCTGAAATCTAGTGCTACATACCTGCAATAGAAGAGAAGAGGATGGAAGGAGAGGGGAAGGAAAGGTTCGGGATCATCTCCCAATAGTCTGAGGCGCATCACTCAGAAATAATTTCGACATAAGCATAGCTCAACACACATAACAACAAAACAAGAAAAATATATGAAAGGAATTTGGAATAATTATTTTATAGAATTAATGTTGACCTGTTGAGCAAGTTACTTGGCTTGGTGACCTATGAGAATAGGTCACCCATGGGTGGACATACTTTCCTTACTTTGCTTTGATTTGGATTTCCTTCTTTTTCCTCGTTTTTTGACTTTCCTTTTTTTATGAACTTTCCTACTTTTTATACTTTCATTATTTTTATGTTTTATCCTTCTTTCTAGATTTATGCTGCTTTTCCTGAAATATTCCTCTTTTCTCATTTTTTGCATCATTTTTGGACTCTAGTGCTTACTTGACTTCTACTCCAAGTAATTCCTCCAACCTTATCCACTAATTTGAAATACTATGCATCCCAAATACTATGCATCCTCCAAACTTATAGGGATGAATCAAAGAAATACTACGCATCCCAAATATTCCTCCAAAAAGTGAGGCCACAGTTCCACCAGTCTTTCCATTCCAACTGAAATGTTCTCATGTGACCAATGCACACAAGGAACAAGTGTGTTTTCCAAGAAACTCAAGTGACAAGGGTGAGGATCCCATGTCCTAAAATGCTTCTCCAATAGAGAGTAAGTTGTATAAAAATCTGTCATGTTCATGTTTCCCTCAAATAACGAGGTATCATGGTCTCTATGGAACTCAACAGGTGCTCCTCTCTTCATCCAATGGCTCAAATCTATGCCATTGATTCAAGGGTGAAAAACTCCATCAATTGACCCACACATTGAAAGAAAGTGTAGATCTGATGTATTCTTGTCAAAATTGGCTACACACACATGCATTTTCTACTGCTTGTAAATAATAGAAAAATCAGCAATATTAAAAACAATTTTCTTGCAACAAGACATCAAACTTTTACCTTCCATATTTTCCTCTTCAGTGATTCCTATATCCAACCATCCAATGGATGAATTAGAGATATTTATTCCTGATTTATATGATCTATAATCATCCATATCTTCTGAAATATGATCTATCTCCAATGGGGACAAATCATGATCCCCCTGTTATGCATGCGACACAAACCAGAAAATTTTCTTCACCCACTGTTCATTCCCCATTGGTGTTGTTGAATCTAGGCCATGTGGGAAAGAACTATGAACCTTGTTTGCATGTCTGCAACCTTCAGTAATCATACTTACGGCTGCAAATTTTTCATTATTGGCTATCCCAAATTGTGTGCTCTCATCCCACTCTTCCATGGGAGAGTGACTGTATTCAAGGAACAACTCAAGTTTCCTTAGAAATATATCAAGTGCTTGGTTCTCATCAAATTGTTCTACACACTCTTCAAGCACATACCAAATAGAATTCTCCACATGGTCCACCCACTCATGAGGTTCCTCCATGTAATTTTTTATGCCATTCACCCAAAAGGGATGAATCTCAAGAAAGATTGAGGATTCAGTCAATTCTTGCCACTCTTGTTGGAATTGTTTTATCTTCATTTATGATTCTAAGAGGGAACTTCGAGTGTATCTCAAATAATATTGGGTAGATATAAAATCACCTTTAATATTGTATTTCTCTTCTTCATATATGAAAATAATTTATTCATTATGCAATGATGCTTCCCGCAATAACTCAACAAGCTCAAACATGTCATTTTTATCTGAAAGCAATTGTGAGAAATCACCTTTGATTGTGGACATTGCTTTCTGGATATTCTCCATGGATTCAAAGGAAGATTGGTCTTCCCTTAAAGAACCTTCCCAACACATATTTGACACTGAATCATGATTATCATGGAGAATTTTCAGGGCCACTTGGATCTTTTATTCATCAATCTTCAATGACCCTGCAAGAAGATGAGGTTCTTGTAGATGTTCCTCCTCTTCATTTTCCATCACCAGATCAATTTCATGCACTGCATTCAAGGTTTTGAAATATGATCCATATGTTTTTTATGCAATATATTCATATTTTAAGTCCTCAACAGAATAATTTGGCATGCAACTTAAGTGCTCATTCATCCTTGGTGCACCAGAAAGATATTCTCTCAAAGTTTCATCCTTCATACTTCATTCATTTTTTACACCAAAATTATGAACCTCATCACTAGGGGGCTCAACCATTTTGAACTCCTCACTTGAAGTGGATTCCATATCATATTTACTCAATGACACATAAAAATTAGAATTTACTAAATCGCCATGTGTGATGTTCTCCTCCTTATGTGGTGGAATTATGATGGCTTGTTCACCCACACATTTCTCTGCTTCAGACCCTACTGAGATGTGCTCAATTTGTGCTTCCTTGTGAGGCTCAAGGGGTGACTGTAAATATGAATAATGTTTCTCTTTTCAATCATATCCAAAATATGTCTCACTATCATCAATATTCCCCATATCTTCTGCACTTATCTTGAAATCAACCACACAGAAATTTGGAGTCATCTCACCTTCCACGTTACCAACAACTAGATGTTGGACTGTTGTATATTTAGTAGTGCATGGATCTTCTTCATATCCATCTGAAGAAGGATGTGGTGACTCATTATCCTCATGGATACTGCAAATACACTGATTTCTGTTTCGGGAAAACCCAAATAATTTCTCAAAGAAACCATGCGTAGATGGCTCTACTGAATCTTTGCTTTTGGTCCTCTTTTCTTCCCCTTTACTTTGAGAAGTGGAAGAAATTAGTTCCTTTCTTGATGGATTATTGGTATTCAAAGAACCTAAATGTTTTAATTTTTTGAATACATAGACTCTCCAACATTATTTCCTTCATGTTGAGAGACACTGCTACTCCCTTCTCCATGTTTTCTTTCCAACTGCTTGGCAAGGAATTCTAATAGATCTCACTGGATGATGCTTTGAGATACACATTTCATCCATTTCAACATTATTTCAATAAAAATTCTTAAATATTATGTATCATCAATTTTTTAGGGCTCTTCTTCCTCGTACAACTCAAAGTATAAATATTCCATGACTGGAACTAATTCCACAACTGCAACTTGAAGATATTGCTAAGCTACTTTTCCACTGAGAGTTACTTTCCATGGGCTGAGCAAAGGAAATTTTTTTGATACCATTTTAATGTTCCAAGTATGCTGTGAAGACTTGAACACTATCTAATTCTGTAATTAAAATTAAAATTTATGAACTTTGAATTAAACCACTCAGAGCCTCTTCAGACTTGGCAAATCAGGGGTTTTTTATGGGACATTTTGTAGGAAAGAGGAGTAAGCAAGGGAAAGAAAAAAAATACATTTAAGACATACAATTTCCTCTTATCTAACACATTTATATATTTTTCCATTTAAGTTTCTGAATCCACTATGCAGAAACCTACTTCCACGCTTCTGGGCAGCCAAACCATGAAACTAGGAAGAGTAGTTCATCCTTTTCGAGCCAGGGGATTTTGGAAAATTGCAGAGAGTTGTGATAGAATTAATATAAAATAATAAATTTTTTTGAAAATTTTTCATCATTTCTGGAAATTTCCGAGGAGTTTTGGAGGAATTTGGGGTTTTTCAGTAGTTTTGGCCTAGTGAAACCCTGCATAGTGGAGGATCCCAAAGGGCAGTATGAACCAAATGAAAAAATATTATGGATATATGTATGGAAATTTGGTTCTTCCAGTGACCCAAAGAAACTTACAAGGATCTGTTTGAGTTAACATAACTCATTTTACATCAAAATTTGCAAGACTAGTCATTTAAAGCTAGCAATCTAGTTAGGGTCTAAAATAAAGTACTTAATTCATGGAAAATTGATTTTTGAACTACATATGAAGTATAAAAAATATAAATAAAATATAAATAAACATATAAACTCTCTCCAATCATTCCCACAACCTTTCCTATTTCTTATTGCACTCGGGTTCATCAATTTTCCCCCATACGATGATAAAATAAGCTTTTTTTTGGTGAAACCGAAGAATTTTTTTTATGGAAAAATATGTTTCTACCTGATAAAGATAAATTACATATTTAAATGCTTCTACATATAAAAAATCATATAATATACTGAAAATTACAAAGGAGATTCCAAAATAGTGGGCAGGAGGCCCAGAACATGACAGGCAAAGGGGCTAAGAAAATAGGTGAAGAATGGGCTTCACTAGAGCTTGACCTGGACATGATGGAGGTTGCAAATGTATTTTATAATACTTAAATGGCTGAAATATAGCACTCTATACCTTCAATATCAGAGAAGAGGATGGAAGGATAGGGGAAGGGAAGGTTGGGGCTCATCTCCCAATAGTCTGAGGCACATCACTCAGAAGGAATTCTCACATAAGCATAGCTCAACATACACAACAACCAAACTAGAAAAATATCTAAAAGGAATTTGGAATACTTATTTTATATAGTTAATGTTGACTTGTTGAGCAAGTTAGTTGGATTGGTGACCTGTGAGAATAGTTCACCCATGAGTGGACATACTTTCCTTACTTTGCTTTGCTTTGGCTTTCCTTCTTTTTCCTTTTTTTATGAATTTTCTTATTTTCTAAACTTTACTGCTTTTCATAATTTCCTTATTTTCATGCTTTATCCTTCTTTTTGGATTTATGCTACTTTTCCTGAAATATTCCTCTTTTCTAATTTTTGGCATCATTATTGGACTCTAGTGCTTACTTGAATTCTACTCGAAGTAATTCCCCCAACCTTATCTACTGATTTGAATTGGTGGGACAATTTCTCCATTTATTCAACATAACAAATAAAAATATTAATTGCACCAATAATATTAAATGCTCCATAATTATTTATTCCAAGTGGCTAGCAACTATGGAGAAATTTAAATGCACACTCCTAATTAATTAATTGCCTCATCTTAACCCCTCATTAATTATTTAATTCAATATGTCACTAGGATTCATGGGGTTAAATATACTTCATGGTGCTATCAAAATGGGAACATGACACTAATATACCTGACATATCTCAAAAGTTCCAAGAACATGTTTGCATATTCTTCCATGGTGTGTTGTCCCAATTTCAGCTCATGGAATTATTTGATCTTATCATCATAGTACTTTTCAGAGAGGTACTTCTGGTTGAAATATTTCTTGAATTGTTTCCATGCAATCTTCTTGTCATTGGTCTTATTTACCTACCTGAGGTTCTCCCACCAAATGGATGCTCTTCCATTTAGTTTGAATATGGCTACCCTAGCCTTCATATTTCCTGAATAGTCTTGGACTTGGGAATATTTCTTCATCCCAAGAAGCCAAGATTCAGCTTCTTTTCGAGTATTTATCTCACTGTTAAACGTAGGATGATTTTGCCTTTTGAACTCATCCCGTGAGTTGTTTCTGTAGAGCCTCTTTCACTTTTCTTTGTGAGATGAAGAGATAGAAACCCCAGTGGATCCTTTAGATAGTGTTTAGGTATTCACACAAATCTTGGTACATTATAATCAGGGATGACAAAGTGAAAATCCAGTGCTTTTTGAGTGGGCTACCTCATTCTTACAAAGACATAATTGAGTTTTATGAACATAGAACTCTGGAAGAGGCTACAAGGAAAGCTATGTATTTCGATGAGAAAATAAATGGAAAAATGGATATCCATAAGACTTTGAAGGACAAGAGAAATGAGAATTTTGATCATAGGAAGAAATATTTCAAACCTTCTCACTCCAGGAATCAGCAGAAGCATCCATCCCAAGCTGTGAGTAAGAAAACTAAAGCAATGGGAGAAAATCCAAGAGATCCACAACAGAACAGAGGACCACTCCAATGTTGGAGATGTGGAGGACCCCACATGTGTATAAATTTACCACTTGAGTATGGGTTTGTAAGGAAATATCATAACATTCAAGAAGAAGAAACTACGATTCAGGTTGCAAGGATTGTCCATAGGATTTATGCAGCACTCGAGGACCGCCAGGAAGATCATCAGTCAATGCTGATTGAAGTTGCAGGTAAGATTACTAAGCAATATATTTATGTTTTAATTGACCCTATATCTAATCATAGCTATATTTCTCCTAAAGTAGTTGATATTTGTGGTTTTAAAATGTTAAAGCATAGAAAATCCTAGCTAGTTCAGCTAGCACTGGGAATAAGAGAAAGGTCATTGAAGTGGTAGAAAAATATCCATTGGCTATGAATGGGCTAGCCACTTATGCAGATCTAAATTTTATACCACTAGGTTCCTATGATATCCTCATTGGAATGGATTGGTTGGAAACATACAGGGTAATTCTTTATTATTACAATAAGACTTTTGAGTGCATAGACGAGGAAGAAAACTTAAGGGTTGTAAGAGGCATTCCTAAAGTGATTTCTGTCAGGCATATTTCAGCAATGTAGCTGATGAAGTTCCATGGGAAAGGTTTCTAGTTGTATGCAACCCATGTGTTGGAGGCAATAGAGAATGAAACTCCTAGGCTGGAGGAATTTCATGTGTTGTAGGAATTCAGGGATGTTTTTTGTGATGAAATTATAGGGATTCCTCCAATCTGAAAGCAATTGTGAGAAATCACCTTTGATTGTGGACATTGCTTTCTAGATATTCTCCATGGATTCAAAGGAAGATTGGTCTTCCCTTAAAGAATATTCCCAACACATATTTGACACTGAAGCATGATTATCATGGAGAATTTTCAGGGCCACTTGGATCTTTTATTCATCAATCTTCAATGACCCTGCAAGAAGATGAGGTTCTTGTAGATGTTCCTCCTCTTCATTTTCCATCACCGGATCAATTTCATGCACTGCATTCAAGGTTTTGAAATATGATCCATATGTTTTTTATGCAATATATTCATATTTCAAGTCCTCAACAGAATAATTTGGGCTGCAACTTAAGTGCTCATTCATCCTTGGTGGACCAGAAAGATATTCTCTCAAAGTTTCATCCTTCATACTTCATTCATTTTTTACACCAAAATTATGAACCTCATCACTAGGGGGCTCAACCATTTTGAAATCCTCACTTGAAGTGGATTCCATATCATATTTACTCAATGAAACAAAAAAATTAGAATTTACTAAATCACCATGTGTGATGTTCTCCTGCTTACGTGGTGGAATTATGATGGCTTGTTCACCCACCCATTTCTCTGCTTCAGACGCTACTGAGATGTGCTCAATTTGTGCTTCCTTGTGAGGCTCAAGGGGTGACTGTAAATATGAATCATGTTTCTCTTTTCAATCATATCCAAAATATGTCTCACTATCATCAATATTCCCCATATCTTCTACACTTATCTTGAAATCAACCACAAAGAAATTTGGAGTCATCTCACCTTCCACGTTACCAACAACTAGATGTTGGACTGTTGGATATTTAGTAGTGCATGGATCTTCTTCATATCCATCTGAAAAAGGATGTGGTGACTCATTATCCTCATGGATACTGCAAATACACTGATTTCTCTTCCGGGAAAACCCAAATAATTTCTCAAAGAAACCATGTGTAGATGGCTCTAATAAATCTTTGCTTTTGGTCCTCTTTTCTTCCCCTTTACTTTGAGAAGTGGAAGAAATTAGTTCCTTTATTGATGGATTCTTGGTCTTCAAAGAAACTAAATGTGTTAATTTTTTGAATACATAGAATCTCCAACATTATTTCCTTCATGTTGAGAGACACTGCTACTCCCTTCTCCATGTTTGCTTTCCAACTGCTTGGCAAGGAATTCTAATAGATCTCACTGGATGATGCTTTGAGATACACATTTCATCCATTTCAACATTATTTCAATAAAAATTCTTAAATATTATGTATCATCAATTTTTTAGGGCTCTTCTTCCTCATACAACTCAAAGTCTAAATATTCCATGACTGGAACTAATTCCACAACTGCAACTTGAAGATATTGCTAAGCTACTTTTCCACTGAGAGTTACTTTCCATGGGCTGAGCAAAGGAAATTTTTTTGATACCATTTTAATGTTCCAAGTCTAGTGTGAAGACTTGAACACTATCTAATTCTATAATTAAAATTAAAATTTATGAACTTTGAATTAAACCACTCAAAGCCTCTTCGGACTTGGCAAATCAGGGGTTTTTTATGGGAAATTTTGTAGGCAAGAGGAGTAAGCAAGGGGAAGAAAAAAAATACATTTCAGACATACAATTTCCTCTTATCTAACACATTTATATATTTTTCCATTTAAGTTTCTGAATCCACTATGTAGAAACCTATTTCCACGCTTCTGGGCAGCCAAACCATGAAACTAGGAAGAGTAGTTCATCCTTTTCGAGCCAGGGGATTTTGGAAAATTGTAGAGAGTTGTGATAGAATTAATATAAAATAATAAATTGTTTTGAAAAATTTTCATCAGTTCTGGAAAGTTCTGAGGATTTTTGGAGGAATTGGGGGTTTTTCAGTAGTTTTGGCCTAGTGAAACCCTGCATAGTGGAAGATCCAAAAGGGCAGTATGAACCAAATGAAAAAATATTATGGATATATGTATGGAAATTTGGGTCTTCCAGTGACCCAAAGAAACTTACAAGGATCTGTTTGAGTTAACATAACTCATTTTACATCAAAATTTGCAAGACTAGTCATTTAAAGCTAGCAATCTAGTTAGGGTCTAAAATAAAGTAGTTAATTCATGGAAAATTGATTTTTGAACTACATATGAAGTATAAAAAATATAAATAACATATAAATCAACATATAAACTCTCTCCAATCGTTCCCACAACCTTTCCTATTTCTTATTGCACTCGAGTTCATCAATTTTCCCCCATACGATGATAAAAGAAGCTTTTTTTTGGTGAAATCGAAGAATTTTTTTTATGGAAAAATATATTTCTACCTGATAAATATAAATTACATATTTAAATTCTTCTAAATATAAAAAATCATATAATATACTGACAATTACAAAGGAGTGTAATGTCCCTGGTTTTGACCCCGTCTGCATGATGTATATAATGTAATTAATCATGGTGAGGAGCTAAAGGCAAAAGCCCCACCATCTATTTGGTTATGTGTGTTCGGAAATGGGGAAATATGCCGATGGTTTATCATGCGGTATGGCACATTATAATTTGGCATCATGTAAACATGCACATCAATTAAACTAAAACCACAACCAGCTACGACAGTGCAACGTTGAATGAAAAGGGCGTGATTCCAAAGGATAAGGGGTGGGGGATTGTCAAACCTTAGTCTATGGGGAAAAAACCCATGTTTCAACACCTTTGTTGTTGTCACCTTTTGTCTCATACAACCTTGTCAACCTCTTTAATGCTTCAATTGGCGGTTGAGGAGTTATGGCTGAGTGGTTGAGGGCATTAATTGCTGGAGGAATCGTGGGTAAGGAGGCAAGCATCTCCATCTTCCGCACGACTCCATTCTGGCCCTGCCTGTTCATCTTCCTCACGCAGAGGTTGGTTCTTTACCTCATGCGCCTGTTCATTCTGCCGATCGCGTGTTCTCTCCACTGGCTGTTCGTTCTCTCCACGGTCAGTTCTTCCTCACGCAGGTCGATCGATTCGCACACAGGCTGGGATCCTCACGCAGGGAGGCTTTCTGTTCCTCCTCACGCACCCGTCGTGGGTCTGCTGGGTTCTTTTCACCCACGATTTGGGTTGCTGTCATTTCTCCACGATTGTTGGATGCTGCTGAGTCATTTTCCCATGTGAGATCCGTGCTCACTATCTTTGTTTTGGGACCATTGTCTTCCTCGTGCCTTGTGGGCTGTGGTGTCCAATTGCGTTTTGGGCCATTGTGGATTCATAGTAAGCCGTTTCCTGTCATCAGTGATGTCCCTACTATTTGGACGGTGTAATGTCGGATGAAATTCCCTTGTCTGTCCATGCTGGGAGTTGGCTTCTCCTTGTTTTTGGGACTGTGATTGGTTGCCACCACTCATTGTGAGTTTGGGTTGTTGAATTGCCCTGGTTTTGGTTGCTGTGGATGCAATCATATTTTGGGTGTTGTGGCTGAGTTGTTTTGGCCACGTTAGGGCCAAGAACAACTTAGCAGTGTTGTTGGATTTGAGCTGTGTCTCACCCTTGGCTTGGTATATTTCCGTGGTTGTTTTACCTTCTTCACAGGGCTGTGAAGGGTTGTTCGGCTGCTGGTATGCAGTGGTTGTCCCTTGGACTGTGCTAGCTTGGCCGATCTGTTGATGGCTTGATAAACCCAGCAGTGTTGGTTTGGCTGTTTTGTGTCCCCTTGGCCATGTGCAAGCCTGCAACTGACCCTTATCCTGAAGGAATCATGCCCAGCTTGGGGGTGGCAGCGTTGCTGAGAGATTGATTAGCACGTTGGCCTATGGTTGGGTGGAATGTTGCAACGACGTAGCTGGTTGCGGATGAGTTCTTCACCAAAAGATAAGTCTGATGTCCATATTTCATCTCTCTAATTATATATTGATGTCAATTAATGAATCATATTGAACATGGTGGGATGCTGGAGATGTATGTGTTTTGCTTCCGCTGTATGATTGAGGATTTAGGCATTTGTGTATGCTTAGGCATCTTAATATGCATCCTGTAAGTTTTTAATTCCAGCATTGTTTTCTTTTGATTATGTTCATGGGGTTGTTTGCTCGGTTTGTTTTTTATGCTCGTCGCGTCCTCTTCGCTGGTCTGAGGGATGGGGACGTGACAGAATGGTATCAGAGCTCTGGGTTGCAGCAATGGGCTTCTATGGGCCAAGAAGATGCAGTGACAGAAGGTAGAATTACCTTCTCTGTTCAGCAGAGCAGCAGCAAGTTTCAAAAATCGCCTAAGTATTTGAATAGTGATCCAGTCGGAACACTTAGTGGTTCAGACTTCCGCCGTTGCGAAAGGATTGGCGAAAGGATTCGGCGTTTGAACAGTCGAGACATCAGAAGGTTTAGTGGTTTCGACTTCTGATGTAGCGGAAGGTATAGCTATTTTCAGTCCGCCGTTGCAGCTGTGAAAAGGATTCAGCCGCCGATGCAGCAATGGAGCCGATTTCCGATGAAGGGGAAATTTTGAAAAATTTCGGTCTAAGTGTTAGACAGTCGAAAGGGAAAGTGATGCAGTGTCTGTCGTTGTGGACGCCGAACCGTTAAGTCTTCCAATGTGAAAGGGCTTCGACGTTGTGGAAGAGGGGATGAAGTTAACTTCCGCTGTTGCGGAAGAATTCCGGAAGTGCCACCGTTGCGGACGGTGAAGTGATTTCATGTTCGACTCGAAAGCCGTCCGATCGCCGACGCCGCAGAAAGGTTTAAATTTTTTTTCTAAGTGCCAAATCGGAAGGAAGAATGGTTCCAGGAGCCGATTTGGCGGAAGAAGGAGTGGTTCTGGGAGCCGATTCAATGGAAGGATTGGAGCCTCCAAGAGCCGTCATTGTGGCTGCCTAAATGGCTAAACCACCCGAAGCACAAAGGATTTTGATAGCCGATCAGAGAGACAGTCGACAGCCGATTCTGCATAGGGAAAAATTTGCGTTTTCGGTGGGATTTTTCGAGCGGATTTTGACTGTTTCTTAGTGAGATTTTGAGTTGTTTTGCAGAGAATTTTCAGGGGATAAAATGAGAAAAGAGGCAGCGATCTAATGCGCCGGATTGCGCGAAAATCAATAATTTACAAAAAAAAAATGAGGGCGCTGCCCTCGACCCGCCCTGCAGTGGCGCAGGGAAGCCACAAGGGGGCAAGCCCGCTTGACCCTCGTCGTTCTCGAAGACAGTCATTCTTGTGAAAAGAAGATTCTATGTTTTGGGCAAATTAGTAAAACCCAAAATTCATAAAAGATGAATGGTACAGTGAAAATGAGATCTTCAAGGTGGCTGAAGTTAGCATTCAAAACCAAAATGCAGTAGTGTGTGTAAAATGCCAAGATTGGTGAAAATCTTCATTCTTAAAAGTGGTGTGGTTTCCACATCCGAGGTTGGAATGAAGCATGTGGATAAGCGTTCGAAAGCTTATCTAGCAGGGAACAAGGATAAGTGACCAGAACCTGAGCATGAAGCAGCAAAGAGCTAATGATGGCCGCTGCTATCAAATGGATGAATCTGGACTGTTGCATGCCCAGGGGTAGCAAGGACTATGAAGCTAACCAGCTACAATGTGGAAGAGGAATTCCATGCAAGGATGAGGGATTTGGAAAAGGGGAGTTTTCCTTAAAACCCTGTATTGCTAACTATGTTACATTTCATAAGTTTTATGCTTGAGATGTATAAGGATATTTTTTGTATGAACCACTAATGATAATCATTGCTTTGATGTTGGCATTAGTGGCAAAACCAATGATGACATGGACCTGGATGAATATGTTGCTGATGCTGATAAATGTGACTAGCAACCCTATGGAGAAAGGGATAAGGCAACAGGTCCATAACAAAAGTTGGTGAGCAGATTCTGCAATCTCCTGCAAGGACCAACCAAATTGGTCATGTCAAGGGTGTAAGTACGACCCATGGACGTAAGAGTTTGCTTATGACAAATTCCAAGGAGTGGTAAAGGTAAGAGACCCCGTACCATGTAGATATTGGAATGTAGAAAGGTGTCATGCCTATATATGTTGATGATATTGATCATAATAATGCACCCTATATGAATTAGTCATGGTTAGGCCATGCATGGCATATTGAATGCAAGATAGCATGAATGGATATGCATTAGAAAGATTTTATGAATCTTGTAGTTATATGCATATGAAGGGTGTGAGTGACTGATTGCATGAGTGTAGGTGCAATGTTGTGATGTATGGCATGAATGCATTGAGATGAATGCCTATGATATGCGGACTAACTAATGACTGAAATGGTGAATTAATGATAATTCTAGAACTGTTTCGAAGGCTGTTATGAATGCAGGGTAGTCATGATCAGTTGACTGCCAGAAATGCTCTATTGAAGAGCAAGGCGGTATGAATGATACGCCTGTGAAGTAAGGGGGATCTAACCATTTCATTTAATTGCATGAAGGATATGAATATACCTTGCAATGTTAGTATGACAATGATTGCATGAAGTAAATGAGTTTTGGTATATATTGATGTGACTAACAGCTGGAAGTATTGAATTTTATAAATTCTGAAAATGCTTCGGTGATGGTTGTAGCAATGAAAAGGTTATATGCATCCAGACTTACCAAGTGTTTGGTTTATTGAAGCTCATGTTTCAGGTAGATTATTTCAAAACATGACAGTGAGAGGTAATCCCCTGACCACTGCCAGAATCTACCATGTGAAAGAGCTTATTAAATTTGAATTGTGAATTTCAAATTTAAGAAATTGCTGACAACTATTAGTCACTACTGGCTTGCATAAGCTTGTGTTTGGATGTTGAAGCTTATGTTTCAGGTAGATTATTTTGAGCATGGCATTGAGAGGTACGATCCTGACCAATGCCAGAATCTACCATATGATATGTTGTTAAAATTCGAATTGTGAATTTCGGATTTGAGAAATTACTGACAACCACTAGCCACTGTTGGCTTGCGTAAGATTGTGTTTGGTTGATTGAAACTCATGTTTCAGGTAGATTACTTCAAGCATGGCAGTGAGAGGTAAAACCTTGACCAATGCCTGAATCTACCATGTGAAAGAGCCAAACCTTATGAGAAGGGTCTCATAGTTGTAAAAGTAGTTGATATGCATAATGGGTTGTTAAATTTGAATTGTGGATTTCGAATTTAAGAAGTACTAACGACTACTAATTATTGTTGGCTTGTATAAGATTGTGTCAGGAGGGACGCATGGTAAGTGGGTAATCATGTTATGATAGTAAGCATAAAATTATAATGGGCATAGTAGTGTTTCTTACAAGAGACCCACAATTGAGCAAGTCAATTCCTGTAATGGATAGAATTGTAAATTCTTATTGAATTTGATTACCAATGTCCTTGCTTGGTTATGGAACAATCAATTGGGATTGTAGTATCAGGTAATGACTGACTGTTTGGCTATTTGATGAATGTGTCAGGAGTGCACACTGCAGGAAGATCATGTGTGATGACCTGCAAGAGACAAACTTCATGGGAAGGTTTTCCCTTGGAAATGGGTTTCGGGTGGAACGCCATTGGACATCTTGGAGATGTCTCATCTGCACTGCATGTTTGGTAGTAACATGAGTGAGATGGTATGGGTTATGTTGGCAAGACATGTGTGAATATGAAATGTAAAGGGAGTTGGGATGGCTAACTGAGAGACTGTAACTCAGGGAAGGAGCCTCCATTCCTCCTTATAAGGTCATATTGCGACGGCAAAGGGATAAGTGTTCCGTAACCCTTGCTATGAACATGCATGTTTAACTGATAAATTCAATATGCAGAACATGTTTTGATTTTATTCCAATGATGACCGATTACTTGAGTATGCATAGGGCCTACATGGCACACACCGGGAATGGGTGCACACTTTTTCGATGTTGAGTCATGGAAGGGTTATCAATATTGATTACACTCTAGGGAGTGGACGCACTCCTGGTGTCTCAATACTTGATAGTGAATGATGAGAAATGTGATTATAGTTTTTGAGCAATAACGCTGATGTGTTTGCTTGTATTGCTTGTGTCGCTTGTGTTGACAGGCTAAAGGTAAAGGTAAAATGGTAAATGGTTGTTGTGAGGGGTTGCGCAGTAAGGGTTATTGTTGATATAAGTGTATGTTGGTATAAGTGTATGTTGGGCTGTTATATGCCTGGAGATCCATAGTAGATCCTAGACCTGGAAATGGTCATTATAAAGTTCCAAGCCCAATTGACATGATTGTGTACTGGCTGGACATTAATTATTCGATGTTGAGGAGAAGCCTGCACGCTGACCTAACATCTAAGTCCATAGACGATCCCAAGGCTTGCAAAGCGAAGCAGGATCCTGTGGACGAACGAGGAAACACACAATACAGATAAGTATTGGGTTATCTTGCTTATGAATATACATGTGTATATGATTGGTTATGATGTTTATCTCTAGAACAAGATAAAATTTATGTGAATAAACTAAGCATGTGAATTTATTCAATGTTTGGATATAGGTATCGCTGGGAGCGAGGACTATGAGAGCACCCTAGGGGTGCATGTGGACATGTGACTGTCCTGGAAAGCTCGGAATGAGAGGTAATGAAAATGGTGCTAGTAGGACGGGGGAGTCCTAGCAGCCGAGACAAACCATGTGGAGAGACTCCATGGTTTAGAGGTCTGGAATACACTAAGGGTCATGACCAAGAGAGATTGGTCCAGCATTCACGGTGAAGTGAAAGAGGCTGAGAGCATGAAAAGCCACTGCGATGGTGTGGGTTCCAGGATG
>LPNX010106595.1:17767-149991 GCA_001517045.1 Pseudotsuga menziesii
GGAAGTATCCTTCAAGTGATTGCCAACACCCAAGAGAACCTTGGGGAGATGCTCAAGATACAGAAAAGGCAGAGTGAAATGAACCACCAGATTTTGTAAGACTCTATTAGTTTGCAAAGGGAGGTGAAAATCCTTCTAGGTGCACTCGGCAAGGGACAGGAAGGTGGATCAGTAATGGGACATTTGTCCAAGCAACCTGATAAGAAAAGGTCCAGGCATGAAGACTCAAAGGAAATTGAGCAGGTAAAGATGAAGCAGCCAGTGAGTTGCTGGACAGTGGAGATGCGGAGGACATCATTTACGCCGGGACTGCCCAATGAGGGAACATGATGAAGGCAATAGCTACAAAGTTCCTAGACTTCGGGATGAGCTAGAAGCTGAGAACCAGCAGGAAAAGTCCATGGAAGCCGAGAGGCTTGGTCTTGAACGTTCAAAGTAAATGCTTGAATGTAGGACAGATCTGCAATTTTGAAATTTTGATGTGCAACTGTATATGTATTGTATATATGTAATGGAACACTGAGGACGGTGTTATTCCAAGGGGGAGGGGAATGTAATGTCCCTGGTTTTGACCCCATATGCATGATGTATATAATGTAATTAATCATGGTGAGGAGCTAAAGGAAAAAGCCCCACCATCGATTTGGTTGTGTGTGTTCGGCAATGGGGAAAGATGCCGATGGTTTATCGTGCGGTATGGCACATTATAATTTGGCATCATGTAAACATGCACATCAATTAAACTAAAACCACAACCAGCTACGACAGTGCAACGTTGAATGAAAAGGGCGTGATTCCAAAGGATAAGGGGTGGGGGATTGTCAAACCTTAGTCTATGGGGAAAAAACCCATGTTTCACCACCTTTGTTGTTGTCACCTTTTGTCTCATCAAACCTTGTCAACCTATTTAATGCTTCAGCTGGCGGTTGAGGAGTTATGGCTAAGTGGTTGAGGGCATTAATTACTGGAGGAATCGTGGGTAAGGAGGCAAGCAACTCCATCTTCCCCACGACTCCATTCTGGCCCTGCCTATTCGTCTTCCTCACGCAAAGGTCGGTTCTTTACCTCATGCACCTGTTCATTCTGTCGATCGCTTGTTCTGTCCACTGGCTGTTCGTTCTCTCCACGGTCAGTTCTTCCTCATGCAGGTTGATCAATTCGCACACACAGGTTGGGATCCTCACACAGGGAGGCTTTCTGTTCCTCCTCATGCACCAGTCGTGGGTCTGCTGGGTTCTTTTCACCCACGATTTGGGTTGCTGTCATTTCTCCACGATTGTTGGATGCTGCTGAGTCGTTTTCCCATGTGAGATCCGTGCTCATTGTCTTTGTTTTGGGACCATTGTCTTCCTCATGCCTTGTGGGCTATGGTATCCAATTGCATTTTGGGTCACTGTGGATTCATAGTAAGCCGTTTCCTGTCATCAGTGATGTCCCTACTATTTGGACGGTGTAATGTCGGATGAAATTCCCTTGTCTGTCCATGCTGGGAGTTGGCTTCTCCTTGGTTTTGGGACTGTGATTGGTTTCCACCACTCATTGTGAGTTTGGGTTGTTGAATTGCCCTGGTTTTGGTTGCTGTGGATGCAATCATCTTTTGGGTGTTGTGGCTGAGTTGTTTTGGCCACGTTAGGGCCAAGAACAACTCAGCAGTGTGGTTGGATTTGAGCTGTGTCTCACCCTTGGCTTGGGATCTTTCCGTGGTTGTTTTGCCTTCTTCACAGGGCTGTGAAGGGTTTTTCGGCTGCTGGTATGCAGTGGTTGTCCCTTGGACTGTGATAGCTTGGCCGATCTGTTGATGGACTGATAAACCCAGCAGTGTTGGTTTGGTTGTTTTGTGTCCCCTTGGCCATGTGCAAGCCTGAAACTGACCCTTATCCTGAAGGAATCATGCCCAGATCGGGGGTGGCAGCATTGCTGAGAGATTGATGAGCACGTTGGCCCATGGTTGGGTGGAATGTTGTAGCGACGTAGCTGGTTGCGGACGAGTTCTTCACCAAAAGATAAGTCTGATGTCTATATTTCATCTCTGCAATCATATATTGATGTCAATTAATGAATCATATTGAACATGGTGGAATGCTGGAGATGTATGCGTTTTGCTTCCGCTGTATGATTGAGGATTTAGGCATTTGTGTATGCTTAGGCATCTTAATATGCATCCTGTAAGTTTTTAATTCTAGCATTGTTTTCTTTTGATTATGTTCATGGGGTTGTTTGCCCGGTTTGTTTTTGATGCTCGTCGCATCCTCTTCCCTAGTATGAGGGATGGGGATGTGACAAGGAGATTCCAAAATAGTGGGCAGGAGGCCCAGAACATGACAGGAAAAGGGGCTGAGAAAATAGGTGAAGAATGGGCTTCACTAGAGCTTGACCTGGACATGATGGAGGTTGAAAATATATTTTATAATACTTAAATGGCTGAAATATAGCACTCCATACCTGCAATAGCAGAGAAGAGGATGGAAGGATAGGGGAAGGGAAGGTTGGGGCTCATCTCCCAATAGTTTGAGGCACATCACTCATAAGGAATTCTCACATAAGCATAGCTCAACATACACAACAACCATACTAGAAAAATATCTAAAAGGAATTTGGAATACTTCTTTTATATAGTTAATGTTGACTTGTTGAGCAAGTTAGTTGGCTTGGTGACCTGTGAGAATAGGTCACCCATGAGTGGACATACTTTCCTTACTTTGCTTTGCTTTGGCTTTCCTTCTTTTTCCTTTTTTTTATGAATTTTCTTATTTTCTAAACTTTACTGCTTTTCATAATTTCCTTATTTTCATGTTTTATCCTTCTTTTTGGATTTATGCTACTTTTCCTGAAATATTCCTCTTTTCTAATTTTTGGCATCATTTTTGGACTCTAGTGCTTACTTGAATTCTACTCGAAGTAATTCCCCCAACCTTATCTACTAATTTGAATTGGTGGGAAAATTTCTCCATTTATTCAACATAACAAATAAAAATATTAATTGCACCAATAATATTAAATGCTCCATAATTATTTATTCCAAGTGGGTAGCAACTATGGAGAAATTTAAATGCACACTCCTAATTAATTAATTGCCTCATCTTAACCCGTCATTAATTATTTAATTCAATATGTCACTAGGATTCATGGGGTTAAATATACTTCATGGTGCTATCAAAATGGGAACATGACACTGATATACCTGACATATCTCAAAAGTTCCAAGAACTTGTTTGCATATTCTTCCATGGCGTGTTGTCCCAATTTCAGCTCATGGAATTATTTGATCTTATCATCATAGTACTTGTCAGAGAGGTACTTCTACTTGAAGTATTTCTTGAATTGTTTCCATGCAATCTTCTTGTCATTGGTCTTATTTACCTACCTGATGTTCTCCCACCAAATGGATGCTCTTCCATTCAGTTTGAATATGGCTACCCTAGCCTTCATATTTCTTGAATAGTCTTGGACTTCGGAATATTTCTTCATCCCAAGAAGCCAAGATTCATCTTCTTGTCGAGTATTTATCTCACTGTTAAAGGTAGGAGGATTTTGCTTTTTGAACTCATCCCGTGAGTTGTTTCTGTAGAGCCTCTTTCACTTTTCTTTGTGAGATGAAGAGATAGAAATCCCAGTGGATCCTTTAGAGTTATATGACCCACTAGAAGATATATTTCTCCTTTGTGGAACTACTCTTACTACGTTCTGGTTTTTTTGTACGACGCCCAGAGCTCATCGTCCTTTGGATCTCTAACAAACTCTGCAGAATGGATGCATTCAGCTGATGTCGCTCTTCATGAGCTTTAATCAGGCTTCTCATGGAGGCTGTAATTTCTAGGGGGTTATCCTAAAATATTCTCCTATTATACTCTGTATTAGAATTTCCAACATGAACCTTTTATCCCATAACATATTCCCCATGCTCATAGGGATTATGTGCATCATCATACATGTCGTAGGTTCTCATGGGTGAGACAAAAAACCATTTTTTCACAATGCACTCTGACTCTACAAAATGTGTTAACAACATCATTTGTTAGTTGCATAATACTTTCAGAAGTAAAACCTATTTACTTACTATCACATGGCCCATTTAGGACCTAGTGATGCAACTCCGATACCCCAATGTAATGTCCCCATACCCCATAATGCGAATAATTTAAAATTTTTTACTTCAAGAACCCTTATTCTCCTTCGAAAAAAAAGGCATCGACGTTAGCACACACTTAAACCCTCATCTTTAGGCTTAGAAACCCCTATAACAATCGTTTTGCTCATCACTTATCCAATCTACGCCAAGAATTTCCATTTTTGGACAAACCTTCCCCTTTCTGCACTTACGCTTCCATAATTCCAACCTCAGAACTAGAGAATCAAAACCTCAAGGTTTCAATGGAATTAATGGCCCAACTTCCACCTTTTGCACTTTCTCTTTCAACCTTTCTGATCTCAGAATTCAGAAATTGAAACTTTAACTTTTGACGGAACGTTCAACTAATATTCCTCCTTCTGCGCTTCCACTTTCTGACCTTGGAATTCAAAAATCAGAGATTTAATGAGCGATGGAGTCCTTCACCCATGCTGCCACCTTCCTTGTTCCTCCGTTCTTCCTTCCACCTTCGGAATTCAGAATTTGGAAAACTATCAACTGAAGGAAACTCTATCCATGGTTCCGCATTCCGCCTTTCCTCCTTTTAGTACAGAACTCAGGAACTAGAAAAATTATCTTTTGACCTTACCATTTCTTGCACTTTCAACTTCTGTTTTATGACTTCGTACTTCGAAAGTCAGAAATTTACTTTTTCCTTATAAATTTTTTGCACTTTCTGCTTTTTGCTTTTCTTCCTTCCATAGGTGGATCCCATGGTGCGGAAACACAACATTTATGCCCTTTTTAACTGCTCCTTTCAGGTTTCCACCTTCCTCCTTCCTTAGGAGGATTCAAAGGGGTGCAAAGACCAAATCAAAGGTATTCTAACCCTTTGATCAAGCTTCTAGCCTTCATGGACTTAGGGAAAATGCATTGAAGATACAAGGAAAATATAGATGCAGATGAATGAAATATTCACAAGTAAGTTCTACTTAAATCATCTATAATCATTCAACATAAACATAGCAATTTAGAAGAAAATATATTGAAGAAGTAACATAATAGAGAATAGTTATCTTGGATGATCAAGTTGTCCCGCAACTAGTTATGTTGTTTCAATGTTTGACCCAACCATAGGCCAGTGTGTTCACTAACCTCTCAACACCACTTCCACCCCCGAGCTAGGCATGATTTCCACAAGGAACTAGGTAACTATAGACTCACACACAGTAAGATCAAAACATAGAATCAAGCCAACAAATGGGTTCACATCCTACAGAGCCAATCCATCTCACAGATGGGTTTATCAGACTGTCCGTCCAAGTCAAGACCAATTTGGGTTTATTAGGTTGTCATCTTACAAGCCAAACATTTCTTTGTTTATTAGGCTTACTCAACCAAACTAGCATAGAGTTGGGTTTATCAAAATATACACAGTCAAGAGAACATATACATCAAGGACCAACCAAGCCAACAAATGGGTTTATCAGGCATTCAGCCAAGCCATCATTCACAGTTGGGTTTCATAGGTTGTCCAACCAAGGATTACACACATGGCCCAAAGAAAAATAAGACACAACAAAGCCAACATATGGGTTTCATAGGCTACTCGGCCAATCCATCTCACTGCTGGTTTTCATAGGCTATTCATCCAAGCCAACTAGTTGGGTTTATCAGGCTACTAAGGAAATGGAGAGGAAGAACTCCTGATCTATTGAGCTCATCCACAAAGATACATACACCTTGATAAGATCTATCTGGAATGGAATCCACGTTTTCTACACACCCAATGGAAGGAAGTGTCCCCTTCTCTACTCCACATTCCCTTCGGATACACCTCCCTTCCAGTCCCCTTTAGGATGTGTAGAGAAGATTCACCATCCACTCTTATCTTATTGTGATGTTCCACACTAGGTTTATTAAGCAAATTCTATGTCTCTTCCACTCCTAATTCTTTCATATAGTTTAGACCCAAAATAGGGTGCACAACATAGAAAACCATAAGGAAAAACATAGCCACACAAGCTTCACTCTATAACATAGTGACAATAGGTTTTACTTGCATACAACAATGTCACTTATATAGGCACTGTGGAACCACACTTCTGCAACTAAGGGTAGTTGAACCACCACACTGCATGTCTCCAGGGAAATAGGAAAACTACGGAAAACCACACTCTCATAAAATCGAGAGATATCCACTGCCCATTCGCTCATAAAAAAACAATGGAATCATTCTTCTGCGACTCAGGGTAGTGAACCAAAAACAAGGCACATGAACAAACTGATTAGATTGATCGAATGGTATGCAACCAACGAATGGTAGAATGGTCGGGGATAATAATAATAAACAACCACGACGCGCCCCGTAACAACAAAACCTCTCCCCCGCATTAAGGAGAGACGGAGTGACACGCATCATGTTATTCCTTCTGTCAGAAGCAAGACCATGGATTCCCAGACTGCAAACTTGTAGGATTTCTTAGACAAGTGTTATTAGGAATTTTACACCTCTTACGGACAAGAGATGTTCCTCTACCCTGTAAGACACGAGTGTAGAATAAAAGAGCACAACAACATATATTTCCCCTAAATAATCAGTTTGAATAACATAAATATAAAATCATACCTCAGATTTACGTCTTATTTGTCCTCGTTCCAAAAATTCCTTGCAATGTTCAATACCTGCAAAATAGATCAAAAGACAAAAACACAAAGTGAGGGAACCATAACAAACCAATTACCTATGTCAGTGATCAAGGAATCCAACAATATTTAACTGAGATTAAAACATATTAAATATGGGAAAGGGGAACTCTTTTGCATTAATAGAAAAAGAGAGTAAATTTACAACCAAACCTTGATGTTGATGGCTTTATCTTCTACAAGAGATCTATAATCTTTTACACCTATGGAAATATTTTCACATACAATCTCACTCTATCTTTCCTCTAACAATCTCTCAATCCAACAACATAAGGGTGATTTCTTTGGATTTCTCTCACTCACTCCATGAAGGCTTCATTTATAGGAAAATTCTCATTAGATTCACTTGGGAAGTCGATAGGATACAATCCCAATAGGTGAGGAAGGCGAATTCCACCTCTCCCTATCCAGTAGGAACTCACTCCACAAAAGCTTTCGTAAGGAATCTTTTAGAACTTTATTTTTTCATGTTTTTGGATGATCGACGCACTTGTTTTAGGTGAAAAGGAATCAATGTTCATTGTTCAACAAGGATAAGAGATGTTGGTGCCTACTTCCAAAAGATAAAGGGGGACCAACGTACTTTACTCCACTAGAAAGAGCATCGTCGACACTCTGTTAGAATAGGGAAAAAGCGTCGACTTTCCCTTGGATGGAAAAATGTTATCAAAGGAATCTCAGGCTGGGCTCTCTAAAATGAAAACAAGAAACTGTGGAATTTTCAGGTGCAACAACAAGCAATCAGACTGCCATCCCTTTCTCTACCCAAGGCATTAACTACCTCAACAAACTTCTAGAATAATTGATGATTGAGGACAGAGGAAACAAATGTAGCTTAGGGTACATGGGTTTCCCCATTGACATATGGTCTCACCCTATTGGCTCAGGGGGTTTGAATAACTCCCCACCCTATCCCTTTTGGAATCATTCCCCCATCTATTTCATGTTGCAGTCCCATAGTGAGCTGTGGTATTTTATTAAATTATGCATTTACATGATATTCAAAATTTTGTGTTCTTAACTTAGCACCAAAACCATAGGTATCAACCTTGATCACCTATCAACAAGACATCAATCAATGGAAGGGACTTGGACTTGATCTCCTTTCCATGATTCCATACAATATTTACATCATGTACAATCAAAATACCATGCGATCAAAAGCAGGGTATTACAGAAACCCTAGGTGATGGATCTCATTAGGGTTTCTTGTAAGAATGGATGGTTGAGAGATTTTGAGGTTGATGAATCCCTAGGAAAGGTGATCCATCACAAGTAAAAGAGTTTAGATGGAGGGACTCCTCCATAATCCCTAAACAAGGGTGACATAACACAATAGGACGCCTTCAGGTGGGAGGAAAACATCTATAAATATTAACAAGTAATATATATGGGGATACATTTATCTTCAATAATTGGTGGGCTACATAATATTTCATTGGGTGGAGGCAGTGACAAAGAAAATCAATAGAATAAGGTATATGGGTGGATAATGGTCAATACAAAACCAAAAGGACCAATATATATTAGTTGAGGAAGAAAAGTAAATGATGTATGGTGGGAGGGAGGATTCTAGAAAATCCTAATGTATAAATGAGATGGATAAATTCAAGACGCTATTCCTTTATAACAAAATGATAAGGAAATACTTACTCGCAAAAAAATATATATTAAATATCCCCTGCCCAAAAAAATGTAGCTTATATAAATAAGAGATAAAAAAAATTTCTTAATGAGGAGAATTCCCTTTTGATAGGATTTTATAGTTCAAGAATTTCAAATGCTTAAGCTAAGGATGAATTCCACTCAAATACACACAATTGAAACTATAAAATTATTCCCTAACTAATTAACTTACACAAAAATTAACTTTTTTCCAAGATTTATATCTTCTTAGAAAACAGTTATTTCCAACATACGATTTGGATATAATCAAAGTAGGACATGGAAATCAATATTTTTCACCTTGCTTATGTAGGTTGCTCCAAGATTTTAGTAACCCTTCAACTTTGGATTCCAAACCTTCAAATCCTTCACTTGAATACTTTTAAAATAGAAACAATACCTTCCTCAAAATCTTATGGCTATAGTAAAATAACTATGAATTGAGACAAAAATATAATCCTGCATTTAACCATACATTCCACATATAAATTTTATATGTTTAGTTTTTAACGAATGCTTCAGAATTGCATATGTAATATCAAGCATGAAAAAATTTCCTAAAAAAGGTCAAAGGTGCAAATGATGGAAAACAAATTGTAGTAAAGCTCATATTCAAGGGAGCAATATGAGAGTATAATAACTTATGTTTCTAACATGTCTTGCAATGAAAACGAAATATGAAAAGATGGAAATTTGCAGGTATAAATAAAAATGTTTTAAAGCACCTACAATTTAAAAGTATGTCATGATAATGCATCATTTCTCTTACTACTATCCAGTAAATTATACACATATGTTTCCGATACTTATAATTTCTTGGTACAACTTCCCTTTATTTGTGCATCTTGACAATGTCTACTTTTGCTTTACCTTTCAAAACATATTTCAACATACTACAAATATTTTTCTGTTGCAATAATTTCATGTTAGGACCCCTCAAATAAATATTTGCTTGTTTATGAAAATAACAAAATGAAGCTAAAAAAATACAGTATCAGTAGTTTGTCTCGATGAAGAAAAACAAAATTAATAATGAACATTTTATGTTTGATGAATATTTTTAATTTATCAATGTAAATTACAATAATATTCAAGTAAAATAATGGGTAATAAAAGTTCACCTAAGGAAACATGGATAACACCAAAACTAAGTATATAAGACCACTGATCACATCAAAACACCAATTTTTCTTCTGAAATATCAAAATGTTTCCCAAGGCTATCGGTAACAAGTTCTAAGGGATGAGTGAAATAGCAATAGTAAAATTTCAACACTACAATTATATACACTAGAAGAAATTTAATAAGTCAAGGAATACGTGTTATGACAATAATTCTTCAACTAAATAACTATGGGAAAGGGATAATTCCTTACCATTCATTGAGCTTCTCCCTGTTTCAAGAATAATTTAATAGTCTCTACTAAACAAGGCCAACCACGTGAAGGTGTAATCTATTATGACCCCTCTCCCCCCCCCTACATCACTCTAAATTCCCCATACCTAATGCTTGTACTTGAAAAACAAATAGTGCAAATTCATGCATATTTCATCATAAACAAAGATTTACCATCCAATAAAAAGAAACTAGCATTCATTAAACCATTCATTTATTTAGGCAATACATTCATTCAATCAAAGCTAACGTGCATTAAACCATTCATTCATTTAGTCAAAATATTCATTAAATAAAAGATAACATTCATTAAACTATTCATTCATTCAATAGCCAAAAAAACCATGCACGACATTATATTATAAAAAATAATTACACAATATTTCTTATGTCACTTCTTTTTAATTTCTCTTATCTTTACAAAATTAACAAGAAGTGCATATTCTAGAATTTGATGTTCAGCTTTTGGTACTTCATCAACTTGTTGTGATATCTGCCTAGTAGACTACTCTCCATGTGGATTTTTCCACGAGGGTTATGGATTTGATGCAATAATGTGAAAATGTTGCATTAATTTATTTGTTATTATAATTAAAAGTATTTAATTTAAAAAAACATTAAAAATGTGCTTTTTGACCTGTTGTGGCCACATCATGTTCTTCATTTTTCTTATCTAGACTCAACCTATACAGTGTGACCCTCTACATGCTCTGCAATTGAAATATGGAGAAGTACAATTAATGTTCACCATCTGCAATGCTATATATAAAATCGTAGCATATGAATAAATTCATTACCAAGAATCAAAGTATGATGTTCGATTGGTTGTTTTCCATCATCGACATTAAGGGGCTCATTGCTTTCCAGCTCAAAATAGAATAAGTATTTTATGTTGATTGGTTATAATGAATAGATTGCACAAGAAATAAATCTTCATTAAACTATATAGATTTTAAATACTTGTGGACCAAATGCATCACCAAAAGACTGTGTTTTCCTACAATTTTTTTTTTGGTATTCAACAACAACTTCAAAGTCGTGCTGGAATCCAAGCTTCAAGTATTCCTGAGTGGGCACTTCTTTGAATTGTTCGGCCTACATATCTTCATAATGTCATTAATTTTTCATTTTCCAGAGCATTAAAAAAAAATTAATTTGAAAATTATTAGTTGGATGCATTATTTGGTTTTCGATACTTACAAATCGTGCCTCCAAATTAGAATAACCATCAGGCCCAAGCTTTTGCTGACCAATTTTTTCTAGTCTTTCCTTTGTTCCCTTTGTTATGTCTGACATCCTAAGCAAGTGTTGAAATACTTTAGATGTTCCCAATTTGATATAAAAATTATTAATAATAAGGGTTAGCATTACATTGTGTCGAACGTATTGCATACCTCCTTGATCCTGGTGGTAACTTTCCTTCTTTTCTAAGATCCCTCTCATTTCCATCTTCTACTAGGGATTTCCAATCCATTGATGGAATCATCGGAGGGAACTCATACCTAGGGTTTCTCTCTAGGTTAACCCTATATTGGTCTTGTACAATATTTTTATGTTGTCCAACCTTCTTTAGGAGCTTTGATGTATCAAAGGTCTCGTTGTCGAAGAGGCCAACCATCTGATTAGTCAGCTCATCCTTTAATTTTTTTTGTTTTTCTATCCCACCTTGTGTGGATGGTGGACCCAAATATATCCAAGGTCAAATCATTTAGATGTTTATAAAAAAAATCATTTCATGCAAACCAATCATGCCATCATTAGTTTAAAAACAGGTTTTATTGGTATATTACAATCAAATTGTAAACACTAACTTGAAGAATGTGTTAGCACCCTGTAATTTGTGTATGGTTGTAGTAGGAAGTCACAGGGGTAACCATTTCAAACCAAAATTTAGACTATAGTCTAGCCTTACATTTAGATAAGGCTCTCTCTTTGTCACAAAAACAAATTCACATATACATTTAGCTTTAATCAAGCATTTAGAAGGATAGATTCTGATGGGAAGCAAATTTTTGGGGTTTAAAAGATGTAAGACAAATAGACAGAAAACACCATTGGGACAATGGAGTCAAAAAATGAAACATCCAAGGACTTACAACAGATAATAATGAACAATAACCTTCATAGTATAAGGGAAAAAATACCAATATTCAGCAAAATATCTTTTGAGAGATGGTAAGGATAAAGGAGAAGAAGCCCAATGAAGCAAAATGCACCTATCTATTAGTGAATCTCTTGAACCACCTTTAGTAGAAAAACAATAAGGCTGATAAGTGAAATGGAGCATAGAAGATTAATTCCAAAACATTTACCAGAAACACAGACAAATGCATTATCTGATGCAAGGAGCGTTAAACAATGAATTCCTCACATTCAACTAGAAACACATTAGTGGAATTTACACATTCATGAAAATAAAATATAAAGAGTAAAAAAAGACTGAACATGAACACAGTGATGAATATCAGTCATTCAAGGTATGCTTTCATTGGTTCTCCCAAGGAAAGTTATAGAGTTTTAAGACCAAGTAAACAAGATTAAAAAATGAATCTCGAACCCTTTCTTCCTCTTTTGAGGGCACATTTATAATGCAATTTCCCCCCAATATTTGTCTCAAAACAGGGCATCAAAATTAGTTACAAAACGGGATCAAACCTGAATAATCATGCTGAATCCTAACAAGCTCCTGAGGTGGGAGATTCTCCATGATTTGCACACAAAACATGAAATATGGAAAAATGTGCATGCTTGATTAAAAAGGGCAATGCGATGTCCGGGACGTAGGGTTGCTGGTTGAAAATAACGTTTCAAAGCACCCCCAATAGTCTGGTGGTGACTTAGCCATTTCAAACCAAAATTTAGAATGTAGTCTATCCTTACGCTCAGAGAGGGCTCTCTCTTTGTCATAGAAAAAAATTCACATATACATTTAGCTTTAATCAAGTAGTTATAATGCAAGATTCTGACGGGAAACAAAAATTTAGGGTTGAAAAGAGTGTAAGAAAGACAGACAGAAAGCACCATTGGGCCAATGGAGTCAAAACCTAAAACATCAAGGACTTACATCAAATAATAGCTAGCAATAACCTTCATAGTTTGAGGAAAAATAGGTATCAATATTTAGAAAAATATCTTTTAAGAGATGGTAAGGGGGGAGGAGAAGAAGCCTAGTGAAGCAAGAGGCACCTATATGTGGATTAATATTTGGAACCACCTTTAGCAGAAAAAATTAAGACTGATAAACGATTTGGAGCATAGAAGATGAATTCCAAAACATTTACCAGAAACAAAGACAAATGCATTATCTGATGCAAGAAGCATTAAACAATGAATTCCTCACATTCAACTAGAAAAACATTAGTGGAAGTTACACATTCATGGAAATTAAATATACAGAGGAAAAACATACTAAATAGTGAACACCATGCTGAATCTCTGTATTTCAAGCTATGCTTTCATTAATGCTCCCAAGGAAATTTACAGAATCATAAGACCAAGCACACACGCTTCAAAAAATGAATGTTAAACCCTTTCTTCCTCTTTTCAGGTTACAGTTATAGTGTAATTTTCCCTCGAGTATCTCAAAACAGGGCATCAAAATCAATTACAAAAATGGGATCAAACCCAAATAATCATGCCAAATCCTATCAAACTTCTGAGGTTGCATATTCACCATGATTTTAACACAAAATAGGAATTATTAAAAAATGTGTATGTTGGATTAAAAATGGCAATGAGGTGTCCAGGACGCAGGCTTGCTGGTTGAAAATGACGTTTCAGAGCACCCCAATGGTCTCATGTTGAATCAACCTTGAATTTTTCTTCACCCTCATAGGTGAAGTATCCTTTCTTCACTGCAAACACTTGTTCTTATACAGCTTCCCCCTAACCTTCATCATTTCACCTCTTTTATGAGACGGATCGCTGAAAAATAGGCATCAAATCCCAACCTTCATATCTCAACTGGTGATATATGTGTGAAACCAGAGAGATTTTTTTGTAACTATGCTTGTCGTTGACAAAACCCATGTCTTAATTTACTCATATTTGCCTCCATCTCATCATAATATGGTTTTGAAATTGATTGCTCAGACAGTAAACTTCAATTTCTTGAAACTTTCCCTGTGAATATGGCTAATATTCTCCCAAAATGTATCACCTATGTAAAAACCCAAGGAGGTTGTTGTAGATAAACATGTTCTGAAGAAAATCCTCTTTTAGTTTCTACAAATTCATCTTGGTTTGGTGGAAACAACTGATTGAATAAATGGCTTAAACAATTATTTTCGTTGAAAGGATGGTGTGTGGCTTTAACAAATGCATGTAGATGCTCATGGTCGAGGGTCATGTCTATCCCATGATATTCTATCTGAAAAAATATTTGAACAGCTTCTTGGCGAATCTCTGTTGCGTACCTAAGTAGCACAGAAGGATCATATTTTCGAGATTCCCATTACTATTTATAATGTTCAAAGTTCTGAATGTTCCCATTGCAAATGTATGTTTAGGATAGTACTTCTGCATATTTCACAAGCCCTTGGCAATGGATAAAATTTAATTTTGTTCAACTTAAATAATATTAAACCAAACTATTTTTTACTGGTGGAATGGATTTAACCCGTTGATCTATTTTACGAACCGAGGAAACACCAACACATGTATTGACTTCCATGTTGTATAAAAGTTTATCTGCCTTTTAAAACATAATTCGCCTGGACTTTGCCACTGAGAAATAAATGTGGTCCTCTTAGCACTTGTCATTAATTTTTTAGATTTCTGCATAGGAAGCTACACTATTTCCCTTGCTAAGGTCTAAGAGAGTAAAATTGAAGGGGGTATAGGAAAAAACTTTCCATATCTTGCGTTTGGGAGGATTTTCCTAAGCATGAATGCAAAATTGGGTTACCCCATGGTGTGACATGAGAAAATATCTAGGGTCCTGGGGTTAGGATCGTGCATTTTGGTTCAAATATAAAAATCCACTCACAGTTATCTAGGGGAAAAAATGAATGGCACAAACCTGTGGAAAAGAAGATCAATGGTTGATAAGGATTTCACCGAGGAAAGAGGATCGGATTTACAAGAAGATTGGCATGGGAAAATCAAGGTTAAACGATGATAAAGATCGATCCTTGGATGGGAAGGTAATGCAGATCAATGACTATTAAGGGTTTTGTTGGGAAAATATGCGGGATGAAATGAGCAGTCGAGATGCGCGAAATCGGTTAAGCTTCACATTTTTTTTCAGCGGTCGAGATTGGACGGTGTCTAAGATAAATGTTATAAGGGTATTTCGCGCAACCAACCTACACAAGGGATAATATGTGTCATGGCTACGAAATCTAGCAGGGTTTTCCTTTCCCAATGCTCACTATCTTGGGAGAGCCATATCTATGGTGGAGATGAAGTTCGCGGTTGAAAGATGCGGGAGAGTTAAAGGCGTATTGTGGCTATGAAATATCGAGGGAACCACACAGGTTAACGATCAGGATTCTAGATGGGGAATATCTACGAGGGAGAATCACTTCACTTCCCAAAATTGCATGATGGATAAGATAGTGTGGGGTTAGAAAGTGTTGGAAGGGACCATGCTTTTGAACGGTGGTAATATGACGGGAATATGATCAGCGAACCTGGCTGATTTCGCAGCAAGAAGGTGCACGATGGTTAGAAAGTAGGAAGATCATGAAACGGGGTAGGGGCTACATAGTTGAATTTTCGATATCACTCATGGAGGAGATATATGGTTGTGGTATGTTTCGCAATCCAAAAATGCTAAGGGAAATAAGGAGTAAAGGGGATACAAAATGAAGATCAAGGAAGGTAATATTGACGGCGTAGGTCACATCCTGAAATCCTGAAATATGCTTCATGATGCATGTAATGATTATGAATGCCATAATGAATAGGAAAAAGAAGTTAAGTATGGCCTTTACACGTCATATGGTAAGGAAGAAAGGCACTAAAAGCCAGGGCATATCGATATCATCATAAGGAGGGATCGATGAAGTGTCAATTCTAGACACCATGAGATAATCTGAAGCTAAGTGAGGTCAAAGGTCACTTATTCCAATGATATCATGAGGTCACAACAGAAAGGGGCAGCGTAGTTGGCATCTCCACATAAGAAATTGGATTAAGAGCCCACGCAACCATTTTTGTTTTCATCATGTCACTCGATGATGGTGTGTGTGAATATTTGAAGAACTCTTAGTTGAACTCAACCTCCTAGCTCATATAATGCCACTACCGGAGATATTTTGAGAAATAGATTGAGTGAATACTGGTGAAGAATAAGGATGGATAACTAGTGTTCTGCTAAGGATATTGGGGGTCCTGATACGTGACCTGTAATGACTATTCTACTTGGGAAGCCTATTTTTTGATGTGTTTTGTTGACTGCTTGGTGCTATTTGGAATTTCAATTGGTTCTGGACCTTCATGCAAAAGCAGCTGCATCCATCGAGGTAGAGATGCTCATTACATTATAAACAACTTTTGATGCTGGTAATGGAAGTGTAAAGATGTTCATTACATTAGAAATATTTTCTAATGCTATTGAAGGAAATTTTTTCCTCGTAAAATGCAACACTAGTGTGAAAATAGTTCCTAGAGTTCCCGGTCCTAAGAATGTCCTGTCGAAACCTCCAAACAAGGAGGTGGAATCCATTACCGTGAGACATAGTATCGATTGCTAGGAACGGTCGGTTTGAAAACATGTTCAGACTAGGGGAAAGATGATCGGAGGTATTTGTCATCATTGTCCTTGATGCAAATAGAAAAATCTATTAAATATGGTGACGAGTCCAAAGGGGTGTTTCATTGGCATAGCCTATAGGAAGGATAGATATTCTTGGTAGAAGAAGCATACAAGAATGAAAATCCCACCAAGGATTTTGTGTTGTTGATAAATGGGGTTTTCATCTCCGAGTGTGCGCAAATAACAGTGTGACCATGAGACATAGATACTGGACAGGAAGCCAAAAAAAGAAGGAACAGAAACCTTCCTCCTAGCTATGAACATGAGAAGAACATGATTATCAAACATAGAATGAACATAAAGGTTAGAAGCATAAAAGGTCATAGGGATAATCTAGCTTGTATGTTAGAATGTGCGCAAGAGGAACAAAACCATTAGAGAAGCTCTGGAATATCGCTATCAAAGCAAGTGAGCATGCATCGTAGACTCTACATTGCTATTTTTTATCCATCGTGGTTGTCACATCATATTTCCCTTTGTAGATGTAAATCATGGCAAATATGCCATCTCAGGGAGTTCATTAGGATTCGTTATAATGATTTGGGTTTTGATCCCCAAATTTTGTAACAAAATTTGGTCTCTGTTTTAAGGTTGGTCTCGGGATCCATTGCATTATAAATATAACCTCCTCAGAGGAGGATAGGCGGTTGATTTGAATTTCATATATTTGAGGGATTTGGCCGGATTTGTAGCTCTACAAACATTTTTGATAGTAATAATGAAAATGTTTCTCTAAGTTTATGAGATTGATCACGGTGTATGTATTTAGTTTGTGTTCTCTATTTATGTCATTTTCCATATGTGTTAATTCCTGCTAAATTCTTTATACTTGTATGTGAGAAATTTGTTTCATTAAGCACTCCTTTCATCAGATGTAGCATTTGTTATGTGTCTGTAATGGTTTTTATGGAATTCATCTGTGTTAGATGCTCCATTTATGTCATTTCCCTTATCATGTTATTCTGCTAAAGGTGTTGTAAGGGATTCATCCATGGATAGGTTCCCCTTGCTGCACTGGGATTTTGTCCTTTCTTCTACCATCAATTGAAGATATTTGGTTGAATATTTCACTTACTTTGCCTCATAATACATAAGAGAAAATCATTGTTCATTATTTTTTGTAATGTCCTTGAATGGTTTAGACTGTGACTCCATCGCTTAATGGTTTTGATATCATTATTTCTTTCAATATTTTGTTTGCACAAAAACTCAGTTACCATAAAAAATATAGCCTTCTACATGCTTGTTTAAAGCCACATGTGTATGTGAAAGACCCTGTGACAATAGAGAGCCCTCTCTGACTTTATTGGCTATAATACAGTCTAAATATTGGTTTGAAATGGTTACCCCTGTGAATTCCTACTGCAAAGATAGGAAAATTATAGTGTGCTAAAACCTTTGTGCCATTACCGAGTATACAATCACTCTTATTTCCTTGGGAGAACGACATTGTTTAGATCTATGATCCAATTCAGCAGCTGGTCCTAGAAACATATTGGTTGTATATTCTCTGCTGACTCCACTTAAATCCCTTGAAGGTGACTCCATTGGGAATATCGACCCCCTAGAAGCTACAGATATTTTTAGAGGTTTCATGGCAACTCTACTAGGAAAAATGAGCCCAATATAGCAAACCTAGAAAGGCATGATGAAAAATGAGGTTCTCCACTATTTTTCTCTAGTATATCTTGTCCTTTCTAGTGATTCTTTTCTTGTCCTTCCTCAGGTTGTTCAAAACAATTTTCACTTGTTTCTTATGCTCAGGACAAGAACAAAGGTTTGACCATGTATATCCTTCTTTAAAAACTAAGAATATCCATTTTCCCTGTGCATATGATTTTGACCCAAACCCTTCATTCGAGCCCCATGTTGTAATCACTCATATCACTAAGTTACCAATAATACGCATAAAGAATCATATGATCATACACAGACAAGAGACAAGGATAGTAGATTGAATAACAGCTCAATATTACACAAAACACATATGGGTTCATACAAACATCACACCAAACCAAGTTTGCATCTGGCTAAACAACCTATTAAATATGATTACAAAACAGTTATGAATAACTACTTGTCGGTTCATTAAACCTACATGACCTTTGGAGGTCAACCTAATCTCTAATTAGTCAGCTAACTGGTCTAGTCGGCTCACCGACTAGCCCCTCCAACATCTCCCCTAGGAACAAAATATTTCTTCGTCCCAAAGAAACAGGGGATGTAAAAACATCTTGTCTGAAGTAGTTTTCTTCCAATTGCTCTGTCTTCATGGGTTGTGCAACTGAATGGATGGTCGTTTCTGTACACATATCTCCATAATGGCTTCTGTTGTAATGGCTAGTTGATGCTGAAATTCTATCCAATTGTAGAGAGCATTCTGAATGTCAATGGTTAAGGTTGTAATGCTTGACAGAATCAACAACTTATCTTGTATTGGTAGGTCTGTGATATTGATCATGTCGATCCCCAACAATTGGGTTTTTTCCTTTGGTGTGTCGAGTAATATTTTCATTCATGGATAAATTTTATCAAGTGTGTCGAGGCTGCGTAGTGCCTGATTCATCCATGGATGTGCTTGTTTTTCCAATTTTTTGAGTTTTGTTGTCTCTAGTACAATCTGATTTTGTACTATGCTCCTCATTTCTTCCTCCACACCTTGTTGATTTTCTAACGATTTGATGTGTTCCCAAGTCTCATGATCTTTCTGGAATACCTGGCCATAATAAGTATACCAGTTTCACATTACTTCATCTGTAGTTGTAGACTTGTCCAAATGCTCCTGCAGTACCTTCCAGGCTTTTGAAAATGTTGTGTACTGATGTATTAGTAGCGTAGAAGTCTCTCATTTTTTCTCATATTTCTTGGATTACATTTGTGTCTGAAAGTTCGACACGACACTTTCCAACAACTGGTATGCTCTGTCCAATGGTTTGTCGGTGTCGGTCTCTATTATTCCTGGTAGAACTGTTTGTGTCAGATTCCAGCATTTGGTCAGGAATTCAACTTGTTCTACTTGAAGTTTTTCTATTTTTTCTCTTATGTTTTGATTTCTTGTTGCAGCCTCCTTATCGAGTGCTCCCAATAGTTGGTCCAATTCTCCATCTATAAGTTTTGGTCTATCAACTACAGTAGTCTACCCTAGTTGATGAAGGTAGATAAATTTCTGTACCTGTTGTGTCTGATGTTGTTCCCTTTTCTTCTTTTATTTTATTTTTCTTTTTTGTTTAGAGTGATGGACCACCATTGGTCCTGTTGGTACTGATGTTTTTTGTTTCTTCTCTATGTGTTTCTCTTCAGTTGATGGATTTTCAGTCGACTAAAATTCTGTTGTGTCCAGGTTAATTGGTTGAATTTCATGGGTGGGTATTGTAGTTGTTTGTGCATTCTGTGGTGGTTCTAGATTATGAGGGGACTCTGGAAGTGGTAGAGATGTTGATGGAGAATGGTCTGTAATTAATGGAGTGGGAGGAAGGTTATTTATCGGTATGGTATTTTTGACTTCTGGTTGCAAGTCGACAAGGTTGTCAATTTCTTCAGATTCCATGGGGTTGGTGATTTCTTCATCTAGTGTCGTTTGATCATTTCCTTCAAGATCAATTGTTCCCTCATCTGGATCATTAACCAAAGGTTTCAGGATAGATGGTGTGAATGATGAGATTTGGGTTGCTGCAACTTCAAATGTTTTGTCAGGGTTTCAAATGGATGAGGATCTGACAAATCCCATGAATTTTGGCTGTGGTGAGACTTGGTCAGTTTGTTGGGTGAGAATTTGTCAGGCACAGCTTGACTCTGTGAGTTTATGGGTGGTTTTTATTTGTTGGGAATTACAGAATAGCTATCGTAGGTTGTTTATAAATTTCTAAAGTTCAACATATTTATCATTTTTTCTTTGAGGGTTCAAGGGATTATATCCTTGTAGATTGGTGGTATGGTGATAGTCGAGTCTAGTGTTATTCTGGTTGGGGAAATTCATGGGAACTCTGGTGTTAAATCAATAGTACTTATTTCAGAAGGGGTATCCACTGTTAATTTTTTAGGTCTTCCTTGCTTCACTCCTGACTCGATGAACTCTTTGAACTATTTTTCAATAGATACATTGTTCAGTGTGACATCATCCAAAATGTTGGTAGCAGTAGCAAGTGATTCTTCTTCTTCTTCTGACTCCTCCGAAAGGATGAGTTTTTGCTTCCCCTTTCCTTTTGCGTGAATCCCTTTCTTCTTTCTTGAATTTGATATCTCGCTAGCTATTCTTTTCAAATTATCCTTTGTCATAGCATACTCAAGTCTGTCGGACTAAGTTTCTTCATCTTTCTATTCTTCTCCCTCCTTATCCTATTGTTGAGTCGGGAAATTAGTGTGTTGTTATGTATATACAATGTCTTGTTGTTCATTCATTACATTTTCAATCCAAAGAGGGTTTTTCTCTTCTATTGAGATGTCTTCAGAAGTCAAGGTACTGATATTAAGATGAAATTCATAGTCTTTTTCCTTCTCTTGGTCGGTCAACAGTTTGACAATAGAATGGTTAATCTCTTTTACACCCGTGGGCGTGCCTATTTTTTTTTAGATTAATGGGATAATTTTTTGAAAATCTCCTCGACTATTGCTTAGTAGTCGAGAGGTTTTGCTTTTGTTGTGGAGCCTTGCGAATGCCAGACTTCATTGTGTTCAAGTTCCATTTGGATATGTGCTGTTGGGGGAAAACATATTTGGATGTTTTTAAGAACCCTCCATCTCGTTGTTTGGATTTTTAAATTTCGAAACCAATTTTCTAAGAACACTTTTCATTCTTCTAGTTCCTGTGGATTTCCAGCCATTGAAAATGACTTGAAACACCACATATGAAACCTAGTCGGTTCTAGGAACTGTGGATGTCTGACTGGACATAGGTGGTACATAACTATCCATATTATCAGAGATGGAAATCTGATTAATGCACTTGTTTCCTAGAATTTTTCGCAAATGGATTTGAGCATGTTGGCCACATATTGAGCCCAACAGTAAACTTTCCCTGATTCTACGATACAGTCAATAGCTTCCAACATGTCGAGTTTCAAATCGCATCCTCGTCCCGTGACAATAAATATTGTGGACACAATTTTGTCCACCATTTTGGGTGTGGAAGATTGAATTTGTCTAACAATTAACCCTTTATAGTTCTTTCTTGTCGTTGTTCTTGTTGTTCTTTCTACCATCCCTTCTTTGATACCTACAGGAACAGGGTTTCCTTTGTTGGAAAGCTCAATGAGTTTGTAGATAGTTTCAGATGATATTTCCACTGGTTTGTGAAAGTAAGACTTCCCATTGTCATATCGGCTAATGATGAAATTGACAATTGTTTCTTTTGTCCCACCAAAATTTGCCATGAGTGGTGTGTTCATATAGTTCATGATAGTGCTGTGATTTATTTTGAAACCTTCCTCTATCATTTTTTTCTTCTCATAGGCCCATTTCTTGATCTCTTCCCATATTTGTTCCCACGAATTTTCCAGTACTTTTTTCTTTTTAATATTTTCCAATCGTTTCACTATTGGATTTGTAGCAGATTCCAATTCTTTTGCTTTGGATGCCATGGCTCTAGTTTGTTTTGGGGCCATATTGTTGATTTCTAGCTCGACTTTCTTCGTGGGTAATTTTATATCGGAGGTCTAGTAAAGTGGTATGAAATATTCACCCGAAATAGTATTTATAGGTCATGAGGATGGAGATCTTGTTGATGTAGCTATTAATGGTGGATTTGATGGTAAAGTACGGTCTATTTAAGGCTCTTTTAATGCGCTCTAGTTTTGGCACTCCTTCTGACCGTAGTTATTATGGGTTGATTGGACCTTTTTATCCTCTTTTCGATGTCGATGGTATGGTCGATATGTGGTATGTCAATGATGAAAATGTCGATTGTTGTCGAATTGCATTCTGCTACGTCTTTCTATATTTCCTGTCATTTTGGTCTTGTTTGATTCTTTGTTTGTTAGTTTTTGGTTTCTATGATTTTTATACATTTTGTTAGTAGTTATGCAACTATTTTCTCTTTCTCTTTTTTTTTATAAATTTTTTATATATATAATTTTTTTCAGTTTTGATACCACTTTAGTCAGGCACCATTTATCAGTTTCTGAAATACTCTTCCTTGTAACAATCTCAGTCAAACTCATCTGTTGTTATTGATTTATTCCATGATATACGATCCCATCCATTCTGTGTGGAGTTTATTTGGTTTTACTTTCACCCGACTGTGATACAGTAGTGCAAGATTTCCAACTGACAAATTTGGTTTTTAATATTTCAGTCGTACCATGGTTTTTGTTGTTGTTTTTGGATTTCTTGATGTTGTATATCCATAATTCGGTCTTCCTCTAGCTTATCTAGTTGCATTAGTCAGTCCTTCTTTGCTTCTTTGACGTTAATATGTAATATGTCGAATATTACCGATGTTTGTTATCAGAAGTGTTGGGGTACGACTGCTTCTTGGCCATATACTAGTCGAAATGGTGTTTGGTCGGTGGATCATGTTAGGATATTTAGACACTTAAGAGTTAGTTCAGATCAACTTGTGTGATATATCCGTTAGGTAAAAGTGTGTTTCTTTAGTATTCATTAGTATGCATTTGTAAATATTCTAATACGATGGTCATGATATGTTCTAGACATAGAGTGATCCGACGGTTTGACTTCTCTTAGATCATACCTACCATTGATCTATGGATTAACACCCAATTGGTCCATGATCTCTATTTAAATAGCATGGAGTGTCCTTGGCTAGTTGATCAATTATGAGAAGCTCATGTAACTTTTTTTCTTTTGCATAATAAATTGATCCAAGTAGCTATTTGGCTGGGGCCATGGACTGTTTCCCTCTCGAGGGTTTTAACCACGTGACAAACATCAGTGTGTTGATCTATGATATATTTGTGTGAAGTAGTTTCTCAAGGTGTTTGGTCTTTTGAGATTACCCTATGTACCCGAACATGGTATCAAAGCATTGATGAAGAGTTGCTTTTAGTTTTGAGAAAGATATGGAACTAGTGTTGCCAAAACTTTGAAAGGGTTTCTGGTTCTATATTTTCTATGTATTTTTGGCCTATGGGAGCTATTCCATTGCATCTGGAGCACCATTTCCATTTGTTCCAAAAACACCCATTTCGTCAAATCTGAAGCTATAATGTTACAGTGACGGATTTGTTTTATTTTTGTTTAAAATCTCTCATATTTTATCAGTTTATTATTAGATCTTTACTGTTTTAGTCTCAGACTGTTTCCTTCACTGGCTGCATATGCTCTTTGCCATGCACCTTACGCAATTGCGGTGAATTAAAAATAGAAAGGGAAAGTTTTTTTCCTGCCTTCTCGGCTACGTATGCTCTTTGCCATGCACCTTGTGTGATCACGATGAATAAGAAACAACGAGAAAACTTGAAAACGTAGACTTTCCTGGTAAGCTAACAAAGATCTAACCCTACCTATAGAGTGGAAAAGTTTTTTTGTTTTGTTTTTGTTTTTCATTTTTTGTGATTTGCAAAAAAAAAGGCAAGCACTAAGAATGTGAAAGAAGAGTAAAAAAAAAAAAATAACCCTTCCTCTTTCCATTTTTTACGTACCTTTTAAACATAGCTAACTTGGTTCAAAATTACTTTCTTCCTTAAAAGGTCTTGAGTTCAAGCCTTATTAAGTTACTTTTAGTGCATGCAATTTCTATTTTCAAGTTACTTTATTGTAAAAGTGCATCTTACATAAATAAAATAAAATAAAAGGTGAGTCACTTAAGTCTTTTAATTTATTGCCGCACTATTTACAAGTACCATTATTGTAAAAGTGAACATCACTTATTTTACAAAAGCGATTCACTTAAAAATCAACTTTATTGTAAGTTATTGTCAAAGGTTCATCTTGGGAAGAAGAAGGTTCTTTTTTTTAGTTGGTCAAGTTAATATCTGCCACATCACTATTGAGGACATCTTCAACATTTTCTTTGATCAAGCATAACTTAATCATCCAGAATAAGTTTTTAGTGCCGTTTTTTTTAAAACCGAATATTTTTTTGATCTTTTTGCATCTAGATGGTTAGTTTATTTTCTTTCAGCCATTACTTTATAGTATGGAAACCCCTTGTGATATTATACTTACAAGTTCTAACTATTTCTCATGGAAATCTCATATGGAGGATGTTCTGCGAAGTAGGGGACTTTTCAGGATAACCTCAGGGAAAGAAAAAGAACCCAGTGATGATGATAAGAAAATTAAATCGGAAAATAGATGTGATGAAGTTTATGGATTGATTGGGATGTAAATATCTACTGATTTGTGGTTCCACATATCTAGAATTGATGAACCTGATCAAGCTTGGGAAAAATTGGAATCTGTGTTTGGTAAACACAATGAAATTTGAGGTCATCAACTTGAGAATGAGTTGATTTCTTTGAATCCAAGTGATTTTTCATGCATTCAATATTATTTATCTAAGTATAAAACTCTTACAATCTTATGTGAAGAATGCAAGATTAAGAAAGAAGACAAACAATGTATTTATCATATTCTTTCTAAACTTGGACCTGCATATTCTGTTTTTGTATCTATATTCTACTCCATGAAAGAATCATTGAATGCAGCTAGGTATCAAGAGCCTAGTCTTGAATCCTTTTATGATTCCTTAATTAAATAGTAAGATAAGCTCATTCATCTTGGAATAATTAACAATGTAGATACATCTGGGAAAGCCTTATTGTCCCAATAGAAAGAAAAGTCGAAGCCTCCCAAGAAACATAATTTTTTCAATAATAAGTCAAACAACAAGGGTCCCAAACCCTCTCAATCAGCTCCTTCTTTAAAAAATGACAAATGATCCAAGCCAAAAGGAAAGAAGACTGAGCATCATTGCAATTTTTGTGGGAAATATAATCATGATGAATCTAAGTGTTTCAAGAAGATGGCAGCCTTGGAAGAAACAATCAAGAAGCATCACATCAGTTTAGATTCGTCTTTAGAATCTACCTCTCATGGACATGCACTTTGTGCTTCTGGTTACTCTTATACTGCTTCTTCTTCTTCTACTTCAAATGAATGGATCCTTGGTTCTGGAGCATCTTATCATATGGCTAAGGATCAAGTCATATTTTCTACTATGCATGAATGTAACACCAAGAAAATATTTGTTGGTGATGATAGATCTCTAAGTGTTATAGGATCTGGAACAGTTCCAGTAGAAAATGGTCATTTCAGTGATGTACTATGTGTTCCAAAAAATTTCTGCAATTTGTTATCAGTCTATCAAATTACTTATTCGTGTGAAGGTAAAACTGTGACGTTTACCCCTCACCAAGTTGTAATCAAGGATTTTAAAAATCCTCAAAATGTCCTTGCTACTGGGACTATTGATGATATTACCAGGTTGTACAAATTTAAAAACTTTGGATCATCACCTTTTTCTTTAGTTTTTGTTGATCATAGTGATAACTTGAGCAAACTTTGGCATGAGTGATTTGGTCACTTAAATTATCGCTCATTGAAACAGTTATATGTAAATACAATATGGTGACTGGTCTTTAGATGGTATCTTGCAAGGATGGTGTTTGTTTCGGTTGTGTACTCGAAAAACATCATCAAGACAATTTTGAAAAAAATGTGCCTCTTGGCACGCCTCGGTTCCCTTAGAGATTGTGCATAGTGACTTATGTGGCCCTCTTCCATTTGCTTCCTTTTCTGATTTCTAATATTTCTTAGCTTGGATTGATGAATACTCTAGATGCACTTGGGTTTAATTCCTAAAACTTAAGAGCGAAGTATTTAACATGTTCTTGGCCTACAAGGCCCTTGTTGAAAAACAATCTGGTCATTAAATTATTAAGTTAATATCTGACAATGGAGGAGAATATATTAACAACAAGTTCACTAATTTTTGCATTGACAAAGGAATTCAACAATTTCACATTGTTCCATATACACCACAACAAAATGGTGTAGCTGAATGGAAGAACAACAATTTAAAAGAACTGACTAATTGTATAATCCAATCTAAGGGACTAAGTCTTCAATAGTGGGCTGAGGCCATAAATTGTGCAAATTACATAGTTAATCCCACACCCACTAAAGTTTTACAAGGTATAACACCAGAAGAAGCATGGAGTAAAATTAAACCAGATGTAATTCACTTTCGTGTGTTTGGTTGTGAAGCATGGGCTCACATTCCGGATGAAAAATGGAAAGCATTGCAGCCTAAAAGTGAAAAGTGCATATTTGCTGGATATTCAGAAGATGTAAAAGGTTATAGACTTCTTCAACCACATTCTCATGATATAATCATTAGAAAAGATGTTAAATTTGATGAAAATATCTTGGACTACGATCCTAACTTGGCGGGTGTGCCATCTTTGGCCTGTGATCCTGATTCGGCGATTGTGCCTTATTCTTCTTCTTCCAAATTCCTTGACAGGTTTCCAATTCCATTTTCTGATGATGATAGTGAGGATGAAAATCCACCTCCACCTGCTCATGTTCATCCAGTTGCACCAACACTAATGCTTCCTCGATGGGTCCGTTCAACATGTTAAGTAGCTGGTGATCTTGCCGGTGATCCTAGAGATCAACATCGAACATGTTCTTAGTTTTAGCGAGCCTCTTCTCTTTTGGCTCAAGTTTCCAAGAATCATGATCTAGAAACTTTTGTAGAAGCTTCAGGAAATCTAGATTGGGATGCAGCTATGGATGAAGAATATCATTCCTTAATGGCAAATGATACTTGGGATCTTGTTCCTCTTCCAACAAATAGATCATATATCAACACATTGATGTTTGTCATGTGGTTAAAAACCTCTAGAGGGAAACAATCCATGGCCCCAGCCAAATAGCTACTTGGAGCAATTTGTTATGCACAAGAAAGAAAGTTACATGAGCTTCTCATAATCGATCAACTAGCTAAGGACCCTCCATGCTCTTTAAATAGAGATCATGGACTAATTGAGTGTTAAGCCAAGGATCGATGGTAGGTATGATCTAAGAGAAGTTGAACCATGGGATCACTCTATGTCTAGAACATATCGTGATCATTGGATTAGAATATTTACAAATGCATACTAATGCATACTAAATAAATACACTTTTACCTAACGGATATATTACACAAGTTAATCTTAACTAACTCCTAAGTGTATAAATATCCTAACATCCCCCCTTAAGAACAACTTGGGAACTTGGGTTAGGATATTTAGACACTTAGCAGTTAGTTAAGATCAACTTGTGTAATATATACAATAGGTAAAAGTGTGTTTCTTTAGTATGCATTTGTAAATATTCTAATCCGATGGTCACGATATGTTCTAGACATAGAGTGATCTGATGGTTCAGCTTCTCTTAGATCATACCTACCATTGATCCGTAGCTTAACACCCGATTGGTCCATGATCTCTATTTAAAGAGCATGGATGGTCCTTGGATAGTTGATCGATTATGACAATATTATGTAAATTTCTTTCTTTTGCATAATAAATTGCTCCAAGTAGCTATTTGGCTGAGGTCATGGACTGTTTACCTCTCGAGAGTTTTAACCACGTGACAAACATCGGTGTGTTGATCTATGATCTATTTGTGTGAAGCGGTTGCTCAAGGTGTTCGATCTTTTGGGAGTACCTTGTGTACCTAAAAAGATCATTTATATGTTGTTCGATAAGCCCATAGGAGAACAAGAGTTTTTTATCGCAGTCATCTTTGTCAGCGTTACAGATTTTTGTTAGGACTCTTGTTAGGGTTTTATTAAATGTTTCTATTTCCCCATTAGACTGAGGGTGATAAGTTGTAATTTATTTATGGTCAATCTTGAATCGTTCTATCAATGCTGCAATAGTTTTATTAATGAAATGTGATCCTTGGTCGTTTATTAAGGTCAATGGACACCCAAATCTAGTAATTATATTTTCATATATGAACTTGGTAGCCACTTCACTAGAGTAGGTTTCGATAGGTTCTACCTTTTCCCATTTAGTAACATATTCCACTGTTGTTATGATATATCATGCACCTGTCCTTATTGCTAGAACTGTAAATGGTCCAATAAAGTTGATAGCACAAATTTAAAATGTTAGGCTTTGGTTTACCAAAATTAAAGGCATCTCAGTACTAGGGAAAGGTCGACCTAAACATTGATAGCAATCACATTTACTAACAAACTTTCAACAATATTTGTGTAGTGTCTCCCATCATAGTCTTGACTATTGGATATTTTTGGCACTCGTGTCCAACTAAAAATGTACTCCAACTGGTCCATAGTGTGCTTCATGCATTATATTTTCTCTTTCATTCTCTAAGACACATTGACGAAGTACTTCATCCAATCCCATTTTATATAGGAATCCATTAATTAGAGTGTATGGTGTGGCCTTCATTGCTAGAACTTGTTTCTTTTTATTTTTCATACCTTTAGGTGCTTGACCATTCTCTAGAAATTGAGCTATTTCTTCTAGTTCTACTGGTACAACTTCTATTCGAAATAGATGTGTGTCCAGAATATTGTCTTCGACTCTTGTTGGTTCCTCTCCGGTGTCAATTCTTGACAAGTGGTTGGGTCCAAAATTTAGCTTGCTTGGTCGAACTACTACTTCCAACTCAAATTATTGGAATAGTTACAACCAACGACATATTCTTCCATGATGTAAGGGTTTTTTTACCAAGTATTTTAAATCTTGGTGATCTTTGTAGAATATGAAAGGACTAGCTAATGGGTAATGTCGATATTTCAATAGTGCAAATACCATTCCTAATGCCTCTCTTTGTGTCATTGAATAGTTGCATTCTTCCTTGTTTAGTTTTCAATTGCTATACAGAATTGGGTAGTACATCTTGTCATCTCCAGGTTGTGTCAATATTGCACCTATTGCTATGCCTAATGCATCAATGTGGACGTGAAATTTGACTGACCACTTTGGGAATCTGAGAATGGGTGCTTTGACTATTTTTTTCTTCAGCGTGTTAAAGGAAGCATCACATTCCTTAGTCCATTCGTATTCTTGGTCTTCTTTCAATAACTCTTCTAATAGGTACGTCATATCTGAGTAGCGACGAATGAATTTTCTATAATATCCCATATGTCCCAATAATACTCTGACTTGTTTTGGGTTTACTGGGGGTTTTAGGTCTAGGATGATATTTATTTTGGCATACGATATGTCCTAATAAGATTCTGATGGGGGTTAAAAAGATGCATTTATTTATATTAAGTGAAAAATGTATTTGTTGAAATCTTTCCAACATTAGTCTTAGCCACTTGCAATGATCTTTTAACATGGAGTAAATATCCAGTCGTCAAAGTATACATCCATTGTTTTGTATACGTATTCTTGAAATTCTTTGACCACTATCCTTGAGAATATAGCTAGTGCATTATTTAGCCAAAATGGCATGATGTTGTAAGAAAATGAATCAAATTCACAGAAAAATTCTTTGCAGCTCTGTGTTGGTCACAACTAGTTTCGATGAAACTCTCATTCTCGTTAGAAGTTTTATTTGTCAGCTCCTTCTCGACAAGTAGTTGGATCAGTTCGAATTCTTCTACCAAATTTCAAGCAAAGTGTTGTGGGTCAGATATTGTTCTGTGAGGATCCAACTGTTCTATGTTTTTTGAATGGGTACGCTTGGAGTGTGACCCAGTTTCCTTCCTCAGGTCAATGAATTACCAAATGATCAACTTCATTTCCTTCGTCATCTATTCAAATCCATACATCAAACTCACTAGCTTGTAGCCTTAGGTCCTCTTCGACAATGGTTTGCACACAGGAACTCAGGTTCGGATTAACTAGAGATATAGGTCTTAATTCCTGGGGTATATCAATGTGGAGAGCTTCACACTACTCTATCCACATATATTCTTCCATCGGTGACACTTCTTCTTCATATATTTCTTCTTCCTGTTGTTCATGACTTGACTCTAGCATATTTATTTCATATTTAGTCACTCTAGTATTCATTCTTCTCTGCATCACAATGTCATGCTTTCTTCATTCCTCCCTTCTCTTCTGCATATTATCTCTTTCTATTCTATGGAATTTTGGAGTGCTTTTGTGAGTCACCATCCAAATTATTTCTTTCTTGACCTGAATTTTCATTGCTGGTGGTTCCTTCTAATGTCGGCTAGAATCCTTCTACTCCATCTAGACATATGACCAAATACCTCCCCATATCCTACCCGATGATTTAGTAAGCCCAGATAGTTTTGTCTATTTGTTCAAGAAGTACTCCCACTCTCTTTTGGCAATGAATTTCTCCCACACTTTCTGCTTCTCCTCCTAGTTGGTATTCGATGGTGGTTCGATCAGTGATGGATGAGGTTCAATAATATGACCTACTCCTCTATCGATTAAGAATCTAAACAAAAGGGTCAGTAGCGAGCAAAGGAACTGCTCGATAAAGTCGGTATAGAACCTCTTTTCGATAATTTTGACCAAAAATCTCTCTTCTACAGCCTGTTCTTGGTAGAGCTCATCTGTGATTTTCTCAAACCACCTTAATAGGTTTGTTCATCCTCCTCTTATCAGTTTCTAGAGCATCTCTTATTCCTTAGTGTCTACCGACTTTTTCATCCAGTAAAATTTTCAGAAACTGAGGCACCGATTGTACAAAATTTTCATGCGTTTCAATGAATAATTTCTCCTTTTTCTGGGAAATAGTCAACTTGTTTCTCCGAGCGTAGTTCTACAAATATTTTGTGATTTTATGCTCCAACCAGTCCTTAATCTCTTTATTTGATATCATCTACTAATGGTCATTTCATTCGTACGTGTACTACTGAAAACAAAACCAATGTTGTAATCGCTCAGATCACTAAGTTACCGATAATACACATAAAGAATCATATGATCATACATATACAAGAGACAAGGATAGTAGATTGAATAACATATTTATATTAGAGAAAAAACATATGGGTTCATACAAATATCAAACCAAACAAATTTTGTATCTAGATCAACAGCCTATTATATATGATTACAAAATAGTTATGAATAACTACTTGTTAGTTCAGTCAACTGACACGACCTTTGGAGGTCGACCTAATCTCTAATTAGTTATCTAACTAGTCTAGTCGGATCATTGAATAGCTCCTCCAAAATCCCATAAGAAAAATTATCATCCCTTACACTTGTGATGCTACACCTGACCCTGCTCCTTTTTCTAAGTCCCCAAACAAGGATCTTCAACCCTCATCTAGCCTAGATTTCCCTATGTTCCCCTCTGAATTGGCCTCATTATACTCCACTGTCAAAGAACCGTGTGCTGCTAATGCCTTATCCCCCCTCCCACTTCAGATCTTAAAAAACCTTCACCATTCTATTTCACAGTCCCTGTTGGAGTATTTTCTATAACACTAGCAAAGGATAAATGGTTTTCCCCTCTACTCCTCCATGTGGTTTTGCATGACCTTCCCAAGGGATATGTACAAATGATTGAAAAATTCACTAGGGAGAGGAGGTATCTAGATGAAGAACACTTAGGATGATTTGCAGACTGGACTGACCTAGAAGAAGTAGACCATGAAGATGTTAAATTCATATTGTTTGCTCAAATCCTTGTTGGAGAGGCAAGGAGATGGTTCACTAGCCTTCCAGACAACTCCATTTTGAGCTATCATGATTTTGAATACGATTTCAAGGACTAATGGGAAGAGAATAAAGACCCCAGGAAGTGCTTGTCCCAATTCCATTCCATAAGGAGGGAGGAGAGTGAATCTATCTGAGAGTTATCTAACAAATTTATGAAAGTATATAATGTTATCCCTACCTAGTTCAAGCCTCCTCCTGGTGCTTCCCAACTCCAGTATGCTGAAGCTTTTGATAGTGAGTTTTGCTTATTGCTGAATGAAAGAAGATCATCCTACCTAGTAGACATGATGAATGATTCCCTAGAGGTAGATATAAATATGACTGCTTCTAGATGGAAAGGGAGAGGAGAAGGGAGAGGAAGGAATGAAGATCACACCCAAACTTCTCCCTCTGATGCACCAAAGGCCATGATGGAAAGGATGATGGAGGCCATGGAGAGGTTGATGGAGAGATATATTGTAAAACACATCCCACCTCCTATGATAAATAAGGACTTCAGATGCTCCGTGTGTGTTGAGCAAACTCATATTGCACATGAAAAGTTTCAACAACATACAGAGCCTCCTTTGATGGTGGAAGAAGTGGAGGATAAACAGATAGAGTCTCCTTTTCCTCCGAATCCCGCTTTTCATGAAGAATGCAATTATTAGGAGGAAGGTATATTTTTTCCATTATGCTTTGCCTCATTTGATTTTCTAAAGCAAAGATTAAGGGTTTCTAATCTAACGCAGAAAATGGAGGTTAGGAATTATGTCATGGATTTATTGGGAATGGATAATAAGGGGGCTGATCAAGTAGAATATGTTGCACATTCTAGTATTTCTCTTTATTAGCACATAGATGAGCATCCTAGGGCCATACATGAGGAATATTGTAATTTGTTTAACGAAAAAAGTAGCCTTCCTGTTGCAAGTCCTGTCTATGGGGGTTTTGAGGAAGTTTTCATTCCTCTAATGTATGATAACTATGAGGATGACTACTTGGAGGATGAGGGTCCTATGTGGTATGTATATTCTTTCTCTTCCAGTATAGAATATTTATATCAAGAAGGGATTAGTTAACTTGTTTCTATTGAATATTTTCTGTGTGAAATGCATACAGGAAAGCAGGTTTTGGGTCCTGACAATTGGAGTGAAGCAATGGATGTCTCGTTTACAAGTTGTCATGAGTTTCACTTGCATGGTTATTTTAAATAATAGTTGGACATAATGAAGGGGAAGCTATAGTTTTAGCAGTAGTATTGGAGCAAGAAAATTGCTGAAGTACAGGGAGACTTCCCTTGGTTTAATGATCAAGTGGTTGAATATATGGAGTAGCTGTGTAATGGCAAGTGCATAGCAGAATTTTTTGGAGTTTTTCATGACACAGTGGATAGATATGTTGAGAATATTAGCAATGAAAATGGTGGGTTAGCTATATGCATGAAATATCAAAGTTTCATTCATAACCTCTTACCATTCATCTCTTCACTGCAGTTTCTGATCAAGCATGAAGAGAAAATTCACATATGGTGTCATCTTCTTGATTGGCTTCACTGGAAGTCAGAAGTGACTTGATTGAGCATTGATGCTCAGTAGGTACGTTTGGAAGAAATGAAAAATATCGGCCTGAAGAGCATTTCCTTTAATAATTTATTTTCATTTCTTCAGCATCTATTGAGTTTTTTTTTAGAGCCCACTATGAGGAGTTTTATGAAATGATGGGGATCATCCCAATGGATCAAGAACATGGTCTATGTGGTTATTTGATACCTCAAAGGGAGGATAGAATCCTCAATTTGGACTCTCTGTTAGCACTTGTGATAATGTTTTGATATTTATGCATAGACAATTGCACAATTTCCCTTATTGAGGTCTAGGACAGTGAAATTGAAGGGGGTATAGGAAAAACATTTCCATATCTTGGGTTGGGAGTATTTTCCTAAGCATGAACATAAAGTTGGGTTACCCCATGGTGTGAGATGAGAAAATATATAAGGTCCTAGGGTCAAGATCCTATATTCTAGTTCAAATATGAAAATCCACTTGCAATTATCTAGGGGAAAAAATGAATGGTCCGGATCCATGGCAAATAAGATCAATGCTTGATAAGGATTTCACCGAGGAAAGAGGTGTGGTTTTGAAATAATATTGGAATGGGTGGAGAAGGGTTAAATGATGAGAAAGATAAATCATCGAATGGGAAGGTGATGCAGATCGATGACTATTAATGGTTTTGCTGGGAAAATATGCACGACGAAATGAGATGGGGATACGCGTGAAATTAGTTAAGCTTCCCATTTTTTTCAAAGTTTGAGATTGGACGAAGTGAAATATCGATGATGAAAGGGGATTTTGCATAGAAATATTGCACAGAGGATAACATATATCATGGCTATGAAATCTGGTAGGGTCTTCCTTTCACAATGGGCATGATTTTTGGATCCATATCTGCGGTGGAGATGTGCTTCGTGACATAAATATATGTGATATTCAAAGGCGTATCATGGCTATGAAATATAGAGGGGAACACATAGTTTAATGATTGACATTATAGATGGGGAATATATATGGGGGTGATAATTACTTCACCACCCAAACTTGCATGATGGATAAGATGGTGTGGGGCTGTGAAGTGTTAGAAGACCCCACGCTTTTGAAAGTTGGTGATCTGATGGGAATCCAATCAGAAGTCTTAGATGATTTCATAGTGAGAAGGTTCACGATTGTTAGCAAGAAGGTGGATTGTGAAATAGGGTAGAAACCACATAGTTGAACAATCTATATCCCTCATGGAGGAGATCTACGGTTGTGGTCAGTTTCACAGTCCAAATATGTTAGGGGAAATAAGGAGGAAAGGGGTTGCAAAATGGAGATCAAGGTAGGTAATATCGATGGCATAAGTCACATCCTAAAATCCTAAGATCTGTTTACTGATGCACATGATGATGATGAACACCATAATGAATAGGAAACATAAGGTAAGTATGGCCTTTACACGTCGTATGGTAAGGAAGTAAGGAAGTGAAAGCTAGGGTGCATTGATATCATCATAAGGAGGGATCGATGAAGTGAAAAATGTCAAGTCCACACACCATGAGATAACCTAAATCTGATTACAAGTGAGGTCGAAGGTCACTTCTGCTAATGATATCACGAGGTCACATTAGAAAGGGGCAGCAAAGTTGGCATCTCCACATAAGAAATCAGATTAAGATCCCACGCGACCGTTCATGTTGTCATCATTTCACTCAATGATGGTGTGTGTGAAGATTTTACAAACTCGTAGTTGAACTCAACAACCCATATCGTTATAATTTTACTATTAGATCTATTTTGAGAAACATACTGAGTGAATAGTGGTGAAGAACAAGGATTACTAATTGTTGTTCTTCTAAGGATCTTGGGGATCTTGATACAAGACCTGTTATGACTGTTCTACTTGGTGTTACACAAAAATCTTGTCAGCATCATGTTATGAGATAAGTCCTCCTTGGCCTTCTTCAGTAAATCCAAGTTTATCCTAGAAGAAATGAAAGGTAGAACCATACTCCTGTGATTTTTCCTTGTATTGAGCAGGTAACGCTCTTTCCCCATTGACAAAAAGCATTACCTAAGTCATCAATGCTATCGATACATGAGAAAAGAGAGGTGAGACCACCTCTATCCTTACTGTAAGAAGCATTACCCCTTTAACACCATCTATTTTCTTCATTAAAGGAGAAATGCTCAAGTTTTCAAGGAAAAAAGAGAATCTTGGAGAGGATTCTCAAAGATTGCCTCCATGGAGCCTCATCCCTATGGCTTAGGACCACCTGGAGCACAATATCCTTCATTATTGGATCTTATATCCACCTCACCCATGAGATCCTCAACCATTCCTATCCTCCCATGCATACCCAAACTGTGTCAAAATAATTCTTGAGCTATTGGAGGCAAGGTGAAGTTAGAGGCAAGGATCCATTGGAATGAACTCTCAACACCAAGGCATAAAGGTTGTACTCTTTCCAATTATTGTTAATAAATATTTTTTTCTCTTTCCCATATATGTTGTATTATGTGTATGTATTGCTTGACTCCTTGGTCACAAGCATATATCCAGTTTTTATATCTTGTATGCTATCACTTTCTATTGTTGTCTTCTATTTTTGCAGGTAAATACAGGAAAATTTTCACGTCCCCGCCCCTCTACTGGAGAGAGGACGTGACTATTGCTGCTATCTAATTCAGGCAAACTAGCCCCATAAACATAAAATGAAATACATTGAACTAATACATGCACATATTCATAAATATTTAAGATACGGTGGAATCATAAACATATTCATCATTTTCATTAAACAAATACAATTCATAGATTAACATAAGAGAGACTTATCTTGGAAATAAGCTCATCTTGCAACTAGCTATGTCGCTGCAATGTTCCACCCAACCATAGGCTTGTTTTCTCCTCAATCTCTCAACAACACTACCACACCTGAGTTGGGCATGATTTCCACAAGGAATAAGGAACACTGGAAGTCTCACAAATATCCAATGATACAACCAAAATCATCCAACCCAACATAGTTGGGTTTATGAAGCTGCAAAGGAGCTAGAAAGGGTGACTACTAAGATAGTGAGCTCCTCCAAAGAGCTATGGGCACCTACACCAAATCTAGCATGGCTTCTAAAAATATACCTAGCCAACAGAAGGAAGCAGCCCCCTTCTCTACTACACACTCCCTCGGTTTATGCCTTCCTTTGAAGTGCTATTTAGGGTGTGCAAAGAAGAAAACTAACCCCCTAGATCTGTCTGTGATGTCCCTTCACACACTAGGTTTATCAAGCTAGTTCAGAACCTCTTTCCACTCCCAAATCAGTTCATACCAAAGCCATAAGATGCATAGAAAACAATTATAGTGCCGGGCATGGAAAAAAACGTCCTGGAAGCCAATATAAAAAATGGTAAGTGGGTAAAACAGCCCCAGAAGCCAAAATCAATTTCACCAAATGTTCATTGACTTCACGTCAGAAAAAATAGCCTCGATAGACACCTAGAAATTGTGTCATGTTCTCCAATTCCCTAGGCATTACAAAAATGGATTCCCATCCTGAGAAACAACAACAAAAACGTCAATCCAAGAGCCAAGGCACTGATATTTGCAAATCCAACTTCCCAGTCATGGGGAAAATGAAGGAAACTGTAAAAACATGGATGGGGAATGCACAAAAACTCCAAAAATGGGAGTGAAGTGCCCACGGGCTCCTAAAATCATGAATGATGAGGAGGCCATGGGTGTATGGCCAAATCGGAATGAATTTTGGGTGTTAACTTACCCAAAAAGTCAAAAAAAATTTTCCCAAAAATGGGTGCTTCCCCAAATTCAAATTTCTTTTCCCATACTCTCCTCATTCCCATCCAATAACTACTTCAACCAATTTCTGGAAGAAATAAATGATTGGGTGAATGAAACAAGAAAGGTAGTAGACAGCTTGGGTGGGTTCTTTCATTGTCATTTGGCTTTTCCCCATTGGCCTCAAAGGTTAAATGCCCCCCCCATTATCCTTAGGAAATCATGCCCCCATCTCATTATTTGTTGCATTGACATAGTTGGTTGTGGTTTTTTAATTAAATTGTATATTTACATGATGCCCAAAATTATAATGTGTCAGTTAGCACAAAATATCATTGGCATTGATTTTAATTGCCAAAACATAAAACGATAAATAAATGGTGGGGCTTTTGACTTTAGCTCCACATCGTGATTAAATACAATATTTACACCATATACATTTAATGAAAACGGGGTCAAAATCGTGGTGTTACAAAAAATATTCAAGGATAGTGAAGACATCCATTAATACAAGAAGCATCACAGTCCATTCAAGTGTTTAAACAAATCTAGGGAGAGTCTGAAATTCCATGTTACTCATTTGTTTTAGATATGAACCATTCAGACTAGAGGAACAACTCTTGTCCACAAGAGGTGCAATATTCCTAGCAACAAATCTGGTGACTCCACTGGGGACTACTTTGAATTCTGAATCTTTGGTAAGTTGAAACCTCCACTTTCATTTTCAATTTGTAGATCTTTGTTTTCTATTGATAGATCTGTAGATCTGCTTTGAATTTGATTGATTTGCCTCTATCATCCTTTGGATATTCATCTTTTTGGTTCACTGGTTTTTTTGATGATTGTTTGGGTTCATTTTTCAAACTGTAACTTACTCTTCTATTGCATTTCTTATTTTTCAAATCGCCATCTGGGGCACTACTCCTGGACTATATATTAAGTGTGGTTCTAGAGGTTCCACCGCTCTTTTTCTATGTTAAATAAGCGGTGCCACCAGTCTTTCTCTCTATGAAAGAATCGGTGTTGCAACTGGTAACACTCTGGTATGAACCTGTAGTAGGTGGTGCCATCGCTTTGTTTCTTGTGGACAGGAAGTGGTGTTTAGGCTGGTAACGCCCTTTTCAACACTTATAACATGTGGTGCCAAGTATTCTTCTTAGCCCTGTTTTGTGTTTGATTCTTAAATGTTTGTTCTAGTGTTTGAGATCCATGCTTCATATCATTACAGTTGTGTTTTGAACTCTGCAATTCATTTTTTAATAGAAAACTCAAGCAAAAGTCAAAAAAATAAAAAAAATTGACCCCCCGGACCCCCCTAGGAGAGCGTATGAATTCATACATATTTTCAAGAATTGTGATTTATTTTGGTCTTTAAATATTCATAGTTGGCTTTGAATGGAACCTTGTTTTGTTATATCTCTGATTTCTTCCTTTTTTAACATGACAAGAAAAGATTCAATTCAGTTTTTCTTCATTTGTTATACATGATTTTTGTATGTTTTTTTCTTTTTTTCAAAACTTGTGAAAATATGAAAGTTATTTTAGAATTTTTAGATTATTTTATTCTCACTTTAGTTGAAAAATTTGAACACTTTTGTATAAAAGTGGTAACAATCTTTTCTTGCTTTTCATCAGAGATCTCGCCTCTTTTTCTATTCAAAAAGAAGATGTTGTTTGTTTTAGTTAGGAACGGACCATATAAGTAAGTTTGTTGTATTTGTGTATGTGATTTATTCTATGTTTCAAATAAATTGAATCTCTCTCTCCCTTCCTTAAGTAGGGCATATCGTAAAAGTTAAAGTGAAATTTTGCACAATCATACTGCATGGTTTTACTTTTTATGTCCTCACCTCATGCATCCACCTAACCGTTCAAGATAAAATCAAGTGTTAGCGTTAGGTTAAAATATTTAGCAATTTGTGGGATAGGTTAGAGAAGCAATCCAATGTCTTTAAACATAGGAGCTGTCGTTTATTTCCTGCAATGCATTTCGGGGATCGTGTGGTTCTTCCATGTACCGCTGGTATATTGAATGACCTTTAAGGTACCCTTGAGGTATATCGAAAGGTACTTGACATACTCAATTGTATATCAGAAGGAACCTTTCAAACAGTTGTGCATTAGACAACACTACTATGGAGTGGAGCTCCCATGTTCCTTGCATATATTGGGAGACACCTTTAGGAATATTGTTACGAACTGAGAAAATCCCTTTGGCCATCCTATCATATCAATACACCAAGAACAACACTCACGAAGATTACTATGCACGTAATGTCTAGGTAGTTGGGTATTCAGGAAAGGGACAGTCCCAATCCTCCTTTTCGTGCTCTACTATTAGGCTCTGAGGTATATAACGAGTTGTGATGATCTGAAAATACCGTGAGGTTCCATACCATTAATACACTCCTCTCACATATTCTGTTTGATGCTTTAGTTTGAGTAGTGCTTGTTGTCTGTACCTCTAGGATTTTTTTAGAAAAAATAGATAGTTTTTGTTACATAACTATGGCTTTGCCTTCCGGGACTACCAACCAAGAGACTCCTTTACCAAGCAGATCTTTTGTTTTCCCTCCATTTGGGGATGTTGCTCCCCCTCTCATGGCTACATTAAGCCTTCCTGGATTGACTATAGGATCACCTGTTTGGTTATTCTCCAGTCTAGTTATCCCAAGTACATCAATTGCTTCATATCCTAATCCTTCATCGCAGGAGCATCAACATCATGTTTATCCCTCTCCTTCGCCACATGAGTCTTCTCCCCTTTCTCCCTCTTTGCCTGTTGAAAGGTGTAGTACTAATAGTTAGGTGGATAAGAAGAAGAATAAAAATAATATTAAGAAGAACAAAAATAAACAAAAAATCAAGTCTCAACCAATTACTCCTCTGAGTATGGAGAGTGTTGATCTGCACACCCAAAAGCTGCATAAGCTCAAATTCCCTTGTAGTATTTGTAAAGGTGATCACCTTCTTAAATATTGTCATGGTATAGCCTTGGTTTTTGAAGAATGGCCTAAGGTTTCCCTTCATCCAATGTCATCATCCTTTGGTCGTCATACCGATGATCCCCCCTCAACCAATGACTATGTGGTTAAGAGTCAGAAAGGAAAAGTCAGAAATCCTTGCTTGTTGTGTAAGAACATGAACCTTACTTACCTTTTTACTCTAATGGATGAAGCTTCTAAGCTGTTGGAATATATTATTGTTCCTCACCAATGGCTTCCAACAAGTTATCATAATTTGTCTTGTGAACCCCCACTAGTTGACCAAGAGTTCAATTCGGTTTCGTTCGTGGTCAATTGTACTCTTCCTTCTAAGAGTGAATTCCAAGTGGTCAATTCAGATTCATCTGAGGTTGATCCCACTCTTCCTTTGAAGAGTGAAGTTAAAGTGGCCGAGTAGATTCCATCTCCACTCGATCTCACTCTTTTATTCGAGAGTGTTAATACTAAATTAGTCTCTTTGACCAAATATTTGTCTTGTTCTTCTCTTCCAGGTGAGAGTGAACTAAAACCTGTCGAAGTTTTTATGATTCGTTATGATTGTTCTCGACAAGAGGAATTTTTGTCTCTTTCGATAGAACCCTCTCAAAGTATTGAGGTTATTTACTTTGATTCCAGTAACCTAACAAAGTCTCGTCTTCATTCGAGTGTTCCTTTTTAGATAGTTGTAAATCTTACCGCTAGATGGATTCTTTGCACTATTGTTGACGAGGGGCTTCTGTTAGCATTCTATCCTCAAGTGATTGGAAATATTTAGGTTTTCTTCAGCTTGTGCCAACCACCGATCAGATACTAGATTTTATTCATAGGCCTACTACACCTTTAGGGATCCTTTCTCATTTTCCTATTACATTAGGAGGGGAAATTGTATGTATTTATGTTATGGTGGTCTAAGGTCCTTTATATTTCAATATGTTACTTGGACATGATTATGTTTATGCCATGAAGGTTGTAGTGTCCAAACTCTTTAGAGTAATGCATTTTCCTCATGATGGGAAGATTGTGACCATTGATCAGCTTTCCTTTGTTACACCTGACCATTGCATCTCTCCTAGTAATTAGACTACCCTGAATGTTACTCATGTTCTTGTGATTCCTTCCCCTTATTCTAGTTAGCTTCTTCCCATCATAGGTAAAATGGGGGCATTGCTCTAGTCTATGGACACCATACTATAGTTAAGACGCTATATTTTTTGTAATGGGGGAATCCTACCAACCTATATATATCAAGTTGGGTAAGATCAGGTCTGTGAGCATATTTATTTTTCTGTGTCAAGCTCATTAAAAAATTAATTAGATTCCTGAGAACATAGTTCTTTTTTTGTGTCAAGCTCGTTAAAAAATAAAACAAATGTCATGAGCATAGTTCCCATTCTATGTGAATCTAGTTTAAAAATGAAATGGATGTCCACAAGCATAGTTATTTTCAATTTCAAGCTTGCGTAAAAATGAAACAGGTCCCCACAAGCATAATTATTTTATGTTTCAATATTGTGTAAAAATGAAATAGGCCACCTTGAGCATAATTTACTTTTGTTTTCAAGCTCCTTAAAAATAAAACCACTCCTCAAGCATAGTTTACCTTTTCATTTCAATATTGCATAAAAATGAAACCATTCCCAAGCATAGCTATTTTTCTATGTCAATCTTGTTAAAAAATTAAATAGGTTTTTTCAAGCAAAGTTTACCTTTTGGTTTCAAGCTTGCATAAAAACGAAACCATGTTTCAAGGATATTTATTTTCTGTTTCAAGCTTGTGTAAAAATGAAACATGTCATTTATAGCATAGTTCATTCTATGTTACAAGCTCGTTAAAAAATGAAGCAGATACCTTGACCATTCTTTCAACTAATCTTTGAGGTCATAAAAAATAGTAAGATGGTGTTGAGCTTACTTTTCATTTTTCATTCTCTAGTTAAAACATGAAAAGTGGTTTGAGCTTAGTTTATTACTTTTTCGTGCTCTGGATTCAAACATGAAAAAAGTTAATCGATTATTCTTTAAGCTCTTTTTGGACTCTCAAAATGTGAAATGATTGTCGAGTGAACTTGTCTTCTTCATGCTCATAAAGGGATCTAAATATCCGTCTTCCTAGTGATAGTTTACCCCTTTTTCAGACCAGGGGGCACTACTTACGAAAGATGTATACTCCAACCAATCATGACTAGAAGAGTTATCTCAGGAATTATTTTATACTTTTTTGGACCCTAGGGGAAAAATCATACTACAAAGGACCCTTTGGAGTCTTCTTAGTCATTTCAGACTCTCTAAACATGAAATGACAAATGAGTTTTCTTTCATCGAACTCATAAAATCAAACTATGAAAGACCCTGTTTTGGGAATGAACCCCACCTTTCTCAGGTTCGTAAAACATATGAGAATGGAATCATCATTTGATGATCTATATCAAGTGTTTGTTACCCTCTTTGAAATCGTAAAAATGAAAAGAGGCACTCATCAATCATGATGGGGAAATTAAGGGAAGGGAAATACATTTCATTTGAAATAATGGCAGTTGTTAGTCACCTTTGAACGTGGAACTTGTCTACATTTCATTTAGTCAATTGGGTATTTAGCTTGTCTCCGAGTTGATCCACTTTCATGAGTCATGTCACTCCTTTGAGTCTTTCAGAGAATGCATTGTCCATTGTCGGATTGTGTTCCACCTCGTCAAGTCAATGCTATGAAGTCTTCAGTCGTGTCGCTTTATGTTCAAAAGGGAAATTGTATTGAGAGGTGTTACGGAGAGAAATTCCTATGGCTTGGGGTACCACAACAGACAGCTTTGACTCTAGAAATCAATCTTTCCCATTATGCAATAGAAATAACATGTCTAACACTAAAGGATCAGACCTCATACCTTATTCTGGACGGTTGAAGTAGATCCCCGTTGAGATTTCCAATCTTCGGCTTGGATTGATATAATACTTCCTCAACAACAAGTAAACAATACAAGCATACTATATATCATGGTGTTAGATCTATTCTAGCATATATAATCAATAATGTAAAAGCATTTGACATATTCGAATGGATACAATATTCAATCAAACACACATCATTGGACAGGAAAAGATAGTTCTTATTAATATAAATCAGAGATTACAAGATAGATACAACCTCTGACGGCATGTCTACGAACTGGAGAAATTGAATCCCCCAATTGGGCCTCCACCACCTTAATCCTCCATCTCACGATAGCAAGCTCACTAGCAAAAGGAAAGCTTGGGAAGAGCACAAAAGTGCTCCAAAGGGACAAAGGGATGCAGACTCAAGCATAAATTCCGGCAACAATGGACTATAGTTTCGTTGCTTTCAATCTCTCTATATGCCTTCAATGTACCAAGGGGTTCCTTATATAGCTTCACAAGGGATAATGAAGGGTCGAATCCGAGCGATCTCAAGGCATATGGAAGGCCAGGAGTCAAATGAGTCGGATCCATGTCAAGGAAAACTCCAAAAGGATTTGGACTATGCAGACATCCCGATGTACGCGGTTATAGGAGTCAAACCCGCTTATGTACGCGGTTATCGGGTAAAAATCCGTGTATATCATTTTTTATATAGTTTTTAGGGATGATCAAGGCAACATCAAAGGATAAAATATGGTCCATGGGGTCTAAAGAGTCTACAGCAAGACAAGGGAAGGCCATACACAGTGTGATTCACCTGGAGTGGTGAAATCCGCTATAACAGATGCCCCCTAATGTGTGAGGTCAGAGGGGTCATACGATGGCTGAAATACATTATAAGTCCATCCCAGAAGTGGAGTGATGAAGGATCCCAAATGGAATACCAGCGAACCAATCAGCATAGTACAATGATACAACTCTGCATATAACTGCAAGTACATATAGCAGTCCCGAATACATAAGAGTACAATGGACATGAATAGGCATAATACATGATATCACATATGTGGTCATCGCCATGTACAATATACATAGATCAGAATCTCCATAATGAAGATGTACAAAGGACCATGCTCTCCAAGATGGTTGAAGACATACAATAGATCAATATCTCCATAGTGGCTGGAAATATCTGACATATACTGGAATCAAGTCACGAGAGATGAAATCTCATGAACACTGGAACGATCAAGGAGGTAGCATATAAGAGATGCCACCAGTCTGGAAGGTCTTCTACACAAACTTCTACGAGTACATGTCCTACTATGTGAATAGAGGTGTCGAGGTCGAACATAGTATTCCATCGTCTGATCACCGGTCATTGATGTATACCGTTAACAGACGCGAGATTACCCACCGATAATGATAATGGGAATCAAGGTACTAGAGTGCAAACTAACAAGTGTGAATAGATGTGTTGAGGTTGAACACTTGAGAGAATTCATCGATCAGGGGACATTGATGTATTCCCAAGAAAATGTCGATGGCGAGAGAACCTGCCACTGATGACTACAAGTCTCAAGGCACTCAAAAGGACTCTAGATTCCAATCCCAGAATAAATGACCTAAAGTCGATGGGATGAAATCTGCTGGAAGGAGGGCATTAAGGCATCCCCCATCATCCAACACGAGGTACTCAGCAAAGTTGTCTAATGTGGAAGGACTCGATCACAAAGTGCACGAACCAGTAACTGTACCGGGAATGGCTGACATGCAAAGTCAAGATAAATGAGGAATGGCTGACACAGGTTTCAACTTCCTTAGAACAAGAGAATAACGGTATATGGTGACTGAATGAAGGCAGCATAGACTCGATATACAAACTGGGACATCTCTGTGACACAAGAGGCATCAACAGAGGTTCCATAGGGACTGGAAGCTTAACCAGTTGGTGGAGATAAACTCAGATAAATGAGTACAGCTCCTAAGTCAAACTATAAACCAAATAATGGATGTGATATACAGTGATCTGTTCGAACGCGACACGACTCGACAGCTGCCAAAGATAACATCTTTCCTTGTCCAGCTTTTTGTTTTTTTTATTTTTTTGGACTTTTTCAGTTATTTGAAAAGCTTGAAAAAAGAATAAACTAGCTTTATAGTTACAAACTAGGAGGAGACGAGTGTCATAAAGGAAAACAAACTAGTTCCAAGCAGTGGAACATACCTATGCTCAATGCAAGGATACATGTGTAGGATATCGACGCTAGGGAGAAAATTCCCTCCTGGTAAAAGGGAATCAAGCTGCGAAGGATATAAAAAATGGCGCTGCATGGCTAGACATGAGACAAGCTCGGGCTATATGGCTGAAACACAATGTCAGGGGAGCTGGCATAAAGCTCAATAAGGCAGGCAAAGCTCATGATAATGCATTCACAACTTGACATAAGGGGAGTCCGGAGGGAAACAGGACAGCATAAGATCAAGAGGAGTATGAGGCTCTTGCGAAATGTCATGGCAGTACTATACAATGGACTCCCACACCCTAAAGGATAAAACGTCGGCATGGGAACCAAATGCAAATAAGGTGCTAACTAGGGTACCCATGTAAGGTGAAGCTCTACCACTCACATCATGCCACTTCTAAAGAAGCAAGAAGGTTCCGTGACATAAGAGAGTGGGTTTGTACCTAAGGTCATAGTGACATGGTCATAAGGTCATGCAAAATCCAAATGGTGGTGAACCTAACCTGTATCCTAGTATAGACATTATACCTGAGATCAGTACGAACGGGTCAATCCAATGGCTGAAACGACACTGAAAATGGTCTTCTACATCACAAATTATGTCAGAAATGGTTGAAAATGGTTAGAAACTGTCAAAACTATAGGAAAGGGGGTAAAAATTTTCAAATATTTGAAAATTTTTCTATAAATAGTAAAAAATATAAATCATTTGAAACTTTTACCCATTGGAGCTCTGATATTCAATTGCAAATTCCAGGAGATCCAGCCGGCGGAATTCACAACCATTTCTTCCAGGTAGTTACTCATGCTATCCTCATGCATTTCAATATAATTTTTGTTGATTTTCATGGAAAAATGAGGTAGTTTAGGCCATCTCTACATGAGTGCTACGGCCCATGTGGGTATCGAAGATTTTTCTGCGTATAGGGCTGGCTATACACAGAAAAGAGGCTAGAAACCACGTACATACGCGGCTGTTTGCAAAACAGTCGCGTATGACGCCGCGCAAGGAAATATATAAGAATCTAATGGACAAAATGGTAATTTCTCATGCAAGATGGTGCTAGAATGGAGAGAGCGTGATCATGGGGAAGTAGAGGAAGCTGTAAGGGATGACGTGATGGCTCAACAAGCTCTTAGAAGATGCGGACTCTACAAGTTTTGGTGCCTTAGTGGCTTGAGGGCCAAACCAAGACTGCTAGAGATGCTGGTAAACTATTGGGATCCAGACTTAGAGTCCTTAAGGATAGATGGGATGTCTCTCACTATAGAGGTGGGAGACATATACTTCATCACAGGTCTATCTCGATGAGGGGAGGTGGTGAACCTTCGTTCCCGAGGTGGGCCAGGCAGTGGGCTTACTATCGATGAGTACGAAGCTGTGTACTGCTACCCAGATACTGAGAAGGTGGGAAGTCAAGTCCCCACCAATGCTATACAGGTGCTAGGCCTAAAGGCCATACTACTGATGCTGGGTAGGATAGCAGGCTTAGCCTCACTCCATCAGGCCTCGCGGCCACTGATGTACTATGCGGTGGAGTGTATGAGACCGACCATATACGACTGTAGTACTACACTACTGAGTAACATGAAACACCAGCTCAGTGAGTGTAAGGCAGGTAGGATACAGAACTTAGGGTTCAGCAGCATATTGAGCACATTTTTCTTCGAGCGTGTTCCAATATTGAGCCCTAGAGTGGATGTTCCTCTCCATGGGGTTCAAGATCCGGCCCAATGACGTTGGACAGATGCTATGCGCAGATTGGGGGGTGGTACGGTGGCCAACCCATATCCAGCTGACTTCTTTCCATGGTGGCGATGACAGATTGTTTCCCTAGATGACTACCCCTATGGAGGGATAGATTTTTGTGGAGATCCAGACATGCCATTGCCACCAGGATCGGCATATGGAGAGATAGGTACCAAATCTCGACTCTCACTCTTTTTAAAATTTTTGAGTTATTTAATTTTTTTGTATTTTCTTGATTATGTGGAATCAAAAAGACATGTTTTTGCATGACAATACATAGTGACATCTACCATTCATGTGCAGATGTAGGACCACGGTGACCAGAGGGTTTCCCAGGTCATAGATAGAGGGGAAGAGGGGATGACATCACAGGTGCGGATGCAGAGCGAACGCTCCAGGGCATTCATACCAACTTCGTACGACTGAATCATAGAGTTCCCATGGCACAAGTCGAGGACTTTCCTGAGGCCATGCAGCGACAGGTGGTGGGAATGCCACACGCATGGGTGCATTTATTCCAGTGGCTAGCTAGAGCCATAGTGATGTATCATGATCACAACCCTCCTCCTCCACAGGATTAGACACCTGGGAGTGCATATGTTTTGTACGAACATGTATTATATGATGGAAGCTTTGAAAGCTCCACTTTTGTATATGACACTATGTATTACCACATTTTTTATATATATATAAAAGGTTTTATGGTGATCGGTTTATTTATTTACATGTGTAAAAATGTTTATGATTAATTTATTATGAATGAAACAAATGCCAATCTAACACATAGTTAGCATATGAGTCAGCAACTTGATTATCATTTCTTGGAATGTGTATATATGTAATACTGTCAAATTGTCGTTCTAACAATATCACACGTAAGAATCTTCTAAATAACGTCGGATCTCTAACATGGTACAAACCATTGAGCTGTGACACTACTATCTCCGAATCAAGATGTACCTCAAGAGATAGAACACCATGTGAAACGGCATCCCGTAAAAGCTCGATAACGGCACTATATTCAGCAACATTGTTGGAAGATGGCCATAGACATACACCTCCTGAAGACAGTACCTAACCCATAGGAGTATAAATCACTCAAGCAGCAGAGGCTGAGTGCTGACTGTGACAGCTTGCACCATCCGCGAATCCTATGTAGGTGGAAGATTCCATTGACATCTGCCAAAAGAAACGGAAACTAATCACAAACCTGATCACGATAAGAAAAAGACCTAACTATGCAAAGCTGTACAATAATATACAACAAGCAGCCTTGGCTAAAGATCATGCATAGTATTTTTTGAGATAGAGCCCATTTCTAAGCTCTACCAAAGCTGTACCTTCGTAATCGACTAACTCATAGGTACCCTTCTCTAAGACATGCTTGACCACGTAAGGACCACGCCACATAGGATTAAATTTCTTTGCCCCCAAGGGTTCTTTCAATTGATCCCAAAAAAGGACCAAGTCTCCTTCACTAAACACTCTTGGAGGGACAGAATTTTCATATTGGACCTTAACGTGACGCTTATTAACCTCTAGAACCACCAAGGCATCTCGACGCTGCTCATCAAGTTGCTCGAGGTGGACCAAACGCTCCTCAAAAGGTGAAGTGTCTGGTAAGAGTTCCACAGCTAGCTTCAATGAAGGAATCTCGCATTCAATCGGCAATATCGACTCCACTCCATGCACAAGCTGATATGGAGAAAAACCAGTGGCAGTCTTAACCGCGGTTCGATATGCCCACAAAGAAGGGTATAACATAATATGCCAATTCATCTTGCTCTTTGCGATGGTTCGTTGGAGAATGGAATTAAGTGATTTATTCACTACTTCAACCTGTCCATTCACTTGGGGGTAGTAAGAAGAGGAGTGCTCTTGCTTATACCCTAACTTGGATGCCAACTCTTCCATCATACGGTTCTGAAAGTGCGAGCCATGGTCAGTGACAAGCTCTTTTGGAATCCCGAACTGAGTAATGATTTGGTTGAATACGAAGTGAGTTACTGTCTCACCATCGGATTTTACTGTAGGCATTGCCTTATCCCATTTCGTGAAATAATCCATAGCCACTATAATATGATGGTGCCCCCCAGCCGAAGCTGGGCTGCAATCCATAAAATCGAGCCCCCACTTGGTGAAGGGACCAGCGGTGATAATGGGATGTAACGGGGTAGGATTTGAGCGCATATTCCATGCAAACACCTGGCAAGGGTGGCACCTCTTGACCGCATCAACACAATCTCTAAAGATCGACGGCTAGAAATAAACTACTCTCAAAATATTTTGAGCTGTAGAAAGCCCAGATAAATGACCACCACACGCCCCTCCATGGCAATCATTTAGCACAACCTCAGCCTCCTCATGAGTTAAACAATGTCGTAAAATGGAATCTACCCCACAGCGGTACAAAGTATTGTCCACTATAAGGTAGTTCTTAGAGACGTGACGTAATCGTCGTCGTTCATCTCGCGAGAGGTGAGTAGGGATCCTCTGTGTTTGCAGATATACTATGATATCTCCATACCATGGGTCAGACGTTGAGATGAATAAGATGTGTTCATCAACAAACATATCTTCACAAACCGACTCCTCAGCCTCGCTTGGGAAATCCGATATAAGCTCTGCAAAAATTAACGACTTCTTCGACTTTGCTGAAACAAATTCGAGATCGAATTCTTGCAGGATGACAATCCATTTATTATACTTTCCCCCAATCATCCTTCATGTGAGGACGAACTGAAATGGATTGAAATGGGCCACAACCGAGGTTTGGCAAAGGATAATATAATGTCTCAAACGCTGAACCACATGTACGGTCGCTAAAGCAAGATTCTCGACATGAGAATACCGAATCTCCGCGTCAATAAGGTTTCGGCTCAGATAATATATGACATGCTCCTGGAGCTCCTCATCCTCATGAACCAATACCATACCAATCGTCTCTAAAGATGCAGCCACATGTAATAGGAAATCACGGCTATAATCTGGAGGACTAATCACCAGGGCCGATGCTAAGGATTGCTTAATTGCATCAAAGGACTCCTGGGCTTGCTCATCCCATTCAAAGGAAGTATCCTTCTTCAAGAGTTGCATGAAGCCTCTAGTCAAATTGGCAAAGTTGACCACAAATATTCGTAACAAGTTTTCCATACCTTGCAAACACTGAAGATGATGAATATTCTTCGGGGGAGACAACTAAAGTATTGCCTCAACCTTTAAGGGATTGACTCTTATGCCCTCCTTTGACACGATGAATCCTAATAAATTACCTGACTTTATGCAAAAGATGCACTTATGAGGATTTAATTGAACCGAATAGTGCCAGCATCTTTCAAAGACCAATCTCAAGTGATAGGAATGACGCATTCTCATACGAGAATGAGCAGCAAGGTCATCCAAAAATACTTCAATAATAGACTTGAGATCGTGGAAAATCAAGGTCATTGCCCGCTGAAATGTAGCTTCAGCGTTTTTAAGGCCAAAAGGCATTTTTCGATATGCAAACGTTCCCCAAGGACAAATAAATGTAGTCTTGTGTTGGTCCTCAGGTTTAATCTGGATCTGATTATACCCGGAAAATCCATCCATAAAGGAGAACACCTCGCTACCAGCACACTCATCCAAAATATGATCTATAAATGGTGTGGGGAAGTTATCCTTAGGACAGGCACGATTTAAATAATGAAAATTAGTGCATATTCAGATTTCTCCCTACTTCTTATCCACCGGAACGGGGTTTGAAACCCACTCCATAAAGGGAACGGGGTAGATGAAACCGGCTTTCAACAGCTTCTCTATCTCTGCCTTAATGGCAGGTGCTTTCCTAGGATTCACGGCGCGTAAACATTGTCGAACAGGCTGAGCATTGGGGTAAGTATTAATCTCATGCTCGACAATCCAAGGGTCAATACTTGGCATCTCATCATAAGACCAAGCAAAAATATCATGAAACTCCTTGAATAGCTCGGTATACTCGAGAATCTCAGCATGGGAACAATCCGCCCCAATATAGACATTCTCAATGGTGCTAGGATTTCAAGAGATGTTGATAGAAATCATGGAAGATATGTTCGCCATGTTCCCATCAGCCATCTGACCAGGAGAGCTTAATGGAATCATGGGACTACCAACTCTCTGACTAAGAATATCCCTATAATCCTCATGCTCCAAACGGTCAAGCGGTGGAAGGAAATATGATCTATGATGAAGTTCCTCCCATGGTGGCTCAACGCTCGACATAGCCTCTATAATCGCTTCATCTGAAGGGAAAACCGTATCCAGGCATTCGTGGGCATGAGAAGACTGTACTGCCCATGCCGGCAGTACATAGGGGTCTTCCTCTTCCATCCGTGAAGAAGAAGAACAAGGCTCTACAACATTCATAATATTGGCTTGATAAGCTATCCTGGTTGCAGGAAGCAGCACGTTTGTCTCGACAGGCTCACTCGAAATACTCAGTGTAGGAAGAATCCAAGGATCTCCCATATGAGTCATGCGAAAAGAAATTGAGTTCGTAGAAGTCGACGCCTTATCGGAACAAGATCCTATCATGAGGATCGGCATAGGACGAATAAAGCTTCCCATGAGGGATGGATACATGCCTACACTCACACTCCCAGTTGCCGGCTGAGAGTGTTCAATGACCAGAACTGAAGTTCCCGAAGATGCAGTAACAGGGGAATTCTTGAATGTCATTTGATCAATCATTACAATCTTCCTGTTATGAGGAAAGCATACAATGTGAAACATGGAAGAAGCAACGACTTGCATACTATACATCCAGTTCTGACCCAGCAAGAGATTGTAGTCGAGGGGCGCATAAACCACCTCAACCTCTATCGCAATGGTCTTCCCTCCCAAACGGACTTTAAGGGATGGAATGATGCCATGCAGCCGAAAAGATATCCCATCAAAAGTAGTTAACATAGTCACTGATTTCAACAACTCAGGAGAACCAAGACCCTTCCAACAGGACAAAGACATCACAGATGCAGCAGCTCCCTCGTCAATCACAGTGCACTTAATGATCATATTAAGACATTCTACATGTACCAAAAGTGACACATAGTAGGGCAAGCGAGGCTGATGACCTGCGGTTTCAAATTTGATCACTGAGGAAGAATCATCACCGTTCACACCAAGAGCAGAAAGCAAAGCCTTCCTTTGCGAAGGACAACTCTGAAGCACTTCCAATGCAGACATCGCACAAGGAGTATGGCCCAAATCCTCGACAATTGAATAATTTTGGGCAGCTCGGGCATTTGGATTATGCCCCGAGCGCTTAAGTACCCCCTTAGGAATGCGAGGTGCATCCTTAGGTTTATCCGCAGGTTTCTCAATGCGCAAAGGGGTTCCTGGTGGATCGGGTTCTTTGCCTGGGTTGGGTTGTGACAATCCATAATCTTTCGAACGAGTCATAACCTTGGCAGCATGGACCATGTTAATGTACCCATGAGCACTAGCCTCTGGTGGATCATTCTCACTAGATAGCTCATGGGACTTCGAGTTCATATTATGGTTATGCGGTAAAGGGTTCGTTAGCACAGTTGGGCCTTGTGCTAAGAGTCTCGAAGCTTCATCAATTCTAGGGCACAAGTAAGTGAGGTGATCATCCTTACATAGCTTGCAAGGGAATTTAACCTTACATTTCGCTTGCTTGTCCCCACCAGCATTCTGACCATTCTTGTCATTATTGGAAGCATTCTCATTTCTATTCCCACCCTTTCAATTATTATTCTTACCCTTTTTCCTATTCCTTCCGGGTTGCTGGCTACCATTCTGGTCCGACGATTGCACAGAAATTACACTTTCCATTTGGGTGGGTTGAGACAAAGCCGTAGCTTGTCCCAAAGCAGACTTGTTGAGTGACAATTGACTAACTTGTTTTGCAACCGAATCTGTAGGTTTCGCACTTGCACAACCCACAATGCCACCAGCATGTGGTCCAGGTTTGACCTTGGGATCAAAACTAGAACGAGGAGCGTTGGGAATAATATCATACAACAAACCGGACTGAGCATAAATCAAGTCCAGTTCCTGTGCCCTAAATATTGCTTGTTCCTCATTCTGCACTCCGGATGTAGAAACATCCTTCATGATATACGGCAATAAAGACTTGAGGAACCACTCGAGAAGGAACTCCGGCGGTATAAAAGCTTTAATTAATCTCTTCCATCTATGCCACTCCTGAATATGATCATAAATATGGGTGGCTTTATCTTGCCAAAATGTCGACAAGAGTTCAGTACCAACGTCATAGCGCACTGGTAGCTGGAAGTGATTAAGAAAATTCATTGCAAGATCGTCGAACAAGTTAAAGGCTCCCTTTGGTAACTCTATATACCATTTCATAGCAGGCCCTGTGAGGGTGCATTGAAATAGTCGCAAGCGGACTGAGTCCTGATGTAACAAATTTGAAGAGCACCAAAGGTGAAACGTGGTAACGTGTTCGCTCGGATCCTCTCCCGGTTTGCCTTCGAACTTAGGTATGTTTGAAGGAAGCTTGGTAGGGACAGCTGGCCAAGCCGGGTCATGAGCCATGGGATCGTTCGTAAGTCTCGATAAGTCAGGAAGGTTAAGCGTCACGAGGAAAGGGAGCCTAGGATGATGAGGTCGATGGACTGCTCCCTGGTTCACATAGGTTTGAGCACCACCATGGCCATGGCCATAGTGTCCTCCTCCTGTCTGACCTGTATAAGGTGACGTGGAATTACCATAGTAAGGTCAACCTTGACTAGTAGGAGCTACAAATCCATAATTAGGAGAGTAAGCATGTTTTTGATACCCGCCTCCATAAGGTGAAGAAACCTGTCCATACTGTGGACCGTAATAAGGTCCATAGGTCATCACATGTGATGTCCCATGGGATACTCCGTAGGTAGGAAGATAAGATCTGGAAGGGGGAACATACATACCAGAAGTATGTATATATGCCCCCGACGTAACAAGCTGACCACTATGAGCAAGAATATAGCCTCCCAAAGCAGCGGGTGGTATATGAACTTGAGACACAATCGGCCTAGTAACCGCAGTATGGATCTGACCCATAGCCATATATTGGCTCGAAGGACCACGTGGATAAGGTGGAGGATGTACATTTGAAGAACTCGGAACTGAGGATGAAGGACTCTGAGTAATAAGATATGTACTACCACCTATCATCACTCATCTTGGACCTGGTATCCTAATCGGATCACTAACCCTAGACCTAGGAGGGGGATGCGATGGAGCTTCCACCACTGGGATGGAAGGTGCAATGTGACTAGTACTCCCAAACCTCTCCGCAAGTTAAGGAATGGGATTTCCCCCAAGCATAGTGCTAGGCTCAAAGTCGTATTAGACATGAAATGTCAAATCGTGCATAGGAAAACCAGTCGTAGCATAACTACTGTAGCTAGTGCTGGCAGGTTCAAAGTGAGTCTCGGCATCTTTCGTCATTCCATACTGGTAATGTGTCAATGAGGAATCAGCCCTAGAGTGAGTAGGCCTATCATGCAAATATCCTATCTGGAAAATCACAGGACTGAACTCAGCTAGGTCAAGTGAAGGATCGTATGTAGGAGTAAATTCCCCATCATCAACACAAATGAGAGGAGGTGGCTCAGGAATAGTCTCTGAATGATCCTCCATGGTGTGTGAATCAGTGTGTGACATAGTTCACCTAGACTATCTAGGTCTCTCTCCCAAAGGAGGAGAAGAAGTGGAAGGAGGAATTCCTACTAACCGACGAGAACGACGCGGAACCACACTCGAATCCACAATGACTCAACAAAAAGCAAAGAATCTCTATTTACGTAAACCCTAGGCCAAATAGCGTGCATAGAGAAATCACTAATAAAATATAAATCCAAATGCAAGCAAACAAGGGCTGGATAAGTGAGCTCCCGAATAAAGCAGGTATGTCTCTCCTAGGAGAGGCCTGAGACTCCCATACACAACAAGCGGAGGTACGTAACCAATTATTGTGGCCCTCATCTTCAATGCGTAAAGCGACTGTGTTGTCCGACCCCAACCTGTCCGAGACACCTGCAGAATAACCTCTACAAGTACCCCCTCAATATCCTAGGTAAGGTCACTAAGGTCACCTCAATATAATCAAAGCTCAGGCGGACAGTCACAGGAGGGATTGACCAGATAGGCAGGGTAGAAAAGCCCGAAACTCTCGAAAGAGCCCCCAGATACAAATACAATCCTAGAAATATCTCCGATGATACTCAGTTATGACTAGGGGTCATCCCAATCAATAACCGCTCACACTGCCTCGTGCTTAACTCCCATTTGAGAGGAGGATCCTGAGAACGATGGTTATACCAAGGATTTCACACACTCCCTGGACAGACACCTAGATGTTGTTGTTTAGTGATCTTGGAGAATTGACTTACAATGAACTATTCCAAGATCCTAAAACCTAAGCTTGTTGGTGCACCCTAGAAAAGAAAAGAGTGTAATTCATTTTAATTAGCGTTGATTTTAGTTGGCTTTATTACTCAAAAATAGGATATGGTCATGCAACTAGTGGTGTTATGACGCAACATGAAGTAAAATGCACACCGTAACAATCAATGCAAATGCATTGTGTCCATGTAAACAGGGTATGCTACTACGTGAAATGCACAATTCTTCTTCAAATGATGAATGCAAATTTTTCCTATATGAGGTCCTAACTAGTACTCCAAAGCAAATATATATCTAGTGCAAGTACAATGCAAAGTGCAAAATGCAATGCATTATGATAAGCAAATGTTTTTGGATTTTTTGAAAATATAAGAGATGCAAAAAACAAAAGAATGATTCTACCACCCCCAGACTCTGCAAACACACATAGACAGCATCCAAGCAAAGCGCTAAGGTAAAAGAACTCTAATGCACTAATCTCAAACAAAAAATCGAAAATGCCATGACAAGAACTTACCTAAAAAAAATAATTTAGTCTACAAAAAATGTTTCCAGTCAGAACCAGAGGTCAAAACAGACTCAGGCAGTGCCAAAGGAGACTTAGCAACTAACAGCATTCACCCAGCAACCAATTAACTTCCAAAAAAGGGAAAAATACAGGGTATACGCGACTGTTCGCAGTAAACCCGCATGTATACACGGAAATCACAGAGGAAACCGCATGTATACGCGACTGTAAATTAAAAACCCGCGTACAGGAAGAAAAGGTGCATAAAACAAGGCAAATAGACAGGATGAGATAGACTTCACTCCAATCAGACTCTACCAGGCATACATGCCCCTAGACCCGACACAGAAACAAGAGAGAAAGAGCAATTCAAATACATTGAATGCCAAGAAAATCACCCCCAAAGGACAATTACTAGGAACTCCCCAGCGGAGTTGCCAATTCTATTACGGAGAGAAATTCCTATGGCATGGGGTACCACAATAGACAAATTTGACTCCAGAAATCAATCTTTCCCAATATGCAATAGAAATAACATGTCTAACACTAAAGGATCAGACCTCATACCTTTTTCCGGACGGTTGAAGTAGATCCCCGTTGAGCTTTCCAATCTTCGGCTTGAATTGATATAATACTTCCTCAACAACAAGTAAACAATACAAGCATACTATATATCATGGTGTTATATCTATTCTAGCATATATAATCAATAATGTAAAAGAATTTGACATATTCCAATGGATACAATATTCAATCAAACACACATCATTGGACAGGAAAAGATAGTTCTTATTAATATAAATCAGATATTACAAGATAGATACAACCTCTGACGGCACGTCTGCGAACCGGATAAACTGAATCCCCCACTTGGGCCTCCACCACCTCAATCCTCCATCTCACGATAGCAATCTCACTAGCAAAAGGCAAGCTTGGGAAGAACACAACAGTGCTCCAAAGGGACAAAGGGATGCAAACTCAAGCATAAATTCCGGCAACAATGGACTATAGTTTCGTTGCTTTCAATCTCTCTATATGCCTTCAATGTACCAAGGGGTTCCCTTATATAGATTCACAAGGGATAATGAAGGGTCGAATCCGAGCGATCTCAAGGCATATGGAAGGCCAGGAGTCAAATGAGTCGGATACATGTCAAAAAAAACTCCAAAAGGATTTGGACTATGCACACATCCCGATGTACGTGGTTATAGGAGTCAAACCCACGTATCTACACAGTTATCGGGTAAAAATCCGCGTATATCATTTTTTATATAGTTTTTAGGGATGATAAAGGCAACATCAAAGGATAAAATATGGTACATGGGGTCTAAAGAGTCTACAGCGGGACAGGGGAAGGCCATACACGGTGTGATTCACCTGCAATGGTGAAATCCACTATAACAAGAGGTTACACGTGCATTCAAAACAATTTTTTGTGTCAGTTACTTTTGAGTCAGTCCTATGGTTACATCATGCTCAAAATTCCAAAACTTTGTTCCAAGTTTTGTGTCATTGATGAGGGATTCATCATGGCCCTCCTTTGATGAGAATATTCCCGTTGACATCATATCATCATCCAAGAATTAGTCTTAGAAACAAGACTAGTACCTTGAGATCTGTATGCCTCAATGACAGATTCTCTCGCTCTCGACATAGGTTCACATCATTGGCCTTTGATCGATAGAATCGACTGAGTGTTTGACATCAAATCATTTATTCACACTCTATTGTACTAGGGTACCTTGGAAATCATTGACATCAATGGTGATTTCCCTCACACTTGTTAACGGTTCTCATCATTGAACGGTAATCAAGTGGTTTCTACAATGTTCGACATCAAGACATTGTAATCACATGGATATAATCGTACTTTGTGGAAGACGAGATGAAGACCTTGAGTATTTTTTAAGTGCTCATTGTTTTCCCCAGGTTATGATGGAGTATTTTGTATGAGTCCTAGCATAGATCCACATTTCTATGTCTGTGGATGTGCTCAGATTTGCGTCTATATAACATAGATCTACATTTTATGTCTGGTAGCTATGTCCAAGTTTGAGTCTTCTTCACATGTATCTGTGCTATATTTTAGTAGCCAAGACATTTTGTATCTCGCATGGATCTGCGTTGTATTGGTCGGTAGCCATGTTGTAAGTCATTTAAGACATGTATCAAAATTTAAAAGGTGTTGCAGAAATTTGGTAATGCTTGAGAAGTTTCTACCTTTAGTCCTTTTCCTTGATACTATACCTCGTTCTTTCAAAGTATTATGCCTATCATTTCCCTCTAGCCATCATAATTTGGGGGGGAATTTTGTTACACCAAAATCTCGTCACCATCATGTTATGAGATAGGTCCTCCTTGTTCTGCTTCAATCCCTCAAAGTTTATCCTAGAAGAAATGAAAGGTCGAACAATACTCCTTGTATTGAGTAGGTGATGCTCTTTCCTTATATTGAGTAGGTGATGCTCTTTCCCCATTGAAAAAAAGTGTTACCTAAGTCAGCAACCCTCCTGATACATGAGAGAAGAGTGGTGCCACCGCCTCTATCCTTATTGCAAGAACCGTTATCCCCTTAACACCACATTTTTTCTTCATTAAAGGAGGTGTGCTCAAGTTTTCAAGGAAAAAAGAGAAGCTTTGAGGGGCTTCTTGAAGCTTGCCTCCATGGAGCCTCATCCCTATGGTTTAGGACTAGCTAGAGCTCAAGATCCTTCATTCTTGCATCTTATCTCCACCTCACCCATGAGATCCTCAACCATTCCTATCCTCCCATTCCTTTAAATACTGCCTCATCCCCCATGGGGAGGGGGAGGAAGAATTGTGTTGCATACCCAAACTCTGTCAAAATAATTCTTGAGATATTGGAGGAAAGGTGAAGTTAGAGGAAAGGATCCATTGGAAGGAATGCTCAATACCAAGGCATAAAGGTTGTAGTCTTTCCAATTATTGTTAATAAATAATGTTTTCTCTTTCCCATATATGTTGCATCATGTGTATGTATTGCTTGAATCCTTGGTCAGAAGCATAGATCTAGTTTTTATATCTTGTATGCTATCACTTTCTATTGTTGTCTTCTATTTTTGTAGGTAAACATAGGGAAAAGCTTCAAGGATAGTGTAGACAACTGTTAATAGAAGAAGCATGGCAGTCCGTTCAAGTGTTTAAATAGATCTAGGGAGAGTCTGACATTTCGTGTTACTCATTTGTTCTAGATCTGAACCATTCAAACTAGACGAACAACTCTTGTCCGCAAGAGGTGCAATATTCCTAGAAACACTTGGGAATCCTGTTGTTCGATGTGTTTTGTTGACTGCTGGGTGTTGTTTGTTGTTTGTATTTTCAATAGTTTCTGGACCTTCACGCAAAATCACCTCTAGCCATTGCGGCAGAGATGTTCATTACATTCGAAAGACATTTCGATGCTGGTAAGCATAGTATAAAGGTGTTCATTACATTAGAAATATTTTCTAATGCCGGTGAAGGCAATGTTGTCCTGGTAAAATGCAACACCGCTGCAAAAGTAGTTCCTAGAGTTTCTGATACTAAGAATGTCCTGTTGAAATATCCAGACAAGGCCGTGGACTCCATTACCATAATACATCGTATCCATTGCTAGGAATGGTCTGTTTGAACGAATGTTCAGATTAGGGGATAGAGGATTATAGGTCTTTTTCATCATTGTCCTTGATGAAAATTTCCAACTCTATTAAAGGTGATGATGATTCCAAAGGGGTTTTGCATTGGCATCACCTATAGGAAGCATCTAGTCCCGGTAGAATAACAAGACAAGAATGACAAGCCCATTAAGGATTTAGTGTTTTCAATAAATGAGGTTGTCTTCTCCAAGTCTGTGCAAATAACAACGTTACCAGGAGACATAGATACCAGACATGAAGCAAAACACAAAAGGAACATAAACCTTCCTACCAGATGTGAACACAAGAATAACATGATTATAAAACATAGAATGAACATAAATGTCAGAACTAGAAAGGGTCACAGGGATGATTCATCCTGTATGCCAGAATGTGTGCAAGAGAAATAAAACCGTTAGTGAAGCTCTAGAGAGTCACTGTGAAAGCAAGCAATCCTACATCCTAGACTCTGCATTTATATTTCTTATCCATCATGGATGTCACATCATGTTTCCCTTTGTAGGTGTAAATCATGGTGAATCTACCATCTTAGGGAGTTTTTTAGGATTTGTTATAATAATTCGAGATTTGATACCCAAATTTTGTAACAAAATTGGGATATGTTTCGAGGTTGGTCTCAGGAGCCATTGCATTATAAATATAACCTTCTCAAAGGAGGATAGGAGGTTGATTTGAATTTCATATTTTTTAGGCCTCTACTTTGGAGTTGTAGATATGCAAACATTTTTTGGGAAAAATAATGAAAATTCTTCTATGAGTTTATGAGATTTATCATGGTGTCTGTGTTTAGTTTGTGTTGTATGTTTATGTCATTTTCCAGATGTGTTAATTCATGCTAAACAATTTCTAGTTGTATGTGAGGAATTTATTTCATTAAGAACTCCTTTCATTAGATGTAGCATTTGTTATGTTTCTTTAATGGTTTTTATGAAATTCATTCTTGTTATATGCTCCATTTTTGTCATTTCCCTTATCATGTTATTCTGCTAAATGTGTTGAAATGGATTCATCCATAGATAGGTGTCCCTTGCTGTACTGGTATTTTCTCCTTTCTTCTACCATCACTTGAATATATTTGTCTGAATATTGCACTTACTTTGCCTCATAATAAATAAGAGGAAATCATTGTTCATTATTTGTTGTAATGTCCTTGAATGGTTCAGACTATGACTCCATCGACCAATGGTTTTGATATTGGTCTGTATTTCAATCTTTTGTTTGCACACAAACTTGGTTACCATCATAAATATATCCTTCTGCGTGCTTGTTTAAAGCCACATGTGTGTGTTAAATACCATATGACAAGAGAGAGCCCTCTTTGATTGAATTGACTATAATAAAGTATAAATATTGGTTTGAAATAGTTACCCATGTGACTTCTTAGTGCAACCATAGGAAACTTAGAAGGTGCTAATAGGTCCATTGATAAAAAAACTCCTACAAATCTCCAACACTCAAAATCACCGAGCATACCACATTTCACAGATTTGGAAATTTTATTTGGTCATGCTTGTTTTGGAAGTGAAATGAATGCTCACTGTGTATTTGTCTTACCTACCCATCAGATGGTCCATTCCCTGTTTTATTAAATTCTATTTTGCAATCCCTCAACAAATTAGCTTGTCCGCTATTTTCCTCAGTGAAATGGTTCTGGGGTGTTGGATGATGCCTGTCTTTATTGGCATCATTGATCCCTTATCGAAGAAAACTAAACTCTTCTGGAATAACTGCTCAGGTGTATTTTCTCTTATGTGTATTGTTGGGATATTTAGACACTAGGAGTTAGTTAAGATCAACTAGTGTAATATATCCATTAGGTAAAGTGTGTTTCTTTAGTATGCATTAGTATGCATTTGTAAATATTCTCATCTGACGGTCACGATTATTTCTAGACATAAAGTGATCTGGCGGCTCAACTTCTCTTACATCATACCTACCATTGATCCGTGGATTAACACCCGATTGGTCCATGATCTATATTTAAAGAGCATGATGGGTCCTTGGCTAGTTAATCAATTATGAGAAGCTCATGTAACTCGCTTTCTTTTGCATAATAAATTGGTCCAAGTAGCTATTTGGCTGGGGTCGTGGGTTGTTTCCCTCTTGAGGGTTTTAACCATGTGACAAACATTGGTGTCTTGATCTGTGATCTATTTGTGTGAAGTGGTTTCTCTCGATGTTCGGTCTTTTGGGAGTACCCTGTGTACCCGAACATGGTATCAGAGCATTTATGAAGAGCCGCTTCTGGTTTTGATCAAGATCTAGAACCAGTGTTGTCGAAACTTTGAAAGGGTTTCTGGTTTTTGGAGTTTCTATGCATTTGTGGCCTTTTGGCGCTGTTCCATTGTGTCTAGAGCACCATTTTCATTGAGAAATAGTTTTTATTTCATCGAAAACCGTTTCCATTTGATCTAGATACACCCATTTCGACAAATCTTAAGGTATAATGTTACAGTGACGAACTTGTTTTATTTTTTTAAATCTCTCATATTTTATTAGTTTTATTGTTGGATCTTTATTGTTTTATTCTCAGACTATTGCCTTCCCTGGCTCCGTATGCTCTTTGTCATGCACCTTGTGTGAGCATGGCAAATCAGAAGTAGAAAGGGAAAGTTTTTTTCCTTGTATTCTCAGCTACGTGTGCTCTTTGCCATGCACCTTGTGCGATCACGACGAATAAAAAATATGGAGAAAACTTGAAAACATAGGCTTTTCGTGTAAGCTAACCAATATCTAACCCCACCCATAGTGTGGAAAAGTTTTCTTTTGTTTTTGTTTTTCATTTTTTTTGTGATTTGCAGAAAAAAAAAAGCAAGCATAGAGAACGAGAGAGAAGAGTTTAAAAAAAAGCAAATTTCTTGTAAGTGATTGTCAAAGGTTCATCTTCGGAAGAAGGGGGTTCTTTTTTCTGGTTGGTCAAGTTAATATCTACCACGTCACTATTGGGGACATCTTCAACATTTTCTTTGATTAAGCATAACTTCATCATCCAGAATCAATTTTCAGTGTCGTTTTTTTAAAAAAGCCTAATTGTTTGAGATCTTTGCATGCGGACAGTTAGTTTCTAGTTTTTTAGACATTATTTTATAGTATGGCCACCCCTTGTAATATTCTACTTACCAGTTCTAACTATTTCTCATGGAAATCTTGTATGGAAGATGTTCTACGAAGTAGGGGACTTTTCAGAATTACCTCAGGGAAAGAAACAGAACCCACTGATGATGATAAGAAAATAAAATTGGAAAATAGATGTGATGAATCTCGTGTATTGATTGGGATGTCAATCTCTACTAATTTGCAATTCCACATATATGGAATTGATGAACCTGATAAAGCTTGGGAAAAGTTAGAATCTTTGTTTGGTAAACACAATGAAATTCGAGGTCATCAACTTGAGAATGAGTTGATTTTTTTAAATCCAAGTGATTTTTCATGCATTCAAGACTATTTATCTAAGTATAAAACTCGTAGACTCTTATGTGAAGAATGCAAGATTAAGAAAGAAGAAAAACAATGTATTTATCATATTCTTTCCAAACTTGGACCTGCATATTCTATTTTTGTATCTACATTCTACTTCATGAAAGAATCCTTGACTGTAGCTAGCTATCAAGAACCTAATATTGAATCCTTTTGTGATTCCTTAATTAGAGAACAAGATAAGCTCATTCATATTTGAATAATTAACAATGCAGATACATCTGGGAAAGCCTTATTGTCCAAACAAAAAGAAAAGTACAATTCTCCCAAGAAACAAAATTTTCACAATAATAAGCCAAACAACAAGGGTCCCAAACCCTCTCAGTCAGCTCCTTCTTTAAAAAATGAAAAAGGATCCAATCCAAAAGGAAATAAGACTGCATGTCATTGCAATTTTTGTGGGTAAGATAATCATGATGAATCTAAGTGTTTCAAGAAGATGGATGCCTTGGAAGCAACAATGAAGAAGCACCACATCAGCCTAGATTCATCTTCAGAATCTACCTCTCATGGACATGCACTTTGTGCTTCTGGTTACTCTTATATTGCATCTTCTTCTTCTACTTCAAATGAATGGATCATTGATTCTGGAGCATCTTATCATATGGTTAAGGATCAAGCCATCTTTTCTACTATGCATGAATGTAAAACCAAACAAATATTTGTTAGTGATGATGTATCTCTAAGTGTTGTAGGATCTGGAACAGTTCCAGTATAAAATGGTCATTTCAATGATGTACTATGTGTTCCAAAAATTTCCTACAATTCGCTATCAGTCTATCAAATTACTCATTCAGGTGAAGGTAAAACTATGATGTTTACACCTCAACAAGTTGTAATAAAGGATTTTAAAAATCCTCAAAATGTCCTTGCTACTGGAACTGTTGATGATATTATAAGGTTGTACAAATTTAACAACTTTGGGTCATCACCTTTTCCTTCAGTTTTTTTTGCTCATAGTGATAACTTGAGAAAACTTTGGCATGAGCAATTTGGTCACTTAAATTATTGCTCATTGCAACAACTATGTAAAGACAATATGGTGACTGGTCTTCTAATGGTATCTTGAAAGGATGGTGTTTGTTCCAGTTGTGTACTCAGAAAACATCATCGAGACAGTTTTGACAAACATGCCTCTTGGCATGCCTCGGTTCCCTTGGATCTTATGCATAGTGACTTGTGTGGTCTTCTTCCATATGCTTCCTTTTCTAGTTTCAATTTCTTAATTGTCATTGATGACTACTTTAGACACACTTGGGATTACTTCCTAAAACTTAAGAGAGAATTATTTAACATGATCTTAGCCAACAAGGCCCTTGTTGAAAAACAATCTGATCATCAAATTATTAAGTTAAGATCTGACAATGGAGGAGAATATGTTAACAAAAAGTTCACTACTTTCTGCACTGAACAAGGAATCCAACAACAACACATTGTTCCATATACACCACAACAAATTGGTGTAGCTGAACAGAAGGACCGCACTTTAAAATAAATGGCTAATTGTATGATCTAATCTAAGGGACTAAGTCTTCAATATTGGTATGAGGCCATAAATTGTGCAAATTACATAGTTAATTGCACAACAACTAAAGTTTTACAAGGTATAACACCGGAATAAGCATGGAGTAAAATTAAATGAGATGTAAGTCACTTCTGAGTGTTTGGCTGTGAAGCATGGGCTCACATTCCAGATGAAAACATAAAGCATTGCATCCTAAAAGTGAAAAGTGCATATTTGTTGGATATTCTGAAGATGTAAAAGGTTATAGACTTCCTCAAAAACATTCTCATGATATAATCATTATAAGAGATGTTAAATTTAATGAAAATCTCTTGGCCTATGAGCCTAACTTGGCGGGTGTGCCATCTTTGGCCTGTGAGCCTGATTCAGCGATTATGCCTTCTTCTTCTTCTTCTTCCGACTTCCTTGATAGGTTTTCAACTACATTTTTTGATAATGACAGTGAGGATGAAAATCCACCTCGGCCTGCTCATGTTCCTCCATATCCATTAGCACTAATGCTTCCTTGATGGGTCCATTCAGCATGTGAAGCAGCTAGTGATCTTACCCGTGACCCTAGAGATCAACGTCGAACATGTTCTCAGTTTTAGTGAGCCTCTTCTATTTTGGCTCAAGTTTCCAAGAATCATGATCCAGAAGCTTTTACAGAAGCTTCAAGAAATCCAGATTGGGATGTATCTATGGATGAAGAATATCGTTCCTTAATGGTGAACGATACTTTGGATCTTGTTCCTCTTCTAAAAGGAAGAAAACTCATCAGATGTAAATGGGTCTACATAACTAAGTATGCATCATATGGAAGTGTTGAAAGACTTAAGGCAAGGTTAGTTTCCAAATTTTTTTCCCAAGTTGAATGGATTGACTACAATGAAACCTTTGCTCCTGTCACAAAATTGAACTCCATCCGCCTTGTTCTTTACCTTGTAGCCTTAACTAACTGGGAAGTCCATCAAATGGATGTCAAGTCTACCTGTTTACATGGTGATTTATAGGAAGGAAATTTACATGGAACAACCTCCTGGATATGTTCAGGATAACTCTAGCCCTATCTATCTCCTTAAGAAATCCTTATATGGACTTAAGCAAGCTCCTAGATCTTGGTATGCCAAATTGGATAGCTTTCTCCTTGACACTGGTTTTTCTAGATGCCATTCTGACCCCAATGTCTATACCAAGAAACTAGGAAACCATCTCATCATACTTGTTCATTATGTTGATGATCTTATCCTTACTGGTGGTGACCCTAAACTTTTAACCCATGTGAAATCCAGTCTTAAGAAAAATTTTGAAATGTCAAACTTAGGACATTTGCATTATTTTCTTGGTCTCCAATTCTTGCAAAAAAAAGAAGGAATCTTTCTTTCCCAGTCTAAGTATTCTTGTGACCTTCCTCGTCTCTTTCACATTGAAGATTGTAAACCAACCCCTTCTTGCTTCCAGCATGGAGTCAAACTTTCTACCACTTGTACTTCCCGTGAAGTACATTCCACCTTGTATTGTCAACTTATTGGTAGTCTCTTATACTTGACTCATTCCCATATTAACCTTTCCTTTTCCATTGGTCATGTTTCCCGTTATATGAAAAAAACTCATGAAAGTAATTGGAAAAAAACAAAAAGAATACTTCGATATATTTGAGGTACAATTCAGTTTGCGATTCATTACAGTATAGGAAGAAACCTTTGTTGGTTGGTTTCACTGATTTAGATTGGGCCGGCGATCCTTATGATCGAAATTCTATTGCAGGTTATGTTTTTAGTCTGGGATCTGGGCCTGTCACTTGGGATTGTAAGAAACAACAAGATCTTGCTCTTTATTTAGCATAAGCAGAATATCAAGCCACAATTAGGAAGCTTTATGGCTTCGATGGATCCTTTCAAAGTTTGGATTCGAGCAGCAGCAACCTACTCCACTTTGGTGTGACAATCAAAGTGCCATCAATATTGCCAAAGATCAAGTTCTACATCAACATAGCAAACACATTGAGCTACACATGCACTTCATCATAAATCTTGTTCATGATCATGTTCTTGAAATGCTCTATTGCCCTATAGATGATCAAGTTACAGACATCTTCACCAAGTCTCTTATAGAAGAAAAGTTTTCTAAACTTCGATCTATGTTAGGAGTTCAGGAATGTGTCCTTAAGGGAGGATAGGCTCTAATTCCTCCTTCCTTCTCCTAATAGTGTTACTTTTGTAAATCCTTCAATCCTATCCCAAGTTGTTCTGAAGGGGGGATGTTAGGATATTTAGACACTTAGGAGTTAGTTAAGATCAACTTGTGTAATATATCCATTAGGTAAAGTCCGTTTCTTTAGTATGCATTAGTATGCATTTGTCAATATTCTAATCCGACGGTCACAATATGTTCTAGACATAAAGTGATCTGACGGTTCAACTTCTCTTAGATCATATCTACCATTGATCTGTGTCTTAACACCTGATTGGTCAATGATATCTATTTAAAGAGCATGGAGGGTCCTTGGATAGTTGATCAATTATGAGAAGTTCATGTAACTTTCTTTCTTTTTCATAATAAGTTGCTCAAAGTAGCTATTTGGCTGGGGCCATGGACTATTTCCCTCTTGAGGGTTTTAACCGGATCACAAACATTGGTGTTTCGATCTGTGATCTATTTGTGTGAAGTGGTTTCTCTAGGTGTTCGATCTTTTGGGAGTACCGTGTGTAACCAAACATGTATCATACGAAGTGCTTTCAACCGTCTGTACAGTTGTTGACATTTCAATGAGCTCCTTCACATCTTTAGCAAGTTCTAGCATTGTAAACTCTCTTAGGTTTCAAATATTGATAGGCATAGCATTAAATCTTTCCATTAGGCAAATATAACCACTAACCAAATCATAAACATCGCAGAAGCTCAGGTTTTGTATCCCTAAGGATTGGAATTTCATTGGTTCACCTCAGAGGATTTGTGCAATAAAATTGTTGGCAACAAGGACATCATCGATGTTCATTTGTGGCCCATATGTATTTAAATATATGAGTAATACATGTCTCTATCCAATGATTCCTATGGTAGTCAAACATTAGAGTCTCTACAAGACGTTTCCTCTCATCATGTTGATGTAATTGTAACTTCAGAATGTATTCACTTGTATTTCTTATGTATTGTACCCCGATGTTTATTCCGGGAAGTGTTTGTAATGTAATTGAGTCATGTCATGCCCTGATGTTTCGATTGAGAGTTTCTATAATATAAACAAGTCATGTCAAGTCAATGTGGGTAACCCTCCTATTGTTCAAGGGTTAAAATCCCTGTAGTTTCGGGGCCCTAGGGTTCTTATAATCACCTAGTGAATTCAGCCATAGTGATTCATTGTCAAGTCATGAATTAGTATAAATAGAGAGTGAGTGTCTCTATTTATCACAAACTCAGTCATGCTCAGTTGTAGCACATAGCTGAGGAAGAGGAAGTTGTTGGGGCTAGAAAGAAAGAATCTACTTCTGTCACGAGATCATCTTACTATTTTGGGTTTTACTTTTGGTTTTGATTCTATCTCTAAGGAAGTTGCAGGGTTTTCTCCATTTATGGTTTCCCCAAGGAAAAACACTCTGTTCATTGTCTCTTGTGTTTGATTGTTGTGCTTGTTATTCTCTCAGTTAAAGATCCCAATATAATGTTAGCTTAATGTTAAAAATCTAACATGGTATCAGAGCTAACCTGAGAAGAAGACACCATGCAGCTATGGGAACTAGGGATTCCTACTTTTTAGATCTCTCTCCACAGATTTTCAGCAAAATAAGGTTGGGCTACCTCTCCTCCGTAGGGTGCATCTTTCTGTTGAAGCAGAATCTGATTCTGAGCTTTTTTAGTTTTGGACCCGACACTATTGCCGAAAATTAGGGGTTTCCACAGAAGTGGAATTTCTGAGTGAGCCCAGGCCTAGATTGATCTCCTCCTCAAAATTGAAGTTTAGATATGAAGATCAAAGCATTTGGTTGGATAAAAGTCTACGAAATTCAAACCCTAATCTGCTTTTGAACCAACACTACAAAAATTCAGCTCCAAATCCAGATCTGACATCTTGACCTAGTAAGATCTAAATATTTTGTATTTCCATTTGAGGTTCTCAGTTAAGATGTCTCATCATACCAATCTTGATGAAAATATTGAGGGAGATGATAACTTTCGATCTTGGAAGTATAGGATCTCCCTGGTTCTGGAAGAAAATGAGTTGGACTCCTACATCAATGAGGAGGTTCCAGTTCCAGAGGAAGATGAGGCTAAGGAATTACATAAGAAGAAGTTGGTTATGGCAAAGAGTATTATTGCTGATTCAATCAAGGATCACCTCATACCACAGGTGTCCTCCCTCAAGACACCTAAAGCTATGTTTGATTCCCTAACCAAACTGTTTGAAGGAAAGAACATAAACCAAAATATGGCTCTAAGGAACTAGTTGAAGAATGTAAAGATCCATAATGAGGAGACCATCCAGTCATACTTCACAAGGGTATCCTATATTAAAGAACAAATCGAAGCAGTAGATGAAGAAGTGGAGAATGCATAAATTGTGATGACAACCTTGAATGGTCTCCCTAGGTCATGGGATTCTTTCATCCAAGGAATCTGTGCTAGGAAGAAGATAATCAAGTTCAGTAGACTGTGGGAAGAATGTTCACAAGAAGAATCTTGAATAAAATCTCAAAATAAAATATTGGAAGTGAAGATCAAGCTCTCACAATACACTCCAAGAAAGGCAGAAGGGAAAATCATCATCACCAAGGTAAGCATTCTCATCAGAAAGATAATTTTGTAAAAAGGGATCCATCCAAACTCAGATGTTATACATCTGATGAAAGTGGACACTTTGCTAGAAATTTTCCCAAGAATAAGAGTGGATCCAAGAAGAAGAAGAACTGCAAAAGAATACATCATGCTCACACTGCTGAGGATGATGATCCCCCTAGGAAGAAAGTAAAACAAGAAAGTGAAGACTCTTCAAGTGATGAATAATATGTTTTGATATCTACTCTCATGGGAACTATCACTCATGGAAGCAAAGATTGGCTTTTTGATAGTGGGCCTTCCAAACACATGACAGGATTTAAGGAATCTTTTGAGAAACAATCCCAACATAATTCACCCCATAAGGTGAAACTTGGGGATGACTACCAATATCCCATAAAAGGTAGTGGTAAATCCTCCTACAAGCTAGACTCTGGAAAGTCTATGAAAATGAAGGATGTGTTGTTTGTACCAGGACTAAAGAAGAATATTCTCTCCATATCGGCATTGGATGCAAAAGGAATGAGGGTTGCATTTGTATATTGCCAAGTCCTCATGTGGAAAAGAGGAAAGACTATTCACGATGCAATAGTAATTGGAGAACAAGAAGGAGGATTATACAAATTGAAGGGCAATCCAGAACAAGCTTTGGTCCATGACACAGTAGAGCCAAATGAACTTTGGCATAGAAGGCTTGCACATGTGCACTACAGAGCACTACCACTTGCAAGCAAAGTTGTTGGAGGTCTTCCAGAAATTCAGGAAAAACATGAAGGAGTCTGCAAAGGATGTGTGAAAGGAAAGAAAACAAAGAAGACATTTCCAAGTAGTGAAAACAAAGAAAAAGGAATCTTGGAAATCATTCACTTTGATGTATGCAGTCCAATGTCATCCAATTCTTTAAGAGGGTATGTATACTATGTTTCTTTTAATGATGATTTTTCTAGGAAGACATGGATATACTTTATGAAGAACAAAGATGAAGTTTTCAGCAAGTTCAAGGAATTCAAAGCCTTCATTGAGAACCACACAGAAAGAAGATCAAGACCTTTTGATCAGATAATGGCAGAGAATTCACATCAAATGAATTCAAAGAGTTATGCAAAGATTCAGGAATTAAGAGGGATTTATCCATAATAGAATGGGGTTGCATAAAGGAAGAATAGAACTATCATGGAATCTACAAGAGTAGTGCTTCATGATCAAGATCTTCCCATGCATATATGGGAATAAGCTACGAGAAAAATGGTGTATGTACAAAACCGTACTCTACATAGAGTACTCAAGAACAAGACACCTGAAGAAGTCTTTTCTGGAAAGAAGCTAGAAGTCATCCATCTCAGAATATTCGGTTCTCCAGTGTACATACACATTCCAAAAGAAAAGAGGACAAAGTTAGATCCTTCAGGAAAGAAGGGTATATTTGTGGGATAATCTGAAAGATTGAAGGCTTACAGAATATACTTCCCAGGATTCAAGAAGATTGACATCAGCAGGGATGTAACATTTGACAAAGACTCATCTTACAACAAATCCAGAAAGAGACCTTCTGAAGATCCTGAAGAATTAGAAGAACCCAGAATTTATGACACAACCATTAACAAAGAAACTCAAGAAGAAGATTGAGAATTTGAAGAACCTCAAGAACCTATAGATCCACCTCAGGTGAAGAATCCTCACAAGAGGAAACCTGCTTGGGTGTGAGAAGCTATCAAAGGTGTGGAAAGATAAGGGTCTCCAGAAGAGAATCACAGAGAAAGAAAGAAGACTAGGTTCTTCTATAGGTATGTAGCTTTATTATGTGACTTTATCAATAAAGAACCTTCCAACTATGAAGAAGATGTAGAAAGGAAAGAATGGAAGGATGCTATGATTAAAGAGTATCAATCGATCACGAAGAATGATGTTTGGGATGTTGCCCCAAGAATAGAAGGGAAGTCAGTTGTAACTTCCAAATAGATCTACAAGATCAAGCATTCTACAGATGGCAGCATAGAGAACTATAAAGCAAGATTCGTGGCTGGTTCCTTCTCATAGAAAGAAGGAATAGATTATGAAGAAACATTTGCACCTATAGCTAGATACACTTCCATCATATCAGTACTTTCTCTAGCTGCAGTAATGAAATGGAAGGTACACCAAATGGATGTCAAGACTTATTTCTTGAATGGTGTATTGGAAGAGGAAGTGTATGTAGAGAAACCACTCGGTTCTAAGACACATGAGAGAGAGAGTCTCATGTGTGTAGATTGAAGAAATCCTTGTATGGTTTGAAACAGGCACCCAGGACATGGTACAACAAAATTTATGGCTTTCTATCCAGTTTGGGCTTTACCAAAAGTAAAGCAGATTCCAACCTTTACTACAAGGTTGAAGATGGCAACCCAGTGATACTCCTACTATATGTATATGATCTGTTTGTAACAGGTATGGATGGGTTGATTATTTATATGAAGAGGATGCTTGTTGTCGAGTTTGAATTGAAGGACTTGGGTATGATGCACTATTTTCTAGGCATGGAGGTGTGGCAGAATGTGGATGGAATCTCCCTCAGACAAGGGAAGTATGTAGTAGAGATGCTGCGATGTATCGTCAGATGATTGGGTCCTTGATGTACCTAATGAACATGAGACCAGATATTTGCTTTGCTGTGAACACCTTGAGCCAGTTCCTGACAGATATGAGACATGTTCACTTGATTATTGTAAAGCATATTCTGAGGTACTTGAGGGGTATAGGTTATTATGGGCTCAAGTATGAGGAGAATTAGCAGATTAACCTGGAGGGTTATATTGCTTCAGATTGGGCAGGCAGTGCAATCGACAGTAAGAGAACTTCAGGGTGTTGCTTCAGTATGGGATCAGGTGTGATATATTGGTTTAGTAGGAAGAAATCCTTTGTGGCACTGATTACAGCTGAAGCAGAGTATGTCATAGCTTGTTCAGCTAGTTGTGAGGTAGTATGGCTGAGGAAGATGCTGTCTGATTTATTTGATCTCCAATTGGATGCTACATGTATACATTGTGACAACCAGACTTGTGTGAATTTGTCCAAGAACTCGATTTTCCATGACAAGTTGAAGCATATAAAGATCAAGTATCACTATATCAGGGATATGGTGCAGAAAGGAGCGGTGAAGCTTTAGTATGTTGCGATGGACGAACATATAGCTGATGTGTTGACAAAGCCATTATCTAGAGTGAAGTTTGAGTACTTCACGAAGAAGCTTTGTGTACTCCATATCGAGGTTCCCTCCAAAGGGAAGCGATGAATCCATGATCCATTCTGACATGGTGAGAGGATTGGTTCCTTCCATGGTCAGATGTAAGGGCTGAGCCATTCTGACATGGTGAGAGCATTGGTTCCTTCCATGGTCAGATGTAAGGGATGAGCCATTCTTTCATGGTTAGAGGATTGGTTCCTTCCATGTCAGATGTGAGTGCTAAGTCATTCTGATGTGATTGTAGGATTGGTTCCTACATGATCAGATATAATCACTGAATGCCATTCTTGGAATTCAGGCACCTGGTCAATTACTAGGAAAGATCAGTCTAGGACTGAGGGCCATTCTGATGTGACTGTAGGATGGGTTCCTACATGATCAGATGTGAGTGCACAACCATTCTGAGGTGATTGTAGGATTTGTTCCTTCAATGATCAGATGTAAGTGTAGAGCCATTCTGAGGCGATTGTAGGATTGGTTCCTTCAATGATCAAATGTAAGTGCAGATCCATGCTGATGTAATTGTAGGATTGGTTCCTATAATGATCAGATGTAAGTGCAGAGCCCTTTTTCCATGGAGGATTGGTTCCTCACATGGTCGAATGTAAGTGCTGATCCTTTCTAACATTAGTTGTCATATGTGAGTGCTGGTCCTTTCTGACAGGGTTGTGGGATGTGTTCCGACATGGTAAGATGTGAGTGTTGGGAATGCCTTTCTGATATGATTATAGGATTGGTTCCTACATTATCAGATATAAGTTCTGGGTGGGACATTCTGACTTAGGGTCATATATAAGTGCTGGAAAATACCTACATGGAGGCTAGGCCTACAACCAGCATGAAAAAGGGTTGGCTCTGTAGAACTTCCTATGATGAGAATAATCAAGAGATAGAACCCATAATGATGATCCAGTAGAGATGTTCCAAAACCAGAGATGATACAGATCGAGTGATGATCCAGATCCAGTGATGATGATCTAGATCGAGTGATGATCTATATCCAGTGATGATGATCCAGATCGAGTGATGATACAGATCCAGATGAAGATGACTTGAAGATGACGAGGACTCGATGATGATCTAGATGATACAGAGAATAAGACTTGTGCTGATCAATTTTGTTGAGAGAATACCTTCCTAGTTAAGAGGGATTGTTGATGTAATTGTAACTTCAAAATGTATTCACTTGTATTTCTTATGTATTGTACCCCGATCTTTATTCCGGGAAGTTTTTGTAATGTAATTGAGTCATGTCACGCCCTGATGTTCTGAACGGGGGTTTCTATAATATAAAAAAGTCATGTCAAGTCAATGTGGGTAACCATCCTATTGTTCAAGGGTTAAAGTCCCCGCAGTTTTGGGGCCCTAGCGTTGTTAAAATCACCTAGTGAAGTTGGCCCTAGTGAGTCATTGTCAAGTCAGGAATTAGTATAAATAGAGAGTGAGTCTCTCTATTTATCACACACTCACTCACACTCAGTTGTAGTGCATAGCTGAGGGATAAGAAGTTGCTAGGGCTAGAAATAAAGAAGCTACTACTGTTGGGAGATCATCGTACTATTTTGGGTTTTACTTTTGGTGTTGATTCTATATTTGAGGAAGTTGTGGGGTTTTCTCCATTTATGGTTTCTGCAAGGAAAAACATTATGCTCATTGTCTCTTGTGTTTGATTGTTGTACTTGTTATTCTCTAAGTTAAAGATCCTAATATATATCTAGCTTAATGTTAAAAATATAACACATCATAATAGTTTCTTACCAATTGGTTTGACATCTATCATAATCTTGACAATGCCTCCCTTTTTCATAAATATAATCACTATAGACGCGGGTCTACTGGGATCTCTATGACATATAATACACTTGAATGAAGTACCTCTCCAAAGGTTGGAAAAAATAGTGATTTGTAACATGTACACAACCCCAATGAAGAAAAATCCATCGCCCATATAGAAATGACAAACAATGGCGCTAATGAAAAAATTTGGGGTTAAGTGGAGCATATCAAATGCAATATTTTTTAAGAAAAATATCTTCATACATATCATCCGAATCATAGCACCAATCCCCTTTTCGAAAGTTTGAAGCTCATTTATACACGGAAAATCAAGCCTGCGAGCTTCTTTTTTTGACCATATGCACTTTAATCCCACATACATAGGATGGTATTCATTATAAGGATTTATATGTTCTCATTGTTTCAATACATGTCAAGGAACAACATGAGGTAATACTCCTTGTGTGAGCTTTCTTGGTGTGCACATTGTCTTGGAATTTGATAGTGGGCGTGGGCCCCTGTTATACCCAAATCCTATCACCACCATGTGATAAGCCCTGGTTTTCCCTTAATCCCAGTACTTGGAATGAAAACCTATCCTATTTGTTAATATTACATGAAGAAACTCAGCACCATGCTTGTCTTGTGTCCCGTGAGCGATACCTTGCTCACACCGCCTGCACCGTGTGTTCCATAAGCGGTGCCATTGCCTGTGGCCTTTCTCCCATAAGCATTTCTAACCTAAAACGCTCTGTCATAAGAGGAGAAAAGTGGTACCCTGGGTAAAATGGGAAAAAGAGAAGTTTCTCGAGGCTTCTAGATCATGAGCCTCATGTCCTCCCTTATCCCTATCATTGTGGGCCAGTTGAGCTTGATATCCCCCATCATAGGATATTAGAAGACACCTCATCCACAAATATCTCAACCATTCCTATCCATTGAGACTTATAAATACAAGATCATGTCCATGGTTGAGGGGGAGAACTATAGAGGTATTGTTGTGTTGTTGGATTGACCACTTGGCCCAAGTCATTTGAGATCATAAAGAGCAAAGTTGGAGATTATGGGGATGAAGTGTTGGTTTCATGGAGATGCATGTCGACACTAAGGCTTAATTGGTTGTAAAATTCTCCATTCATCTTAATGCAAAGTTGATTTCCGTCCCATATTACTATTGTTTTGATTTCGCATGTAAATGTCGTTAGATTCCTTAGTCACTAACATGGATAAGTAGATGATGTTCTGCTAGCTTTGATGTGTTTGTATGTTTGATATGATTGTAGTTACGCAGGTTCACTGTCAAAGCAACATTCCAGGTGTATACAACATCCAAGGAGGGTCTTCATCCTTTGTCATTCACTCATTTGTTTTGGATCTGAACCATTCAGACCAGAGGAACAACTTCTGTCCGCAAAAGGTGAAATATTCCTACTTACAGCCCGATATGGTGTTGGTGATTTGGATTGGTATTCATTGAGTGTTGAGCATTCTTGGTTGAATACCTTTTGTTTTTTTTATAAAAATAAACTTTATTTCTTTTTCCTTTTCCAAACCATCGAAATCAAGAAAACCAACTCCTGCAAAAAAATAATATTTAGCACGGGTGCTAACACAATGTATAATTACCTCGGATATTCTATATATTTATTAAATGAGTTCCTCGTTCACCAAAAATGTTGTCTCTATCATACCCATGCTAGTGACACAGGAAGATCCAGGAAATGCAACTTCAACATCAACAAAGGCTAGCAATATCTACATCCACCCCTTCTTCTGCACGATCAGGTGTGTGTCGGTTAGCATTGGGTGCACTCTCTGTTGGCCTTGGGGGTGTCATTGAACATGTTTCTGACTGTTAATTTGATATCAATGGTGCATGAATCAGTGTACGTGGAGTTGTTTTCTCAGAATGATCTCCACGAGCATCACTGGGCCCAACATATCCTTGACCACTAGTGTGTAGCCGCAAAAAATACTGTAAATAAAAAACATATTTTATAAGTTCATACCATATAAAAGTAAAAATTATAAAGTTCTAAATGAATTTATATTATGATTAAAGATTCCACAACTTACTTGCAAGGAATGATATATCTTTACCAACATTTCAACCTTGGATTTAATCTCGCCTGTCTATGGAATAATGAATGCAGACGAAGGTTATCTGGTTTAATTTTTTTCAAGGTCTTCTCTGTCACCTTAAATGGTTATAGAGAACAACCAATGTCACCATCATTTAATAACTCATGCAAAACAAAATCTATGGATTGTTGCGATGTTGTTTCATACACCGAATCATTGGTCTGCAACAAAAATACATAAACATTACTTACGTGTTAAAGCAATAGAATGAGGAAAAAATTATATTAACAAAACATATCTATCATGATAGATTCCTAAAATTACAACTAGATTTACTTGATTCCTGGATGATGGTGTCGTTTGATCCAAAGTTGGGGAATTTCCTCAATCATCCACCTACAAAAATAGAAGTAGACAACATTATCTTAATGAAACCAATATACACATGAAAAATACATAACAAAAAACATTATGCTACATTTTATATTGGTACAATTTTTACGTATTGAAATTGTAGAATTACAATCAGGTTTACCTATTTCCTCGAGGTTGTTTTCATCTGATGAATAGCCTATATTATTTGATCAACACTATGCATCAAATATAGATAGGATTATATAAACCAAACCAATATACTCTTGAAAAAAAAACATAACTGTTTGTACATATTAAATTTGTACAATGGCATCGATGTATACCTTTCGCCTCAAGGAATATCTGGCAACATCTACTACGAGGGAGGTGCCCCTCATAGAACCCTAAATCAAATACATAGAAAAAATTACCTAACTAAAAAAAAATACTCACTGAAATAATATAATAACAAAAAAAATTGGCGTATGTAAATTGTACAGTTACAGTCATGTTTACCTGTTGCCCCAAGGCTATTATCGTCTGACCAACTATTGGGGGGATACCCCGAGGCTATTTTCATCTAACCAACTACCGGGGAGATTCCTTGATCACTACCCTATGAAGTAAATATAGATAACATTATATAAACCAGATGAACATACTCATGAAAAAACACAAAAAAAACTCATTTTTCAAATTATACTTGTACTATTACAAATGTGTATACCTTCGGCCTCAAGGATGGTGTACTCCTATGACCAACTGCAAGGTTGATGCACCCGTGATCACTACCCTGCAAAGTAAATTTAGAAAATTTAAATAAAATTATAAGAATATACTAACGAAAAATATTTAAGATGATAAAATAATTAATAAAAGGTTGGGTAAATTGTTGGATTTACCACATCCATAGGTGATCCATAGTAACCATGTTTGTATCTACTCAATTCAAATTGTAATTAATATGCAACTCTTCCTCTGCAAATATTGTTGTAATATCACATACAAATATATGGTTTCCTTCATGCCACTTAAATATGCAGTTGGGTTGCTTAAGTATAGACCTCGATTGTGTATTGTTTATAAACCACGCAATATTCCTAGTTTCCTTTGGCCTTCCGTCAATGTACAATGTTGCTACTTTATTTTGATATTTGTCTTTTAGCTGTAAATAATTTTATAACAACTCATATATATGCATACTTCAATATTTTTAGTTGTAACAGGGTCCAATGTACTCTATCAATTATGTATGTACGTTGTAACCGACCTTTATGCCATCCATGTAAAACAAAGCCAATCCATGTAATGACGATGGTACAATTCTATATATCCTCTCCTTCACACAAAAATCTATGTTCAGTTGATGAAGATCCTTAGGTATCCATTGTTTCACTATATGTTTGTACCTTAAGGGAACCTCAATGTCACTTATTGTCTCATCATCATAGGAACATGACCCCCCTTCAGCGAGAAACAATCCCATGCATTTATTGAATTTTCTTTTGATATTATGACATCTAGTTAATATAGCCCTTGTATACCTACTAGATGTCTTAGTTTCCTCTAGCATTCCTAAACTCCCCTCGCTCGAGAAAGACATGTATAACAAATACATGTTTGGTTCTACCTACACCATTGCCAGAAAAAACTTCACAAATAAGAGAAAAATACCATCATGTTGAAAAAAACTCCAACCAATACCAATTTTAAGAAAGAAAAGGAGGAATAAGCTAAGATGGATAAATAAATAATATACATAGTTAAAAACGACCATCAACTAGCCCCATCAACAAAATCCTCACCAAAAACATTTAACAGTATGCAATCCATTGACCAACAACAACAAACATTTTCAAGATATTATACTTAGTATACAATTCCTATAGACACAAAAACAAACCAACAACCTTGTGACATTGTGTGCTTAAACTATCCACACAAATTTTCCAAAAATTCATACGTTAAATAGATTCACATTGAGCATACAACACTTTTCGATGGTGAAACTATCATCTACAATGACATACCCATCACCTAGATAAATTTCCTACCTTCTTAACTCCATCGACCTCAAATGCTAATGCCAGTGACATGTAACAAAGCATATTTATTGTAAGTATTTTCCACTCTATCCATCCATCACAAACCATTCCCATGCTTGGGATCCCTTCTACCACAAACCCATTGTATTACACAATATCATTCATACAAGAACATTAGATAGACATTAATTCCTTTGTTAAAATAATGAACTATCAAGCCACCTCACATAATACTAACCTTGGTAAATTTATCAAGAGACCCATTCCTTACCCCATTGTAGGAATTCCTTAGTTACATTGTCACTGACTCCAATTGTCTCGATAGCTACACCTCCATGCGTATAGTATTTTTTGGGGACTCTAAAACCCTTTAAAATTTGTTTGGAATTGTAACACTGCCAAAACATTTCATACTTGGGTTGTTTTTAGGTATCATGTAATTTTTAGTTTTCCTTTACATTGGAGAGGTGTTGTGTTTTGGGACAAAGGGATTATTCAATGGGTAGTCCACTTCTGATGAGAAAAACACTTCGCTCAGTTTGGAATTTTGTATTTAGATTAGACTAGGCTATCCAATTTTCTATCTATATAGCCATTTTTAGAAAATATGGTAGTATTAAAGTCAAAAATAGTATTCCTAACAATAATGTAAACATCACTAATGGTGTTGTCTCTAAGCAAGGAACCCATTTCCCACAAATGGATTCACATTGTACATGACAAAATACAAAGCACCTAGTTCACTAGATAAAAATATGGAGAGGGTGGTTCCAAAGGATTTTGCATAGAAAAAATGAGTGTACAATGAGAATACCCTTGTCATTACAGCAAAGCGGGTCACAATTAGATTCGATCTAGCCATGGTATCTTAGATTTCCTATAAATGTTATTAGATGGATGTAAATAGTACGTACCTTGATGGATATTTAGGAGGAGGTGTATGTGTATCAGGCTTCAACTACAGAGATTCCAAGATGCACATGAAGAGCATCTAGTGCGTAGGTTTTCAAAGGATATTTACAAGTTAAAGAAATCCCCAAGGGCCTAGTACATTAAAATTGATAAATATCTCAGAAAATTTACATTCAAAATAAGCCCTTATGGTCTAAATCTTTATGTCAAAATCTCAACGTAGGCCATATTTATTTTAGTGGTATATGTAGAATATTCTATCATCAAAAGGAGTGAATCTAGTGTAATTCGAGAGATAAAATATAAATCATGTAGTTCTTTTGACATAAGTAATGTTAGCCTCTTGAATGTTTTCTTAGGTGTAGAATTTTGGCATTCTTATAATTAGCCCTGTCTTCATTTTTTTTCCAAGGTAAATATCCTAGCACAAACCCTTGGTCACTTTCCCTTTTTGAGGATGGTAACAACATGTTACTTATCTGAAGTGTGTAGGGGAGGTTAACACTCCATCCCATAACCAAACCACTATATATAGATGTATCCAACTATTCATTTACTAAACCTTGATTGTCATTATTAATCTAGTGCAAAGAAGACACATATCTTTTAAATTTTAAAAGGGCTAAGTGCTTATGTCTTGGCATTTTTTTTTGTGGTTGACCTTGGATCTTTTCCTTGGACATTCAACTTAATTTTTCTTCCAATATGAAAATTTTACTATGATTTAGGAAATTAATGAATGTCCCATAGTTGGATCCAGTATATTGCAAATGAACCTTTGGCCTTCTTTAAGTTAGCATCATCTTTGTTCATTTTTTCTTTTAAAAAAAAAATTGAATATATTTTTATTTCTAGTAAAAACAATTGTTATTTGCAAAACGCATGTAAACTACTTGGATGTGAAACAAATATAGCACAACCATCAAAATATGGTTATTATTAAGGGGTTTACCGTTTTTGGTTCAAACAAAAACTCTAAAGAAAGAAAATAAAGGGGTGTAACCATCTAGAATCAAGCATGTAGTATCCCATCATTGAATAGAGAACATACTCAACTGAGCTAAGGATTTTCTTTGGAGAGATAATGGAGACCTAATCTTATACAACTTTAATTAAATTCAACATACCATACTGAGACTCAACTACTCTCTTGGAAAGGATGGCATCTTGTATTGTTTTCTCTAAAGATATGTGGGAAGGATAACCTAGAAAAGTTTAATTCATCTCATTTTCCATCCTTATTGCATGATACAACATGGAGTAGTAGATTCTAGTTTTTGAATATGCCACTCATCCACTTTAATACTAACCTCATTTCCTAAAATATTTGGATACGTCCACTTTCCTTTCTAGTAGAATGGAAACAACCCTATTATCTTCCCGTTTATTAGTGTCCTGAACAAGACCTCAAAAAATTAGTTAACTTATTCCGCTATGAAAGTTAGATTTAGTGGTGTAACTGTCTCTCAATCAAAATATGACAAAAGTATACTCTTGAAATTTAGCTTGCTTTATTGTTAATAGATTCACCTATGGAGGTTAAATTTTGAAATGATAACTAATAATTAATCCAAATTGGATGATGAGACATTTACAGAGCACATACAATTATGGGAACCCTACTATACCTTACATCAATGAGGACATACTTCTTCTTTGCATTAAGCTATATCTCTAGATTGTTAATGAAAACTCCTAAAAACCCTAAATGAAAAAAGGCTAAAACAATAAACTCCATCCATGGGAAAGATTTTATATGTTCGTATGTCAACATATTTCTTTCATGGTATGATCCATCAAGGTATTCTCTATGAAGGTTTGATCTATAATTATGCTCAAGGTATAATCTATCCTTATGTGCTACATTGTTACTCATTTCACCCACTATTATTTTAGTCCCGAAACAGTCTTCAAGAAAACCACTTATTCATTGTTGATATGGATATGAGGATGTGGCTCACAAAAATGTTGTTATGACCTACCTCATGCTTTCTGCTAAAATGGTCTTCAATAGGGGTTATAATTTATCAAATTACCAGTTACCGTGTATCGTACATGGATGGCCAATAATATTCATAAGAATTCTCTTTTTCGGTTAGAACTTGTACTTTTATTGTTGTGATTCTTGAATGGTTTTGATTCTAAACTCTCTTGTTTTTTAATTTATATTATGATATATTTTTTTATTTTTTTTATTTGTTGTTTCCTTTCCATATCTAGAACCTAGTGTTTCAAAAATATAGTGGATCCATACCCATATCCGAATATGAACCTGAATTTGAATCTAGATCTGTATATGTATTATGGTAACTATGGAAAAACCCTAGTATGTATTCTTTTTAATTCCACTGGTGGCACTCATTTTGTACCTTGCAATCTTCATATATCCTTTTTAATAAAATATATGTCAAGAATGGACAAAAACCACAACTTGTATAGAGTGGATCTAAAACATGTGACTCAACAAAGAGATCCAATCTACAAAGATAGATATACAAACAGATCTGGTCCTAAAAAATAGTGGATCTGAAAGCTGTGAAACAAAAATGATGAGATGACTAGTTTTGAAGGTGAAAAATACTCTAATAGAAAATTTTAAAAACCCAGTACTAAAAATTGCATGATAAAACCAACATACACACAATGTACACCAAGTCTAAGCATGGAGGAAAACTTCCAAAGTTCTAACATAGATGAATTGCACAACTACTCATTTTTCATGAGGAAAACCTCTCCCAAGTATCCAATCTATGTCCATGTATCCAAATTCTAATTCCATATATACAATCATGACTATATTCACCTCTAAATATATCTAATACATATTCTCACCCATTCCACATGTGTGTCCTCTATTAGGCCAATCCCTATTACATATACATGAAACCCTATAAATTCAACCCCTATATACCCCCCATTAGTGTCATAATGGTTGAGATCATGGTAAATTAGTGTCATTTATGGCTTTCAAGCCTTTATTACATTTTATATGCTTCAAGACTTAGTGCCATATTTTATTATTGATTAAAATTCTTTGTTCTAGCCCCTTGATTGGATTTCGCTAGTGCATGCCAAAACTAGTTTAATCCATAAACCTAATTGTAGAATAATTATATGTTTGTATAGAAACTTATAGTATCTAATTCATAATTTCGAGTAAAACTTTTTAATGTGGTGAAATCATCCCTTGTGTCTCTGGAGAGGGTTATCGTCAACAATTTACCTCATTTTTGTAATTTTCATAAAGCACTGGAAGTACGATGTACTAGAGAGAACACTACTACTCATGTTCATATTAAGATGGTTACTGAATTACTAACTGTATCACAACCGTCCAAAACCAAAGTGAGGTCAACTCAGCTTCTTTCCATCCATGGATAATATCTATTTCATCTTGTAGGTGTTTTAACTGTGGTTGGCCATTTAAGAGGCAACATTAATGATCAAAAATATGGATATAGTGTGGTATTTTTGGTTAAACATGTTTTGGGTTGTTATGCAACAACGAATGCAGATTCTTAGTACATTTAAGCTATGAATGATAACTATTGTTCATTGGTTCATATATAGGGACATTTGAGTGTTATGAGGCCATCATAGAGATGTGAATTATTATTAGGCTGTTGTCACCATTTATGAAAATCTCTTTCATTCTCAAATACATGTGATCAAGATATTCTAAATTTGGTTATCTTCAAAGTTGAAACCATTTTGTGGTGCATTGGATATTTTTTCTATAAAGTTTTTTTGGGTACGACTTGTATAGAATTTTTTTGATGAGTATAAAAAGACATATTGAAGTATTTGTAGTAAAAATTTTAGGCCCTGATTCATTATAAGTTTGGAATTATACCTTGTGTAACTTGCGGTTTTTTACTAGTCCAAAAAGTTAAAATCTAGTCTGAAATATGTGTTCTCAGTAAAATTGTATGTCTGAATATTTAAAGATCCGGATTGAGAACCACCTATTGTGACCTACATCAATGTATCAACATTAATATAAGATATTGAGAAGTGTAAAGGAATTGTTTGATGTCTCGTGCAAGCAGATCTATGCATCCTTGGGAAGGGTGGTAAGTCTAAGGATGATAATGGAGATGACCCATTTATAATTGGATCGAGGATCAAGTGCATAAGTGCATAAGGTATCACAATTAAATAAGTGTGAGAATATTCATATGGAATCTGTATTTTATCTTAAGAAATGTGCTCCACTATGAATTCAATGAGTTTGGTAACCATTTTTCCTCCATCTAGATTGAACATCACCTATCTTTACCCTAAAGGGCGTATTCATTATTGTGAAGCAGCGTATCCCATTTTAGGGAGGTTTCATCTCATAAATATGATAGGGCTTCATTGAGACAATTTGAAGAGCACATCTGGTGCAAATCGGTGGATTAAAAGAGGGGATAATCTATATCTACCTTTAGGGCTTCAAAAGAGAGCAGTTTATTCATTGGACCTTGTATGAGTAGCGTGACTATTTAGGAAAGTTTACACTTGGAACAAACAAAATAAGTGCATATTGTAAAGGCAATAACTTCTCCCTAACATTCATTAATTCTGTATAGTAGCGATCTGGTAAGAGTTCTCCACTTAACATGGAAGAATTTGTGGAGTATTCAATAATGGAAACATATGACATGAGAAACAGACTCAAGGCTACAACTTTACTTCCTTGCAAGAAACTATTTCATAGTACACAACAAGCTATTACATAAGGCCACAAACCCTCTCAAGGAAGGAAGCATCCACATTATGGTTACATGTTGGAAGGATGAATGTGGTTTAACAATATGGATGCATATATCTAGGGTATTCATCTCTTACATGCAACATCTTGCTCTAAAAACACGAGTGTTTTTTGGTCTATATTGAGATTGTTCAAGCTTCATATAATCCACTTCCAATCCTATTCAAGTAGAGACATTTCTGATGGAAGGAATAGCTTCTCTCCCAACTGCCATACAACATCCTGTTGAGAGTATTTTTCAGGATAGGCCTAAGTTAATTCAAATTTGATTATTCCCAAGAGATGCTACAGTAATTTACATACACTCCCTTTACTAATTAAGGGTTGATCCATCTACAGAACTATTTACTGGGTGTTGGTATATTCATGATCATTTTACTCTCATTTCTAATTAAACGGGGATCACATGGTGCAATTGGAGGACATTACTACTTTGAGAAAACATTATTGAATATTAGAGAATGCATGAACTAAGAAAGGTTTCTACAACACTACTTCTTGAATTGTCAAACTTCTAGGTGTGACTATTTCAAGTAAATCTGATGTAAAAAGGTTTTTTAAAAATGCTTCCCTATATTCTATAGAATGTTGTGTATTATTGGATGATGGTAGAAAAATATTAATATAATAACTTCTTTGGTCAATATAGTGTCGTTCATATCTATACATTGATATATTATATTGCTAAGTATCTTGCAATTCCATGAGAAAACCATAAATCATAAACCAACAAAGCCTGCCATTGATATATGAAGTGTCTAACAAAATGAATAAACCAACGAAGTCAGTAATACACAATCCAGGAAGGGAAAAATTAATATGTACTAGTACCATATTGAAGATATTACTTCTCTTGATATTTTTCAGCAAGAAGATGATAGAAGGTGCAGTCAACCCTTAAGCAACTTGTGAAGTCGTGAAGGAGAAATCACATACACCCATGAAGAGAAATCTCATACACCCATGAAGAGAAATCGCAAAAAAACCCACGAAGAGAAATCACATACACCCATGAAGGAGAAATCGCATGTAGCTAATAGAAAAATCATGGAGAAATAATAATTGCAGAAGTAACTGGAGAAGCTCCCAAATGTTCACATGAAAATATAACCTCATCTATTTATAAGGTTTAATGGTAATAAAACGTTTATTTCAACATTAAACATAAAGTGGTCCAAACTATAAAAAATAAAAAAATTAGACCAATAACATAAAATAACCCAAATAATAAAATAAAACTTTGACCAATAACATAAAATAATCCCAAACCATAAAGTAAAAAATTTGACCAATAACATAATATAAAATAATGCAAACCATAAAATAAAAAATTTGACCCATAACATAATATAATAATCCAAATACTAATAATAAAGTAAAGGTCTCAAATAATCCAAAGAGTAGTCATAGTCTAAGGTGCACATAAGTGACAGTGCTAGGACCAAGTAAGAATAGGACCAAGATTCAACAACCACAAGATCAAGGTAAATGTGGACAACTATCCATTGAAGATGGTGATGATGATGATGATGGTGATGACGATGATGATGAAAATGGCGATGACGATGATGATGATGAATAAGATGAATATTGTGGTGATGATGAAGATGATGATGATGATAATGATGATGATGATGATGATGACGACGATGACGACGACGACGACGATGATGATGATGATGAAGATGATGATGATGATGATGATGATGATGATGATAATGGTGAATATGGTGATGATGATGACAACGACGATGATGATGATGAAGTCGATGATGATGAAGTCGATGATGATGAAGATGTTGATGAGGAAGAGGGTGATGATGAAGATGATGATGAATATGACGATGACGATGATGATGATGATGTTCCATGACATGACAAAGATGATGATGAAGAATGTGATGATATCTCCAAACCACTGACTCCAAACCACCGACTCCAAATGATGTAAGTATTTCTAGGTATCTGCGTCAGATATCATACAACAATGATGATGATGACGACGACGACGAAGATGGTTAGGATAACGAAGATGATGATGAAGAAGAAGATGATGATGATGATGACAATGATGATCATGAATATGATCATGAATATGGTGATAATGATGTTGATGTCTTATGAAATTATGAAGATGATGATGATGACGACGATGTTGCTGATGATGAATATACCTATGGTGATGATGATGATGATGATGATGGTGATGATGATGATGACAAATATGAACATGAATATGGTGATCATGATGTTGATGTCCTATGAAATGATGAAGATGATGATGATGACAATGACGACGATGATGATTATGATGATGATGATGATGATGATGATGAAAATGATAATGATGATGATTATGTTTGATTCTAGAAACCCTACCACACCGTCAATGCATGCGTCTAGTCTAACCATGCAAAATTTCAGATCAAGCCGAGACATATTACTGCATACCTCATACACTTCAATGGATTCATCATGTTCTTCATCCAATTCATCATCTAAATCATCCGATATGTAGTAAATATTGGAATTATTGGCCATATCATCATTGTCATCTATTTTATTTATGGTCATCATGTCATCATCAATATCATCTTCATGGACATTGTCTGCTACATCATATGATTCAACTAATTCTTTGAAATATTCTTCTAGAACATGATAATCTAAATCATGTTGATCATGATATTCAACATTGTCTTCTTCTCTGAGCCCCTCTTCATTACCTTCCTCTAGCTTAAACTTTACTGGCCCTCCCCTTGGATCATGTCTCACAACAAATGACCAACCCTCTCTACCTGGAAACTTAGAGTAAAATACCTATTCATATTGGATTGGAAGAACATAGGTCTCTGTTTCTAGCTCAAACAACCTTGTATTTACCATGGTAAATCCATTATCGTGTTCAATAATAGTTTTATCGGGATTGTATTGATTCAATCATAACCTCTGCCATTTGACAATGAACATAACTACTTTGAAGAAGATAAAATCACACTAAAGACTATCTTCCATATACCGATAGTATAAATTTTTTGACTGTTCTAGATGTCTGTCAATTCTAGAGGAAACATTGGTCACCTCAAAGACAACAGAAATCCCACCGTCTGATGTTTTCTTCGTTTCATCAAACATTTTGATGTGATATATACAATCATTGCACCACATAGTGTTATGGTGTTTTACCTACAATAATCCATAAACAAAAAGATTACATAATGATCCAATATTTATGATTAAGTGCATGCTTATGCCATATAGGGAAAAAATCAACGTGTACATCAATATATAATTTGCAAAAAAAAAATAGTGTGGTTTATTAATATGCTAGCATGCTTATCTTTTAAACCATATGCTAAATTGATTTCCCTTTATGTAATATTGGTATCTCCATTGCGATGTGCTAGTTTAACTAATGAAGCCACACCTTTTCCAAGATATTCCATGACGATATTGTTCACATCGTTCAATCCATATCTTCATCCAGTCAAGATTATTTGTGATGTATAAATGAATTGCATCCCACTCTTTCCCAACTATGTGATGACAACACAAATGAAAATTCAATACAAATGTAAATTATTTTAACAAAGTATACACTCTTAATCGATGCAATATATTGAATATAAAAATAGAATATATATTATGTATATACATAAAAATCAACAGAAAAATGTGTTATATTAATTAATATCCACTAGCTAATAATTCCTTTCACCTTCCTTGATCTACCTTTCCCTTCAGGTACTCCCCTTGAAAATTGTTATTGGATTTCAGAGCACAAATGTGACCAAAATTGAGCTTTGACACTAAATTAGGAAGATATTCACTAATATACAACATTTTTTGGTATATCGTATATCCCTCCATCAGAGAACCCTCAGCACGTGCTTGTTGTGTAACCAAACCCTTCTTAAAATTCAACTGCCTCTCAACCATCCACATGGACCTTGAGTGCACAGGTCCGCACAATTCAATCTCCTCAACTTGGTGTATGGGGTAGTGGTCCTGTGCATTGAAAAATGCCAAAGGTATATGCTTCTGCATTTGACACATGATACGAGGAATTTCTCTCTAATACTTTATATATTCTTTATGGATTTATTTAGATGAAAACCATCTACAAGTGATGCAAACCAATAACGAGATTTAACAAAAAAACATTATATTACATAACATGAATTAGTGCACAAAAAACAAATATAAGTTTTACGATGAGTTAAACAAACACTATGCACATGAAAAAAATCGCTACTTACCTCATGTATTTTCCAAGATTATATATAACTTGTTTGACATTGTTGTTGAAGTTGCCTAGGAGAGAGAGAGGTAGAACATATTGTAACAATATATAAACCACATCATTTTTTAAACAAAGTGTAGACAATCAAAATAACAACAATATGTACCGGAATAAAAAAATAATTATTATATCGATACCATAATAATTACCTTCATGAATACATGCCAATCATGCGTTTTCACCCTCGCAAAATCACTTTTCGTTGTTATGATATTCTTCATGTTTACGCAAAATTCAGTGGAAAATTTAATTTTTCCCATGACTTCTTTTACAACATTACTTTGATGCTTCGTTAAAATCCATGGAAGCGAGTTTATATTAATTTGGTCTCCATTGATATGGAATTGAATGACATCTTTCATTGCATGGTTTCCTTCTTGAATGTCTTTGCAAATTTTGAAATTTTTTTCTTTGTCGCTCCTTAGATCCAATATTTTCCATAATTTTTCAGTCACATTCTTTCTGGTATGCATTGTATCAAACACATGAGCAATTTGTAGGTGTTCATATTAGGGAAACTCGTTGAATTATTTAGGATAACTTTTCATTCATCGTGGAATCCCATTAATTCCTTCATGATCACGGAAGACATCATGAATCATAGTTTATAAATAAATTATAGAAATCAATATTAGTTATAGTAAACAACACATAATAAAAAAATACATAACATTTCATATATGATGATACATATGTACCAGCTTGATGATTTCTATTTTATTGCAACTTCCATAGGTGAGGTGTCATTCTATGTGGTTTTAATGTAGTCTCTTTCTTCCCATTGGATAGATTTTTTTTGGTTGTTCGATACCTGTGATTCTTAGAGAGGAAGTGCCTATACTCATCAAACACCTCCTTTCTTAAGCTTTTTGAGTGGCGTGATTTTATTTTCTGACCACAAACTTGACATGCAAATTTTCCCTTTATCTGAAGATGTACATAAAAAGATGCAATATATATGTAAATTATAATTATATATAAAATGAATGGAATATTTAAAAAAACATCTGTGCATAGTACTATGTTAACTAGTTCAAAAAATTAAATGCAATTAAAGTGGAACTTATAAATACAAATGACAAAAATGGGTTAACCATGGGGAATCATGTATTTTACATACAAGCATTGCATGGAATTGAAATTTCCTTTGTCATATTGGTCTAGATAAATCATACATAGTGATTTCATTCCATAACTTTAGTAGCTCATCTATAAGAGGTTTGATATATATATTCATATCTTTAACTTGGTACTTAACTGGTTGATTTGAACATATAAAAAATATAATTATGAGTGCCCTTTAGATATATAAACCATGCACAAGACAAAAATAAAAAAAATATATATGACATTAGGAAACAAAATACTATGAATGAGATTCAACAACTACATTAAAATTTTAACAATTGTAGACAAAATATATCTGGAATAATCATTGATAGCATTATGTATTCCCCCTTTATTGACCAATATGGAGGAATGTTATTGTTCATAAAAAATATGCCAAACTATGTAAACAGATCTCATATCTTCAAATGGATTGAAATCACCTGCTTCTAAAGAAATCCTAATATTACAAGGTTCTTGTTTAAATTAAGGCCATTTTTCCTGCATATCTCTAAATTCAGGACCATCTGCAGGCATTCAAATAACGTCATCTTGACTTATGTTCCTTGGATGGTAATCCATAAATTGTGCTATGTTTTTGTTGCACCTGAAATTTTTTTGCAAATGTGTAATAATGGAAATATAACGAAGAACCTTGCAAGGAACATTTTTTGTTACTTGATCTATTCGATATCTATTGATATGATATTCCCGACATTCTGTTGCAAATTCATGCTGATTATAATATATAACATGTTCATCGGGGCATGCATGAATTGCTTCATAATGAATTCCAATTTCTTTCATGATTGCGGATAAATCTCGATATGTGTGAGGTAAAATATTTGACAATGGTAGAAAAAATTCAACTATCAAGGTACACCAATTTGAAATAAAAATCTATTTAATATAATATATAAATAATATTAATGAATCACTTTTCATTTGTATTAATTTGACTTATGAATTTACAATACAATTTTTAGAGGAACAAAGATAACCTTTATCATGATCGTATATATGTGATGGATTATTTTACATACATTAACATTCGTGTGACTGATATGTTTGAAATACCATTCATAACCTTCAAGTTCATTATCAACAATATATAAGAGAGAATATTTGTTTTGGATCCTTCACAAAGGGGTTCTTATACCTTATTAAGAAGAGGTAAATCATGAACATCATCAAAGTCATCAATATTTTCATGATCGTCATCATCATCATCATCCATTATAACATTAAATGAATCATGGATCAATGTATTTGTACCATAATCTTCAACTTCCTTATTAGTATGATCATCTTGTTCAATAGGATCATTAACTTTTTCTCCATTATTCATAGCTCCATGTTCCACCGGTACTTATTCTGAGAGGAATTCCTCTGGATGATATTTCGTTGGATGTATTTCCTTTATAATTACATGAATACATCAATAGATATAAGTTAATAAAAGAAATATTAAAATAATACATAAATTTACCAAATAAAAAAATATAAAAAACTTTATAAAGCAAAACTTACAAATGGACAATATTGATTCCCCCCTTAGTGTGTCCATGTTCCCTACAATGTTTTTTAGCCATTGTAATCAATATTATTCTCTTCTTAAAGCCCCTGCATTGACTACATGGACAATAACATTTCCCATCACCCCTTCTTTTCAATCCATCACACAGTCTTGCAAGAAAATGTCAATTTTGTTCGTTTGGATCAGCAATATTTCTATTTGACATTTTGTCACAAAACTATTGAATGAAGACTATCAACGATATTAAAAAAAATCTCCACACGTCACTATTTCTGTAAAATGTATGTCAAAGAATAAAATAGTTTCTGCAAACCATCCATCAAATAATAAAATAATTTCGCAAACCCTCCGTTGAAAAATAAAATAATTTCCCCAAATTGTCCGTCAAATTATAAACTAATCTCTGAAAACCATCACTTCTATAACAAATATGTTGAAATGTTTCTCTAATTTATATATTTTCAAATTCAGTGGTTGTTGGATATCCGATGACATGGAGCCTAGTTACCGTTGTAAAAACATGCAATATAGGAGGAAAATCTGACAACATGGACATGGAAAATCCGATAACGGGACATTGAATATCCGAAGATGAGAGGTCGAAAATTTGACGATATGAGTTCGAATATCTAAAAATGAGAGGTTGAAAATCCAATGAGGACATACATAAAAAATTCGACAAGATGAACGTAGAAAATACCATAGGTAACTCTATCAAATCAAAACATTTTAATCAATTTCATAATTTGAAAGTGAAATTTGACGACATAGTATTTTTCGTCGAATGTCGTCAGATTTTCTCATCGAATTTTGGATTAAAATATTCTTGTGACGTTTAACTTGTGAGGTGAGTCAAATTAGGGTTTATTTAGATTCAGAGTTAGTTGTGCGTCAAATAAAACGTGTCAACACCATCCGTAACCCCTTACTTCTTCATATGTTCCGGAGAGTTCGGATTTTAGAAAAGTATTGAGTGTGTCTCCTACCATCACATCCCAAGAAATTTGAACATTGTGGCTGATTCATTAGGAAATTATATTTTGTATGGGTACTCATCTCATGTCTAATGTTCATTTTTTATTTTTTATCACATATAAAATATCATAAAAGTAAACACATATAGGTATCCATTCATGCACATAACACATCACATACACACAAATGTATGTAAAACAAGTGTTTTATATATAATAGATACTAAGAAAAAAACTAGATCCATATGCTTCTGGTGTACCTAAATTTAGAACCATCAAGTTTTTAGTACATCAAGAGGTCAAAATATGAAGCTTCAAAGCTTTTCTTATGTATACAATACAAAAAAAGGAGGCACTCTAGACTAACCCTCATGCTTATGATAACACATAAAAACACCAACCACTTTTTGGAGTAGCCTCTAGAGTTTGTCTTCAATTTCTTGAAGCTCGTCCTCAGCCTCTACATTCCTGATGGGTATCTCTCTAACCACCTTTTGACTTTAGATAGGCGATGCTTATGCATGTCTAGATGGAACATTGACTATAAAATTGCAGGATGTTTCTTAGTATCACCCAAAAAAATGAGAAATGATAGAAAATAAAAAACATAATGAGGTAGATTCTTTCTTACCTCAGTTGTCCCAATTCTCTCTCTTGGGAAATGGAAGATCATTGTAACCCTTGAAGTCAGTCCCTACATATATGTTTTCCTAAACCATCAAAAGTTTGGATCATAGACAAAGGAAAAAGATGGATCCATAGGTCATAGTAGGACCTCCACCACCTATTTGATGGGCCATAGCCTTGACCCACTACAACATCCATGGATCCGCAGGCTCCAACCTATTGAGAGATACCTGTGGATGTAACAAAGGAACCCTCTCTTAGAAGAATGATACTAGTACTGTCCTGTAGATGAACTATTTTAGCTCACCTTGTCGAAATTTTGTGATATGGTTCTTGAGGATTTCCAAAATCCCCTCACTCTAGTTGAATATGGTTGGAGCCATGCACTCCATGTGGAAATTGAACCCAGTGATAGATTAATTTTACTCACAACAATTAACAATTGATCATGCAAAATCACTCACAAAAGAGACTGAAATTGGAGCTGAACACTAAACTGTATTAACTCAGTGTACAATAGCCAACCCTGTAACATAATAGGTTGCTGAATAAATAAAATACATCAGGGATTCGAATGCATGAGGAGCAATTCGAATCTAGCATAAAGTAGACTTACTAAAATTAAGCAAATCCCCCATAGGTGTAGAAAGCTGATCCCAAATCTGTCATGGAGCTCACGAATTAGAAAAATGGCTTAGGCAAGATAAAGAGTGATGGAATGAAAAATCATACATGCTTTTCCAAGGAGAAAATAATGGAGGATGAAGAGGACAAAAAACTAGTTCACCTCACCTAGTCAAACTTTCCCTATTGCCTTAAAACACTGAAAAAGCATGTAATAAAGCAGAAAAAGCAGAAAAAGCAGAAGGGCACCTATGAGACTAGGAATAAAGAAAAATTGATTCCTTCAGGTTTCCCAAGTGCTACATGGTTCAAATTAGGCAAGTTGGACCACTATGGATAGGTAATTGACAACTTGCATAAGGTGGGACACATGAACTAAGCAAAGAAGACAAAAATAATTAAATTAATGTCTAAGGTAGTAAACTATGGGTTTATTATTCTAACACCCCCCCTTAAGCCTGACTTATGAGTAATATATCAGAAAATTATAGGGCCTAGCAACAAGTCTTAGTCACCCTTTTACATACTGCATGTCCATACAACCAAGGAAAGAGGAAAAACCAACTTGGTAAAATCCTCCCTTAAACATGGACTGTAAAACAAAATTTGGAAATATTGTCTTCACTCATGCTTCACAGCATGATCAGCAATCCCCAACAGTGATTTGAGATTGCTGAAGGCCTTCTCACAAAATTCTTTGGTGAAGATATCAGCTACTTGTTCTGAAGATGAACAGAAGAGTAGGTGAATGGTGCCATCATGCACAAGCTCTCTGATGTAGTGCATATGGATCTCAATGTGTTTGGTTCTCTACTTCTGAACTGGATCTTTGCAAATTTGAATGGTACTCTGGTTATCACAGTAGATGTTAGTTGAGTACTCTGATTCGAAAACACACTCTCCAAGTAAACCCTGCAACCATAAACATTGAGTTGTTGCATTAACAACTCCTCTGTACTCTGCTTCTGTAGATGAGAGTACAATGGCACTCTGTTTCTTGCTTGACCAGCTGATTGGCCCTTCTGCAAGCATGAACACATATCCTGATGTGGAATTACTATCTGTGCTATCACCTGCACAATCACTGTCAGTAAATCCAATCAAATCAAGATCAGATTTTTCTTTATAGAAGATCCCATGTGTCCTTGTTCCTTGAACAAAGTTAAGTATCCTTTTGGCTTCTTTCCAATGGATCTCATGAGGCTGATCCATGTATATAGAAGCCACACCTATTGCATAAGAAATATCAGGTCTATTATGTGTCATATACAACAAACATCCAATCAATTTCCTATACAGTGTATTGTTTACCATAGGTGAAGAATCAGCTTCTTCCAGCTTCACTCCGGAAAGGAAAGGACCTTTGCTTGATTTGTAATCCTTCATTCTGAATTTGTTTAGAAATTACAAGGCATATTTGGACTGGTGCACCTTGATTCCAAATTTGGTTTGAGCAATCTCAAGCCTCAAAAATTGACTTAAGATCCCCAAATCTGTCATGGAGAAGGCTTGGTTCATAGCACCCTTTAAGGAAGCAATATCATCCTTTGAGGTTCCTGTACTAAGGAGGTCATCAACATATAACAAAATGGTCATTAATGAACCATTAAATAACTTCAAATAGACATTTGGATCTGATTTTCACTGAACAAAATTCAGTGATTGCAAGAAGCTATCGATCTTGGCATACCAAGCCCTGGGGGCTTGCTTTAGCCCATACAATGACTTTCTCAACCTGCACACAAGAGAAGGGTTAGTAGCAAAACCTTGAGGCTGCTGCATATATATCTCTTCAGTGAGATCTCCATTTAGGAAGGCACGTTTTACATCCATGTGATGTACCTCCCATTGCCTTGAGGCTGCAATGGCTAAGACTAGCCTGATGGAATCCATATTTGCCACTGGGGAAAAGGTCTCATTGTAATATATGCCATGAACTTGTGAGTAGCCATTGGCTACCAATATGGCCTTGTACTTTAGTGGTGAACCATCAGCAGCAAATTTGGTCTTATAGACCCACTTACACTAGACTAACTTTCTCCCTAGGGGAAGATCCACTAGCTCCCATGTGTTGCTCTTCTGAAGTGAGATGAAATCTTCCTTCATGTTTGTTTGAAATATTGGATCTCCTGATGCTTCTTCATATGTTTGAGGATCAGAATCCACCATAAAATAGCATTTTTCAGCAAACATAGGATCCTTCATGCACATACCACTCTCAAATTGAGATCCAGTCCTCCTTGGGTCATTGGGATCCCCAGCTAGCTCTCTTGCTGCATGTAGTGTCTTGGCTGCCCATTTTGGCCTTATAGGGATGTTAGGGTCTGTAATAAACTCATATCCATCAGAAAAATCAAAATCAGCATGTTCAACAAACTCTTTACTTACTTCTTCAGGTTCAGGTGGAGAAGAGGCTTCTCCAACTTCCACTGCTGCAAGGGGTTCTTCTTGAAACTGAACACACCTTTCGATGAAGGATTTGTTTGTGATCAAAATTATCAGTTTGTACCCTTTTGAATCTTTAGATTATCCAACAAAAAGACACTCTTGGATTTGGGGCTGCAAATCCTTCCTCTTCTCTGTTGGAATTCTAGCCCAAGCCTTTGAGCCAAAAATCCTGAAATGGGTCACATCTGGCTTGTGCCCACTCCATGCTTTGAAAGGAGTCATACCTTCAGGCTGTTTATGAGGCACCCTATTTTGGATATAGGCTGCACATTTTATAGCTTCGGCCCAGTACTTTGGTGGCAAATTTTTGAACTCCATCATGCATGTTGCCATCTCCTTCAGTGATCTGTTCTTCCTCTCAGCAACACCATTTTGCTGTGGTGTGTAAGGGATAGAATGCTGCATATGAATACCTGCATCTGCAAAATAATTAATAAAATCAGACTTGACATACTCACCACCATTGTCAAATCTAAGGACCTTGAGTTTCCTTCCAGACTGGTTCTCAACCAAAGCCTTAAATACTTTGAATAGGCCAAAAACTTCAGACTTGTGTTTCAGGAATTAAACACGGCAATACCTGGAGAAGTCATCAATGAAAGTCAATGCATATTTGGCCTGAATCATGGACATACGAGGGAATGGGCCGATAAAATCACTGTGGATCAGCTCGAGGGGTGCATAGGTTCTCTCATGACTAGCTCTCTCAAATTTATGCTCTAGGTGTTTTCCTAGAATAAAACCTTGGCAGACTCCTTTGGAAAATTTTATCTTGGGAAACCCTGTGACCATCTCTTTTTCACTAAGTGTTGTGCTAACTAGGTAGATCCGGGTTTCACCTTTAACTTCACACCAAGAAAAGACCCACAGTGTTGGCCCTTTCGATAGCAACCTACGAAGAGGCTACAGTCTCACTCGAACAGCTATGGGGTGCCGCAGAATCAGGTTTCTGCAAGCAGAAGGGAGAATCTTACTGTACCATTAGTCTTTAACGATTAACAATCACTTAATAGAATACTTGTAATATTAATTATGTAGCTTCGCGATTAGATAAATAAACAGTTACTTGCACAACCCTTATCTGGGAATTCACAGCGAAGCTAGTTATTAACAACAGTCTTACTTTAGCAGTTATTTACTTAACAGTGCATAAAATATAATAACAAATCACACAATGAACCACAACACCATATGTCATGTGGTTCACCCCCAATGTAGGGGTTACGTCCATAGAACTGCGCTTTATTTAACTCTTTACAACTAAAATGATAGTTCTGATCTGCGCACTCAGCTGCAGATCCCTTTAGTTCCCTAGGCTGCGCACTCAGCAGCAAGCCCCTGCGCACACAGTTGCAGATCTTCCCTTTCTTCCACAAAATCCCTCTGCGCACACAGCTGCAGAGGTCGTCCCACACACAGCTGGGACTTAACCTTCTTACAAAACCCTTATACAATCTCTTATCTTCGCATTACAATAGCTTCATAAGATAATCATTTAAGACCTAACCCTACTTCTTTACATAAGTGCCTATTTATACAACGCACTGTTTCAAAACCCTAGTCTTAAACCATGGGCACCTAAAACCCTAACCCTGAATTTAACCCAAGGGTTAATTACAAAAAGGGGGTTCAACCCACCCGTGACACCCCTAAGACTATTTTAGTTTGTAACTCCACTTATACTTCTTCAAGAACTGCGGAGTTACCAAAACTAAGGACCTTTAGGGTCGGAGCCCCAACAGGCCCCTAAGACTCACTTGTGACCCGTCTCGGAGCACTCTGCTGCTATTCTGGCTATTGATGAAACCTTGTGTACTGCTTTCTATCACCCTCCCTACTTCTTTCAGCTGCTCGCTTCCATCCTTCATACTTTTTATGCTGACGAAGGTCATCCGGATCCATCTGCAACCCCACTTGTTACTCTGTCTGTCGAACACTTGACCATCGACAACTAAGGGTCCGAAAAATTGTGTGTCAAGCTGCATAAGACAAACAGCCGCCATGGCTCTGTCAAACTAGGCAGAGGCATGGTGGTATTCTCCAGAGTCTTATTATGAGGCCTTATGCCTTTCGTCTCTCCTTGTTAGAGCGAACTTCCACCTGCCTTCGTCCGAATTAGAGCAAACTTCTGCCTGCCTTTGTATCTTAGTCGGATAGGGCTGTACTGGCGAATTACTCCGAAGGTTCTACAACTCTCTCTCCTTGAACTCTCGTACCAACTCTTGGACTTCACAATTGTTTGACATGGCTCCAACTGAGCAACTCAAATAAGTGCTTAATGCGGGAGTCGCAGGCTGATGTAGTGCTTTATAGAATCCTATAACAGAATCTGTCATCATGGTGCATTAATGACACCAAATCTGATGGGATGCTGGAAATCTTGTCCACATGGCGCCACGCTTTCTACCGAAATATCATTATTACAGGTATGGAGAGTGGTGCTTGTGCCAGCACCGCCGAATTTATTGTGTCCCATCCATCACATTTTAAAATGCGACGCACCTTGGACCTTCGACATAACAACTACCCGCAAATACGGCACAATATTAAACCTCGCTCCTTACTACCCCATGTGGTGCCCATATTTCAACTGTTCATGGGGTTCAGACTGTCCTTCCCAGAGCTACTTCCGATTAGGGGGTCTCGACCTGTCCCTATACTTCTTCAGACGAATGCCATTTACCATCGAGGGTAAAATTTCTCCATTCAACTTAGCTAGCTGCACTGCGCCACCATCAATAAATTTCTGTACTATGTATGGTCCTTTCCAATGTGTTTTGAACTTACCTGGGAATTTCATGAATTTTGCTGTCATATAAGAGCACAAGGTCACCTATCTGGAATTGCTTCTTTTTAATATGTCTGTCATGCCATGCTTTTTCTCTAGCCTTCTGTACCTACTGCTGGAATCCTGCAATGAATTTGTCTTCTTCTAATTCTGTTATCTGGGATAGCCATTTATTCAACATACCTGGGTCATCCATTTCTGTGAAAGGAGCTATTCTGAGACTGGGAACAATATAATCCATTGGCATCACTGCTTCTTGCCCGTAAACTAGCCAAAAAGGTGTATGACCTGTCAATTTATTGCAAGTGGTTCTATAAGCCCATAGCACTGCTAGGATTCTAAGATCCCAATCATTTCTATTAATATTACAAACCTTGGCCAAGGCCTGCTCAAGAATCTTATTGAAGGCTTCCATAGTTCCATTTGCTTGAGGATGGTATGCAGTACTCTTCTGGTGATATACCTGGAATTCTTCGGTCAATGCTTCAATAGTTTTATTCAAAAAGTGTGACCCTTGGTCACTCATAAGAATTCTAGGACATCCAAACCTTGTTAAAATATTGTCAAAGATGAACTTCGTAGCTGTAGCAGCGCTACAATCTTTGACCAGTTGAGCTTCAGCCCAACGAGTAAGGTATTCAGTTGCTGTAATAATATACCTTGCGCCCGATTTCTTTGCAGGGGGATTTATAGGTCCAAAAAAATCAATAGCCCACTTATCAAAGGCCTGTAGGGTTACCTGTGGAACGAGGAGCATCTCATCTCTCCTGGATGGTTTTCCTGTCCTCTGACAGATTTTGCAGCTATGGCAGTACTCCCTGGCATCCTTATGAAGTGTAGGCCACCATAACCCTACTACCAGAATCTTCTGTGCTATAGCTTTCCCTGCATAATGTCCTCCTGCTGTTCCAGAATGTGCCTCAGCCAAAATCAAGGGTTTTTCATGCTCCACGACACATCTACGCAGGATTTCATCTGGTCCCATCTTGTACAGTTTTCTTGCTATTAGTGTGAAATCAGCAGCTCGAACCACCAACTGCTTCTTCTACTGTGTTGTCATCTCCGAGGGTGCAAAGCCTATAGCCAAATACTGAACAATGTCCTGAAAGTAGTCATTGACCATCTGGATAGCGAATAACTGAGCATCAGGAAGACCTTCATCTAAGTTAGTAGGCTCTTCCCCTGATTCGAGCCTCGACAGATGGTCAGGTCCCAAGTTAAGTCTTCCTGGATTAACTATAATCTCAAAGTCATATTCCTGGAACAATATTAGCCATCGACATATTCTTCCTCCCAACACAGGCTTGTTAACTAAGTATTTCAAAGAAGAGTGGTCAGTGAACATTTTAAAGTGAGAACCTAACACATAATGTCGTAATTTTTGCAAAGCATATACCATAGCTAAACCTTCCCTTTCTGTCGTAGTATAGTTTCTTTCTGCTGTGGATAATTTGCGACTTGCGAAGGCAATAGGGTGGTCAATATTACCTTCGCCTGTTTGGGCCAGCACTATGCCCAAAGCAATCGAGGAAGCATCGACATGCACATGAAACTCCTTATTCCAATCAGGAAACACTAGGATAGGGGCAATTACCATCTTTTCTTTTAGGATGTCCAAGCTTTCTTGACACTCAGGTGTCCATTCAAACTTATTTTCTTTCTTCAACTATTTCTCCATCGGGGCTGTGATCTGGGCGTAACCTTTAATAAAATTCCTGTAGTACCCAGTGTGACCAAGTGTAGTGCGTAGTTGCTTGACTGACTTCGGAGGTGGAAAGTTCACAATAATTGCTATCTTTGCTGTATCCACCATCAATCCTTGCTTACAAACAATATGACCCAACAGGATTCCAAAGGGTGCACAAAAGATGCACTTTTTTAAATTCAAGGAAATCTGATGCTGTTTACACTTGTCCAACATAAGTCTTAAGCTAGTTATGTGGTCTTTTAGTAACCCAAAAATAGTCCAGTCATCAAAATACACTTCTAAGAATTTATGTATAAATTCTTTAAATGGACAAATTACGACTCGGGAAAACATGGCAGGTGCATTCTTTAATCCAAAAGGCATAACCGTGTATTGAAAGGATCCCATTTCTGTAGCAAATTTTGTCTTATGTCGATCCTCTGGAGCAATTCTGATCTGATGGTAACCTAAAAATCCATCAGTAAAAGAGTATACTTCTTGACCTCCAACATTATCAAGAACTTCATCTGTAAAAGGAGTAGGAAAGGGGTCATGTAGGCATGCATCGTTCAGCTTCCTTAAATCAACACAGATTCAGATTTCACCCTTAGTCTTCTTTCCTTGGACTACCATCGGACTGACCCATTCATACTCTTCAACAGGCTCAATAATTCCTGCGGCAAGCATCTTATCTAACTCCAGTCTAACTTTTTCCTTATATTTGGGGTTCAACCTATACGGGCGTTGTTTCACAGGCTTCGCATCAGGTTTCAATGGGATCTTTATGACTCCTATATCACCAAGGATACCCTTCATCTCAGATTACTTCGTCGGAAAGAGGTCTTGATACTCATGGAGAATTTGGGTTACTTTGCTTACCATTTCATCATCCCAATAATCTCCAATTGTAGCATACTTGGGGTTTTCGTCTGACCCAATTTTTACGGTCCGCGTCTTCAGAGGATGAGTCACTTCAGGTGTTTCGACCACTGGTCTACGTACTTCGCAGTTTCCCTCTGACTCTGGAATGTTAATTTTACGCGGATTGTCATCCTCGTCAATTGCGAGGTTGTAACATTCAACTGCATTAGCTTCTTGTGCTGCCCAATCTGTTTGGTACTCCCCTATTTCTTGGTCATCAAATATTTTAGTATGAATCAATCTAACGGCTGCATCTAGAGCAGGACAAAATTCGTTAATAGAAAATGTAAGCATAAAACTATCAACAAGATCATCCCAACTTACAGTACCATGTCGAAGCTCGACCTCTGTGTACCAGTTTTTTGCTATAGGTTCCAAAGTGTGCACAAACTTATGCACCCATTCCTCGCGGGGTACATGTTCCCATGCTGCATAACATTGCTTCAAATGTTCCTGAGGACTGTTCTGCCCATTGAACTTGCTTCGCACCTCTTGAGGTTGGTCTATGAATCGGAGGCATAGAAATTTCTGGCAAGCTTCCCAACTGTGAATATATTTCCTGTGGCCTTTCCACCATCTCGCTGCTGTGGCTCTTAATGCTGCTTCCAGAGTCTACATTCTCTGTGATTCTGGCACTTGTTCTGAGAACTACACAATGAATTTTCCTGGATCTGTTAACCCATCATATGTAGGCAAGTCTCTGGCCTTTGCACTAAGGAATCTAAGAGATTTGGTAATTCGTGCACACCGATGACCATGTAGCTTGTATAATCGATTCTGCCAACTCTCGAGAACATCATCTGAGTCAAACATGCAGGAGTTGTCACATTGCCAATCCATTACACCTTCAGCATTAGGCTCGACATAATCTTCTTCTTTGGCTGTGATATTATAGATATGGTCCAGAATATCCTAATATTCCTCTCTAACTGGCTCCGTATATCTTTCTCCTTGAGAAGGATCCAATGGTAGTATAGCTCTCAATCCCTTCCCTTCAAAAGTCATTTGTCTCTTTTTAAGATTGATAACTGCATCACTATCTATTGCCCACTCAATTCCTAGCAAAGCTGGATAGGGGTTACTGTCATCAATGATCTCAATAACTTCAAAATATGCTACAGTACTAATTCCATCTATATCCACTGGTACCCGAGGAAATATTCCTAAAGGTACAATCCTCTGCTGATTGGCTAGTCTCAGCTATATAGGTGACCAATAAAGGGTAGGTTTTCCCATTTGTTCCCATGTTTGCTTAGTTAAAATATTGACTTCAGAACCCAGATCTAAAATAATATCCTTCATGTCATACTCTCCTATCTGAGCATGTAGTCTCATCTCTCTTCCAGTTCTTCTAACTCTACTAGTAGCTCTTTCATTATCAGGACTTTGATGAGGTTCACAAGACTGGATAACTTTTTGTAGTTCTTAAGGCATTCTGATTTCTTAACAATTTGATGCAACTCTGTAAAAATGATGACAGAGTACTTACTTGGCCTTGTGAGTCTTCCTGGGATTGCAGCTGCTGATGCAGCTTGTTTGGTGCTGGTAAATCTGGATCAACAAAGTATTTTCTGGCCTCCAAAAAAATTTCTTTTTCTCATTGAACATCAAATGCTGGAGTCTTCTCTACGGCCTTGCGGACCCAGGCTTCGTCAGGCTGCTTCACCTGGAACTGTGCGTTTGTTGTAGCTCCACTTATTGTAACAACATTAACAGCTGGGATCGGTCGTGGCTCGACAGCAATCAACTGGACACTCGGACTAGGTTTACTGTTTCTTTCTTGGATTTTAGCTAGTAATTGTGGACACTACTCAATGACATGATCAACTGCTCTGCAGTATCGGCATGTCGTAGTTGGGTTTTGACAGTCTCGAGCTAGATGTCCTACCTGATTGCAATTATAGCATATAACTTGACCTCGACCTCCGCTAGGCATACCACGACCACGGCCTCTAAAACTACCTGGACCACCTCGGTAACCATATCCATCATTTCCTTGTGCATCTGGGTGGATCCTATAAGTGTCGTAGGTCCGCTCCCTCATAAGGTCGAAACTATGACATTCATCTTCATTGTGTCCAACAGACTTACAGAATTTACAGTAAGGGTTCTTTGGGACTTGAACATACCTTTGTAACAGATAGCAGTCTTCCGGTCGATGCTGGCCAGTAGTTCGACAGATCTCACAGTATAGAACACTAGGATTCAGCGGGTTTGGTGCGCCAGTATTCAAATAGTTTCTCAATGCCGGGCACTGATCCTTGTCGTCGCCTTCTATTCGACAATGTATACACCATACCTCTTCATGGGTGGCTTTCCCTTTTTTCATGTCTCGAAGCTCTAAATCCATCTCCGCGATCTACGCTTGAATTTGAGCTATGCCAGAATTATCTTTGACAGGTGCAGTTTCAAGCTTTATGGCAATCTCTAAGGCCTCTTGCTGATCAGCAACCTTCTGTTGCATGAGTGGAGCTCTGATGTGGGGTAATAATGCTGCAATAAACCACTCCTTATGTTTTGCTGGTCCAATCGTGAAGCTAACTTGGTCAAGTAGAACTTTGAATCTCTGATCAAAGTCCCACACAGATTCGCCTCACCGCTGCTGAATCTCTTTTAACTCAGTGATGCACTGCGACTCTGATTTAGGTTTCTTAAATTCTCGGATTAGTGCTTCTTTGATGTCAGCCAAAACAGGATTCTGCATGCTAGTAAACTTCATAAACCAAGTTAGGGCTCGGTCTCTGAAAGAAGTGATCAGCTGTGCTCGTCGAACATCTATGTCCGTAATATTCTTCACGGTCCACACATCTTCGCATAGAAACCAGAATTGTTCTGGATCTTCTGACCCAGTTCTTTTAAAAACCGATAGTTCGATGTCATCATGAACATGGGCCATCTGGGATCTAGGGTAGGAAGAGGGGTTTGACCTAGCTGGGGAAGACTGTCCTGCGACAGGGATGCTCGGGCTAGGGTTACTTTGAGACTGCGACAGGTTCTCGGGGATAATAGGTCTTTGCTGCGGGGTTATCGGAGGGTTTCTAATAGAGGGGACCTCGGCAGACTCAGAGGATTCAGAGCTTAAAGGGGTATACTCAGTGGAGGAGCCGAGATCTCTCTTATATCTTTTGCCGCTTCGTAGCAAACCGCTTTGCTCATTGCTGTCCCAGTCACTTCCAATCATAGGTTAGCAATACTAGATCTAACAATTTGATTCGATAAGAAAGATTCCTTTTTCAGCCAATAGTATTTTAATATTCAAACTAAATAGGTTCAAGTACTTACCCCTTGGTCCTTTGAAAAATTGTCGTTCAGCTTCGCTAAAGGAGGTACTTGTGTCGACGGCGAATTCCGTCACAAATGCTTCAAGAGTTCGCGCAGTCCAAAAATCCACGGCTCACGAGATCGCGTTGTTCACTCTTTTCAGGATAGCGATTCTTGCGGGGGTCCAGGGAGGAAACTAGCCCTCGAGGTACAACGTAGATCTCTCTTCAATAGATACTGAGTTCAAGCGGCAACGGAACCAATTTGTTGGGCTAACTGGGCAGACCCGGGTTTCACCTTTAACTTCGCACCAACAAAAGACCCACAGTGTTGGCCCTTTTGGAAGCAACCTGCGAACAAGCTACAGTCTCACCTGAACAGCTATGGGGTGCCGCAGAATCAGGTTTCTGCAAGTAGAAGAGAGAATCTTACTATACCCTTAGTGTTTAACGATTAACAATCACTTAACAGAATACTTGTAATATTAATTATGTAGCTTTGCGATTAGATAAATAAATAGTTACTTGCACAACCCTTATCTGGGAATTCACAGCGAAGCTAGTTATTAACAACAGTCTTACTTTAGCAGTTATTTATTTAACATTGCATAAAATATAATAACAAATCACACAATGAACCACAACACCAGATGTCATGTGGTTCACCCCCAGTGTAGGGGTTACGTCCACAGAACTGCGCTTTATTTAACTCTTTACAACTAAAACAACAGTTCTGATCTGCGCACTCAGCTGCAGATCCCTTCAGTTCCGTAGGCTGCACACTTAGCAGCAAGCCCCTGCACACACAGCTGCAGATCTTCCCTTTCTTCCACAAAATCCCTCTGCGCACACAGCTGCAGAGGTCATCCCGCACACAGCTAGGACTTAACCTTCTTACAAAACCCTTATACAATCTCTTATCTTCGCATTACAATAGCTTCATAAGATAATCATTTAAGACCTAACCCTACTTCTTTACATAAGTGCCTATTTATACAGCGCACTGTTACAAAACCCTGGTCTTAAACCATGGGCGCCCAAAACCCTAACCCTGGATTTAACCCAAGGGTTAATTACAAAAAGGGGGTTCGACCCACCCGCGACACCCCTATGACTATTTTAGGTTGTAACTCCGCTTATACTTCTTCAAGAACTGCGGAGTTACCAAAACTAAGGACCTTTAGGGTCGGAGCCCCAACACTAAGATAAAAAAAGATACTTGTAATTTAGGTGGCCAAATATTTCATGCCAAAGCTTGCTAGCCTCATTAGCATGAATAAGAAGAGTAGAGGGGTTTGAGTAGGGTAGGAAGTGTGAGAACATGTATACTTTTTGAGCATGATTCGCAACTCCTTTTGCAATGAATCTACCACTTGAGATCTCTATGATCTCAACTTCATCAGGGGAGAATATGAATTTCTTAGCAGACCCAGTGTGGATCATCTGGTACACTGACAAGAGGTTGGAGGCAAGACCAGGCACATACAACACATTGCTGAACTGACCATGATCAAGATCAATCCTCCCTTTGCCCAAAATTTCAGTGAGAGAGTCATCTCCCAGTACTATAGGTGTTCCTTTCGACATGTCAAGTGAGGAGAATGCCTCCTTGATCAAAACAATGTGTCTTGAAGCTCCAGAATCGATGATAAAACTGGGTGAGCTTGATGTTCCAGCAACCAATGCATGAACTCTCTCTCTGTCATCTGAACTTGATCCTCCTTCTCTCTTCTTTGAGCTTTCTGGAAGGGATATGCCATTCTTCTCCAGAAGTTGGGTCAGCATGTCTATTTGCTTCTTCATATAAGAGCTTTCAGTGTGATTTCCCTTATTGCAGTATGCACACTTGCTCATTTCACCTTTGTTTTTCTTCTTTTGGTAGTTCTTCTTGGAACCTTGTGGCTCCTCCGGAGACTGTTTCTTGTCTCTCTTTTGCTTAGGTGGATTTTTAGATTTCTTTTTTATTTTTGAATCCACCTTCAAATATCCAGCAATCAAAGCTTGATCTTTGGATGGTTTGATGGTACCCATCATCACCATCTTATCCTGTTCTTGTGTGAGAGATTCCATGAAATATGCAAGGCTAGGCATCTTCCAGGTTCGAGCTATCAGTTTTGTGGCATAGAAGGTTGAAACAAACACTGAATATTTAGGGCCTAGCTTCGAGAGAATGGACAAGACTAGCTAATCATCCTTCTTTTCGATCCCACATTGTTTCAGCTGCAAAACAAGTGCTTTGAACTTAGAGAAATATAGCTACAGGGATTCAAACCTATTTGGATTCAGAGAAATCAGCTCATTTTCGATTTGATGTCCCCTCATCTCATCTGTCTTTCCAAAAATATCAGCAAACTTCTCCCATACTTCATTCGGTGATGTCAATCCATCAAGATGGAAAAGGAGGTCTCTGGAATTACTCAGACACAGGAGCCCATAGGCCTCATCCCTCCTGTTGTGCCATTTTATCTTCTCTGCAGCTGTATTGGGCTCTGCTTCTGTTGCCATAGTCACCCTGTAGAGGCCTTTCTCTCTCAACAGTATCTCCATCTCTGCTTTCCATTCAAAGAAATTGAAGGGAGTCAAGATAGTTTTCTGTGATTGATCCATAGCTTAGAAAATCTATCTCGGCTGTCAATAGAAGGCTCCTAGTCACTGATGTCGAACCTGCAAAACAATTTTGAAGGAGAGAAATTGATCTAAAATGGCTCTGATACCATGTGGAAATTGAACCCAGTGATATATTAATTTTACTCACAACAATTAACAATTGATCATGCAAAATCACTCACAAAAGAGACTGAAATTGGAGCTGAACACTAAACTGTATTAAGTCAGTGTACAATATCCAACCCCATAATAGGTTTCTAAATAAATAAAATACATCATGGATTTGAATGCATGAGGATCAATTCGAATCTAGCATAAAGCAGGCTTACTAAAATTAAGCAAATCCCCCATAGGTCTAAAAAGTTGATCCCAAATCTGTCATGGAGATCACGAATTAGCAAAATGGCTTAGGCAATATAAAGAGTGATGGAATGAAAACTCATACATGCTTTTCCAAGGATAAAAGAGTGGAGGATGCATAGGACAAAAAACTAGTTCACCTCACCTTGTCAAACTTTCCCTATTGCCTTAAAACACTGAAAAAGCAGGCAATAAAGCAGAAAAAGCAGAAGGGTGCCTAGGAGACCAGGAATAAAGAAGAATTGATTCCTTGAGGTTTCGAAAGTGCTACATGGGTCAAATTAGGCAATTTGGACCACTATGGATAGGTAATTGACAACTTGCATAAGGTGGGACACATGAACTAGGAAAATAAGACAAAAATAATTAAATTAATGTGTAAGGTAGTAAGCTATGGGTTGATTATTCTAACACTCCAATGCATACAACATGTGTTCATGGGTATTATGATGAGAATATCTAGTGCCCGCTACCTTATCTATGGGGAAGGATACACTCCTCAATGGTTGATCTACAATGTGTTTTATTATAATATTTCCCCCTTGGGACCTTATTCTAACTGCACAATACTCATCAATAAGGTCATCAACGGAAACGTCCCTTCCTCTAGGACATGTGAGAGATACTGGACTTCCTCTCCTGGATAACCCAATCATCAAATAGATGTCCTTGACATCGATAATCAGAATGTGGGTCCCAACTTGGAAATACTACTGATATGGATCCCACAATCATAACAAATGGTTTAGCAAGCGAACATGAGATCTCATGCCCGACACCTTGAAGTATTTAAGGAGTCCACACTCCCTTGGTTCCCTCATAGTCATTGGGATATTAGATTCTTTGGAATCATCTAGTTCATGCTCATGCTCCTTCCAAATCACCATGTTTTGAGTCAAAAATTTGTGGGACATCCATAGGATAACCATTAGACTCCATTTATTGAGAAAAAAATTGAATTCCATGCTGGATTTTTGTTTTTTGGAGGGTCACGACTCCTCATTCTATTTCCCTGTGGGAACAAAGTGATGATATAGTCTCTCCTAAAGGAAAAAGGGCCCCTAGTTCTCTTTCTCCTTTTATGGAGTGTGTCATCGCAATTCTTGAAATGGAGAAGAGTGTCTCCTAAAACTCACTCTTCTATTTGAAAAACTCTCCTAAAACTACCAAAAAACATGATGAAAATGGAATTTCAACCATGAAAAGGAAGGGAAGGATGATACGTCTTACCTTCTTTTGACGGTTCATCGATTGGATGCCTATTGCTCCCAGAAACTTGGTTTGAAATTCCTTTCTGAAACAAAATTTTCACCCTATTGCTATGGTAAAAATCACAATGGTAAGAAATTTTAACTATTTCACTGATTTATCTTATCTTTTTTATTTTTTAATTAAGAATAATTAGTGAAATATTTAAATTATATGGGTTTTTGTTATGATTTTTTTTTAGTTTTCATGGTGAAATTCTTCTAATGTTGTTTTTGAGTATTTCATGTCCTTATTGGGTGTTTTGCGACTGCGATGAGTTTATTTTTTACTTTTCAATGCTCTAGTTTAAGTTGGAAATTTTTTTGAATGCCTTATATACCCTTGTCGTGCTCATTAAAAATTTAGTGAAAAGTTATTGAGTCTACTTTTACCACTTTCTCAGACTCATTAAAATGGATGATGAAAAAAGAAACCTATTGTAAAGGAAAGTATCCTATGGCTAGGGTTTAAGAGGCCATCAACGTATTGGGGTTGAAAGGTGGATGCAAATGGTTTTGCAAGTATATATAAGCAAGTTTCATAGATTAGAATGGTTCATACCTTAGCCAAACGAAGGTTGATCCAAGCAGCCCTTCAAGCCTCTTCTTTCTCCTCTCGCTCCTCTTTCTCCAAGATACCTGCAAAATGAATTATGCCTTCCTCAAACCAATATGACCACATATAAACAAATGATAATCAAATAAACATGAAATAATGATATGATCATAAACAGAGATTCAATCACACATTGAACAATGATTTGGGAAGAAGAAGGACATCACATCTTTATTAATATTGAAAACAAGTACAAATATACCTTCTCTTCAAGTTCGGCACCTCACAAAATATTGATCTAGTTCTGGTGCTTCTCTTCTCCAAGGAACTCAGCGTCCAAGCTCTGCAACACAAGGAGAAAGCTTCTAGGGAAAAGGTGTGGGCAAAGAGAGTCCTGATTCCTCCAGCATAACAATGCAAAGATTCAAGTCTCCTCTCATGGACCTCCATACCTATATTTATATTCTTAAGGAAGAGTTAGGTGCAAAGGAAAAGTAGTTACAACTGAAGGAGTCAGTTGCTTAACTACCCAAACTACCCGAAATTCAAAAGACGTGTTTTTTGACATTTTCAGGAGGCGTACGCGGGTTGCAGAAACAACAGTCACGTACACAAGGATGCATATGTGGGTTGCCAATATAGAAATATGCATATATAAGGTGTACATGACTATTATATATAGAAACTCGCGTACATACATGGGTATTATATAGAGCAGGTCACGTGCGTATGCAGGTTTGCCTTAAGGAAAGTTAAATATACACAAAAAACTCATTTTTAGGGTATTTCTGGTCATTTTCAGACTTTGGTGTCTTCTGGAAAGTTTTAGCTAACAGAAATATATTTCCAATGGTGTAGAGATGAGGTAAAATGGAGTTACAAAACTCAAGATATGTTTCCTCCAAGTTAGGTGTTTTTTCAGTGACTTTCATGAAGTGTCATCGTGGAAGTGTCAACATGCGACAAAAACATAGGAAAGTGGTCACAGGCAGAGATGTGTCATTTTGAGCTATAAAAGATGCCCCCTAATGTATGAGGTTAGAGGGGAAGACAAAATCTGAAATACATTATAAAGGAAACAACTGAGTATGGAGAGAGCAGAGAATCCAAGATCAAAAGGCTCGAACAAAGGTACCTATAAGAGAGATAAATGCCAGAAAAAAATGATCTCTGGGACATACAAGTCCATATACAAAACATCGCCATAAAGATATAGGTAGATCCAACATATGTATAACTGATGAAACTATCATGGTCGTTCAATATGCAAAAAGGCACCATATCAAATCTAAAGGAGTCATGGCCACAAATGAACAAGGTGGATCCATACTCAACAATCGATCATATCCACAAAAATACAAGGTGGATCTATGTCTTAGCAAAATGTCATATAAAATGTAATACGGTCTTGCACAGCTTGGGAAATAGAAAAAATGATGATGCTATTGTCATCCCAAGGTCTTCAATCCAAACCTCCCAAAAGGTACAAATCCTCACCATGCGAATAAAGGAGTTGAATTAAAACATGGAGGAAACCATTTGATTACTAGTTAATAATGAGAACCATTAACAAACGCAAGGGAAACCACCATTAATGAAAATGGTCCCCAAGGTACCTAGTACATTCTAACAAGTATGATTACAAGGACTTGAAGTCTAACACTTGAAGAATCCATTGAGTAGGAGACATTAAGGTATTCCCACTACCCAATAGCGAGGGAAATTGTCATTGATGACAACAATCCCCAAGGCACTGTCCTAAACTCTAAATCCCATTCCTAGAGCAAGATGTGTTGCAGTCGATAGGAAGAGATCCATTGGAAGGAAGGCATTAAGGAATCCTTCATCATCCAACATGAGGTAGTCAAAGACTAATTGGATCTAGAATTGGTACTGAATTTCGCGATAAGAAACGTTGAAGACATGATGTAATGAAATGATACCAGGGAATGGCCGACACAAAAGGTCAAGGAAACTGTAGAATAGCCGACAAAGTTTTAATCCTTGAACAGTGAGCATGACACAAAAGTGACTTAGGCAGCTTTTGACACAAAAGGACCAACGAAACGAATCTGCAATGTAGGATACATTGACCGATTCCCCATATAATTGGAAAATAAACCAACTAGAGGAGTAAAAACTATGAATCGGGATAAGATCAAAAAACTAGGACCCAACTGTTGATAGAATCAAAACTTCAAGGAAACAAGACTTGCTGCCATGATGTAAAATACGTGTAAATTAAATTCCCATCCCCTCTTTCTTGTAAAGGTTTAACGAGTCCAAGAAAGCAAACTCGGGACCATCTTCATTTTTGGAAAGCTTAAAGAAAAGAAAGAAGAATGCTTGATAAAGCACTGATTCGTGGATTTTACGAGCCTGAACTAGTACATGCTCGATGGTGTTTTCATAGTTTAGAGAGTCTGAAAACTCCAAAGAAGACTCCAGGGGTGTACTTTTCCGTACAATTTAGTCTCCTGAGGCCGAAAAATTATAAAACATACCAAAGAAGAACTCTCTTAACTTTCTAAGAAGAAAAGGTGCACCTTTTTCATACTTAGTTAGGAAGGTCTGAAAAAGGTTAAATTACCACCTACCCAACGCTCCTTCAAAAGCAGCATATAGCCTGAGTTTTGCGAGTGTGAAGGAAGGCAAGATCACTCGGAAAGATCCATTTGATTATGACAAATGGGGATTACAACAATAAACTCGATGCTTTGTTCTTTAGGGTTTAACGAGCATGAAAAAGACATAAAGTACACTCAAAATATTTTTCATGTTTTGGTCCAGAGCATGAAAAAGAGAAAACTAAGCTCATACCGAGGGTTCCTTTTCCGTAAGTTTAGTCCCTTAGGTTCAGAAAAGAGATAAACCTTATATGCCTGAGAATACTCTTCTCAATTTCGAAGAAAAGAGAGAGTTCCTTTCTCATATTATTCCACATGGTCCGAGAAAGAGATAACCTACCACCAATGTGGATGCCCATTCACATATTCTTAATGATCCTGAATGGACAAGTTTACTAAGCAGTCAAGTCTATTCTGAGGAGTCAAACTTGGGCCTAAAGAAACTTAATATCTTTCCCGTGAAGTTTTAAGGAGTCTAGAATGGTCAACTTGTGACCTCCTTACTATTTTTAACGAGCTCGAAGGAGAGTAGAAAGAATTCTCTAAATGGGAGGAGATGAGTGTCATAGGCAGGAGAAACTAGTTCCAAGTTCAAGGAACAAACCTATGAATAATGCAAGGAACATGAGTAGGATAAAGACGCTCCAGGAATGTCTCCTCAAGGTAAAGGGTGTCAAGTTACGAAGAAAAAATGATACAAGGCTTAGCGACGATGAGAACAAAGATGAGGGCTTATACAATGAGCTAAAAGCGTGAAAGCTGACATCGGGCTCATAAGCGCGAGCAGGGCACATGCAAATGCAGTTACAACTTGAAAAACAAGACTAGGCTAGTAAACAGTTGTGACTCCAACTAAAAATCCTATCTCCAAGAAACAACAACATCATAATCATATTCAGAAGAAAAGATCTGATGCAGGTCACTTTGGCAGAAACACATGTGACTTTGCTATCTTCCACAAAAGGTAAAGTCAAGGTAGAATCAACTGAAGAAGATTCTATAGCACCAAGGCTCGAGGGTTTATAATCAGTAAGATCAACCTCAGAAGGAGAGAAAAAATCAACAAGGGATATAGAGTCTGCAGGAACAAACTCAGTATCACAGGAGTTGAAAAATTCATAAGAAAAATCAAACTCATCAGGATCACTGACTTGCTGTTCAAAGAAAGAGTCAAAAGACTCAATAAGACCAACATAAGATGAAAGGTCATGATTACTAGGAAAATCAGGGTTAGACTTAGGCACAACTAAACCAATATCCAACAGAATATCAGACTGTATCAAATACTCTAGGAAGACTTCATCTGAAGGAAGGAGATCATTCAAGATAGGACACATGTCTAAACTTTCAAATGGATCGACAGAGTGGAGAGCAAGTTCCACAGTCTCTATAGGATGACTCACCTGGTCAACTACTGGGACCAAGTCCCGAGAAGGTAAACATGAAAACAGAGACTGCTTCTTAGTAGCAATTGAATGCAAAGGATAGGAGGCCACATATCTCACCTGTGGCGGGGTAGTGTCTATAGAAACACTGGGAATCAATAAAGGAAAGACATGGTCTCTAGTCAAGTCAGGACACGGATCAAGAAAATCCAACAGATCGATAGTGACAATTTCTTCGCCATGATTAAAGTACATCACACGAAAGAATGTTGACACCATATCTTGCATGGAATAGAAATAATCATGTCCAAGGAGCATATTGAAGTCCAAGGGGTCTTCTATCACCATGAAGTCAACTAAGACGATCTTCCCACCCAAAGTAACAGGTGTTTGAGCAATAATTCCCAAGGCTACAAAAGTTCTTCTATCAAATGCCAGTAACTGACTAGTAGTCGACACAAGGCTGGGAGATCCCATGCCTCGCCAATATTGAGCAGACAAAATACTAACTGAGGATCCTTCATCAACAATATAGCAAGCAATCATGTATGATTCAACTTTGACCTTTATCTGGAAAGGTACATCAGAAGGAAGGCGCGGCTCAGCTAGGCTATCCCAATCAAAGGAAGCAATCTGAGATCTTAGTGGGGGTTGATCCAAAGCAAGTTCAGTGCCCCCTTGTTCATTAATTTCTAAAATGGTGGTGAAGAAAATATGACTAGCAGACACTTCACTCTCTAAAAGAAGAGTTCGATTGATCGAAAATGGAATCGATTCAACCGCTTTGTGAAAGTCACTCTCTAAAGGGAGAGTGGGATCGACCAAATCTGAGATTGGTTCGACCACTTGATCAACCAAAGGTTGAGTAGGTTGTTGAGAAACTATAGCTTGTTTAGGAGAAGGAAATTCTGGAGTCTTGGACCACACTCTTTGCACCTCTGCGATAGCAGGGCACTGGTGAGTAAGATGATCTCCCTCGCATAACTTATAAGGGAACTTAAGTTTGCACTTTGAACGACTATTTTTCTCAACGATGTCAACATGACTAGCAGTGGATGACTATTTTCTCTTAGCATGACCTACAGAGGCTGATATTTTTCCCCCAGCATGAACTATAGAGACTGGGTGACTGGGTCCAACCTGACTAAGAGAGGTTGGTTGTTGAGACACTTTAGGATGTTCAAAAATGGGATGACCATGAAACCAAACTCTTCACACCTTCACTAAAGAAGGGAATTTATAAGTAAGGTGGTCTCCCTCACAAAGATTACAAGGAAACTTGGGCTTGTGTTTTGAATGGTTATTCTTTTCAATAGTGTCAACATGACTCACAGTGGCTGATGGATTGTCTTTAGCATGAACCACAGAGGTTGAGAGACTGCCCCTAGCATGAATTGTAGAGGCTAAGAGACTGGGTACAACATGACCTACAGAGGTTAGACGGGAAAGACCAGCATGAACCGCAGAGGATGAATGGTTAGGATCAACATGGTTTGCAGCAGTTGAGTGTGTTCCCCCAGCATGAACTTCAGAGGCTGGGTGGATGGGTCCAACATGACTTGTAGAGGTTGGATCGGGAGGTTCAAATTGAAAATCAAAGGTTGAACAGGTGCCCTCAGCATGAACTGCAGAGGCTGAGTGACTGGATCCAATGTGACTTGGAAAGGTTGGAAGGATCCCACCAGCATGAACCATAGAGGCTGGATGGTGAAGATCAACTTGACTTGCATAGGTTGAGTGTTTATATCCAACATGACCTGCAGAGGTTGGATAGGTTCCCCCAGCATGAACTACAGAGGCTGGGTGGTGAGGTTGAACTTGACCTGCATAGGTTGAATAGGTTCCCCCTTGCTTATGTACCTTCTTCATATTCCTTCTTCTTTTCCTCCTTTTAGATTGTCAGTTACTAGTATTAGTACTTTCACCGCATGAGGTAGAGGGAAGAGGAGAATCAACTATAGATGAAGGGGAAGTAGCGTTTTGATGCCCTTGATATAAGGAGCTTACTTGAGAAGCACCAGGAGCATTCAGAATAGTTGGAGTGGAAAACAACCACACCGGTAGCCCTAGGGTGAATCCAGGTAGATTCAAGGTGGCCATCAAGGGAACACCAATATTCCCCGTGAGAGGAATAGTACAAGGAGTTCCTAGCATGGGGATCTCTTAGTTATTGTTCAAAGGGTTGTTAGCCATAGTTTCAAACCAGGAGGCAAAGTCTGAGGTTGATAGGAAACCAAAATTACAAAGCACACACCTAAAGGCACACGAAGTACAAACAAATCACACAACACTCACTAAAAATTCCTAAAGCCAAATATACAAACATGTATAAGATACGATTTCCAAAACAAAGTTGATAGATAGTTACTTAGCATCCCTATAGATGTTCTTAGGCACAAGTGGAGGAATCACCCACCGCCCTCCCACACTTTCTACCGGGGTTACCTTCCAAGCTCATCTAAGGTCAACTAGAAATAGCCTTTCGATGTACCTGTGTATGAACCGTAGATGTCAAAGAGAATAAAGGCTACCTTAACTATATTGATAGTCTGGGGGGACAGTCGCAAGCCTAGTTCATACACATGGGCAGGGTAGCAAAGACTGAAACCCTATCTAAGACAGAATCCCCGGATGTGTAAAAACCTTGGTCTACGCTTTGACTAGGAATCAGAGGGTTATCTCCTCAGTCCAAGCCTCCACATGGCCTTGTGCTTAGCTCCCATTTGAGAGGAGCTTCCCAGATACAATCAACATAGAAAAGGGTTTACCTAGTGATTGGCCAACTACGTCTGAAATTTTAACACTTGTGGAGAGTTGAAACTCCCTAATCCACAATTCTAGCCTGTTCTAGTTGGTGTATGACCCTATAAAATAAAACTTACTAATAATTTTAAAATTATATCGTTTATTTTAAGGGATGTTTTTAATCAGATGGTAAATGGCGTGAAACTTATGTTGTGTTTCGACTCAAAGTTGAAACAAAATGACTAAGCAAAGAGAAATGAAATGCAAAAAGCAAAAACTATTTTCTTTATTTTTCAAATAGAAACTTGAAAGCCACAAAAGAAGAATTTTTTTTTTATTTTTTCAAAAACAATGACATGCCATGCAATCTAGACTACAAACCTAATCTACATGCATATAAAGCAAACATGTGTTTTTTTCTTTTTCTTTTATAAATGCAAATGAGAAATCATCCTATAAACTAATGCAAGCAAGTACTGTAAGCAAAGTAAATAGACAACTACTCTACACCCCACAAACAAACCCTAGGTTTCCCTAAAATTGGATATCAACCTCTCTTGAAAAGAAGGCTTACAAAGGTAAACAAGCCAACAACTTTGGAATGAAGAGACTGAGCAATAAGACTGATATAAACAAAGGTAAAGAAGTCCCAAGTATCAATCTAAACCAACAAACAGAGGTTGCTCAATACCTTGTCCAACAAGTTCAAGCCAAAGAAGGATGTGGGGGGGAAAGGCAGCCAAAAGAAGTATATGTTCTTTTTATTTTTATTTTATAAATGCAAAATAAAAACTACCTACAAAGCAAAGTATGCAGATAAGAAGAACAAATAGAAAGGAACTTTTCTATACAACCACCAAACAAACACTAGAATGAACTAAAGTCAGTATAAACCCTACTTGGAAGGAAGACTTTCATAAGAGACAAGTCAACTACTTTGGCATGGTGAAGTTAACCAACTGAAGAATAAGGAAACCAACACCAACAAGCTTCTGAACTCAGACAAATATCACTGACATAAGTTGACCAGAAACATAAGCCAAAAGACAAACAAAGAAAAGGGGGTAGGGGGAATGAGCAAAGACAAACCCTAATTCTATAAAAAGGCTTACCACATAGATAAAGAACAACAAAAAATGATGACACTAAATCCCTAGAGTAATACACCTATAGAGGACACCAAAAGGCCTACCAAAACACCTTCAAACAGAAGAAAAAATCACAAAAGAGGATAAAAACATTGTTTAAAGGGGCATACGCGAGTTTCACTACTGACAGGTCGCATGCCATAAGCGGGTTGATAGCACATCAAGTCACATGTACAAGCACATGCAGGTTGTATTACTGACAAGTCATGTATCATATGTGGGTTGACAGTATAGAAAGTCGCGTGTACCAAACCAGACACGCAACTGTTCAGTCTGCAACTCATGTATGGGTGGAAAAATCCCCAAAAAGGTAAAAACATACCTTAGAGAGGTAGGGGAGGTGTTCTATCAGAATTATAAAGTGTTCCTAAGTGGAAATAAGGACCTAAAACAATGCAAAAGGCTGAAAGAAAGATAAAGAAACTCCAAACAGACAAGGCTCTCCCCAGCAGACTCGCTAGTTCTGTTGTAAAGGAAAGTATCCTATGGTTAGGTTTCAAGAGGCCATCAATGTATTGGGGTTGAAAGGTGGATGAAAATGGTTTTGCAAGTATATATAACCAAGTTTCAGAGATTAGAATGGTTCATACCTTATCCAAACGAAGGTTGATCCAAGCATCCCTTCAATCCTCTTCTTCCTCCTCTCGCTCCTCTTTCTCCAAGAGACCTGCAGAACGAATTATACCTTCCTCAAACCAATATGACCACATATAAACAAATGATAATCAAATAAACATGAAATAATGATATGATCATAAACAGAGATTCAATCACACATTGAACAATGATTTGGGAAGAATAAGGACATCACATCTTTATTAATCTTGAAAACAAGTACAAATATAACTTCTCTTCAAGTTCGGCACCTCACGAAACCTTGATCCGGTTCTGCTACTTCTCTTCTCCAAGGAACTCAGCCTCCAAGCTCTGCAACACCAGGAGAAATCTTCTAGGGAAAAGGTGTGGGCAAAGTGAATCCTGATTCCTCCAACATAACAATGGAAAGATTCAAGTCTCCTCTCATGGACCTCCCTACCTCTATTTATATGCTTAAGGAAGAGTTACGAGTGAAGAAAAAGTAGTTACAACTGAAGGAGTCAGTTGCATAACTACCCAAACTACCCGAAATTCAAAAGACGTGTTTTTTAACATTTTCAGGAGGCGTACGTGGGTTGTGGAAACAACAGTCGCGTACATGAGGAGGCATATGCGGGTTTCCAATACATAAAGTCATGTATATAAGGCGTACACAACTATTATATATAGCAACTCGCATACATATGTGGGTTTGCCTTAAGGAAAGTCATGTATACACAAAAAAAGTCATTTTAAGGGTATTTCTAGGAATTTTCTGACTTTGCTGTCTTCTGGAAAGTTTTAGCTAACAAAAATATCTTTCCAATATTGTAGAGATGAGGTCAAATGGAGTTACAAAACGCAATATATGTGTCCTCCAATTTAGGTTTTTTTTCAGTAACTTTCATGAAGTGTCGTCATGGAAGTGTCGACATGCAACAAAAACATAGGAAAGTGGTCACAGGTAGAGATGTGTCATTTCGAGCTATAACAAAACCTCTATGGAGTCATATTTAATTTATTTTCAGGCTCCCTAATAATGAAAATATTTCCAAGTGAACTTGATTCTTTCATGCTTGTAAAAGTACTTGAAAGGTTGTCTATTCGATGATAGTTTACCCCTTTTTAGAACTAGTTAGACTCATTTATGAAAAAGGTATACTCTAGTTCATAACAACTAGAAGATGTATCCTAGGTATCAATTTATACTTTTTCTATCCTTGGGGACTAAATCTATGAAAAAATCCACTTTGGAGTCTGCTTAGTCAATTCAGACTCTCTAAATATGAAAATAACACCGATTTTATCTTCTTCGGACTCGTGAAATTAAACGTTGAAGTTCCCTTTCTTCGGAATGAGCCCCTCCTTTCTCAGGTTCATAAAACATATGAGTTTGGACTCACCACTTGATGAGCTATATCAAGTGTTTTTTACCCTTTTAAATATTGTTAAAAAACAAATATTTACTCATCCATCGTGATCGGGAAATTATAGGATATAATCGTACCATTTTGGAATAGAATGAACACCCTGAATGGTTAGGTACTCTCTTAAGTATGTTCGTATATTCAGTTTATGATGGAGTATTTCTTGAGTCATTGCATGGATCCACATTGTATGTCTAGTGGCTATTCTCAAGTCTTGGCCAAGATGACACATATATATAGTGTATATTTTGTAGCTATGTATCGATTTGAGTCTTATTAATCATCGACCTATAGTGTATTATTGGTATCCATGACATGGTCATTATACATGGATATACAGTGTAATGGTCAGCAACCATGATTTGAGCAAACTAATTTGTAACTAGTCTTATGTAAAGTATTCACTAGCGACTCTTTTGCCTCTGATTTCATATCACATCTAGTAAAGAATATCACCTATTATATCCTTCTAGCTTCATACTTTGGGGGGAATTATTTTACACCTAAATTTGGTTTCTATGCTCAATCCTTGAAGTGATATGGCCAAATCATCTTTTGAGGAGTGTTTTCCCAACTCTAGGAGGTATGACGCACCTTATATCCTGACATAGGGAATCATACATGCATGATGCATCTTACCCACTAACATGGTAGGCCGATGAAACTTGTTTCCTTAAGACAAAGAGTGTCATCATAGCTTGTCATTATCCAAGGAGCATCAACATCGTCAAAAGGGTAAAAGGAGAATACTTTGAGAACCTTGTAGATGAAAGTCCGCATGGATGATTATTCCAACTGCTTGGAGTAGGTGGAATTCATTTCCCTAGCCTCTAAGGATAATTCCTCACCTTGCTCCAAAAGTATCTCAACCCTTTTGGGATTCCTTCAGCCTATATATACAAGATTCCCTTTAGGGATAAAGGAGGTAAGATAAGCAATACAACACCTTCACGCTACTGGAATCATTGGTCATATAGGAGGCAAAGAGTGTGAGTGTCAGTGAGATTTGTAAAGTTTGTAGAGTGTATGTGAAAGTGATGTCAAAGGAATTATGAGAATGAAGCTTCAAGGTCAAGGATTTGGTTGTAGTTTTATTCTCATATATTGTTAATACAAACATGTTCCCATTTCACATGAATTATTTGTGTTAATATCGACTGTCCATTTCTTTTGTCCTTTACTATTAGTATAGATCATTGAAATTTCTTGTTGCTTTCACTATTGTATCTTGTTCTTCATATTCTTTTGTAGGTACAACTAATAACGTGAGAATTACAAGGGAAGGATCACCTTCTTCATTGAGGTAAGAAAGATTCACATTCAAGTAGTGTAGAATAGGTCTCAGACACTGAGAGGGGGGGGGTGAATCAGTGTCTATTTAAAACTTATTTTCCAAAGAAAAAATGACATTTAAACAGTCATAACATTTTCCAATCATAAATATATATATACATGAGATATTAAACATAAAAATATCAAAAGATAATTATGTTTTACAAATAATTATCCAACCCCAGCTAGATGGAGAAACCCAATTCTCTTACAAGACCCAACTTGTATACATGGCTCAACATGTAATGAGGAATACAATCCTCTGACAAGCTCTAATGTGCCAATACATTCCAATCTATTCAGAGATGAACACTAGGTTCAAATCCATGTATAGAATAACTACCAAGATACAAAATAATCCACTGAGATACACCCACTTCCAATTCGAATCTTCACTTTAAATATCTTCATTAATCTGGACAGACACATCCTTTCATAATCACACCCTTTGAATCAGCATGCCGGTTGCACCTCTTCAACTAGGCAATCATGCCTTTTCCAAACCATAGCTATAACATTGTTTTATAATTAACATTTAGTTTTGTTTATCTGGATAATCACGCCCTTTTTAAGACAACCTCATTTCCCGTAGCGTTTCTTTTTTTATTTATGTTTAACACACATGGTAATGACTCTGTTTCTTTTATCATTTAATCAATATTATGTTTTGGCACTCTTTCTTCATTGTTCACTGCCTGTTTAAGGAAAATTATGAACCAACATAAGTTCAGAATGCATGAGCTGAATTTAAAATTTTGGATTGTGTGTATGAAAATATCTAAAATCTGTAGGCATTGGCATTGATTTTGGGCGTAAAACACTTGTGAATGATATTCCTATATTTTTATGTTGCTTCTTCAAACCTCTTGCAACTAGAGTGATAACTGTTGGCCGAGCATTATGGCAATGGATCAGGTTCATTTCTTCACACATCACTACATTGCATATGGCTCTACATTTATTTATTCACACCGATGGAGTATTTGGCTCGTCTCATAACCCATATTTTCATGTCAATGCTTCTTAAGATTTCACCATCTTCTCCCATCTGTTTCTCATGTGAATGGGTAATTATTGGATTCATTTTACTCCTGCACATGCTTCTCTTCAGAGCTCTCTCACATCGGCATTCTTTGTTCAAAGGATTGGGAATTTTGTATTTAACCCAACGAATAGTTGTTCTTGCAATGGATTGGCAACATTATCTTTCAAGGTTGTGGGCCTTCCTGTGATGGAGTCAAGGAGTCAATCCCAATCGATCTTTGATATTTTTATTTTGCTAGCATTTTGGATCTTCATGTGCTCTGATATTTCTTTTTCTGATCTCACAGATTCATGCACTCCAAATGTTCACCCAAGGGATCTTCTAGGCTCTTAACAATGGCTCAAATCTCCACATAGATTCGAATCTCCAAAAAGGTTTCTCTTATTTCACACAATGGTCAAGAAATCCTCTGCCAACAAATCATGTAGATGCATAAACAGATTTTAAAGAGCTTACACATGCTTCACTGCTTGTATATTGTAAACCCCTATGCGGAAATCCTTTAAAACTTGTGCAAGAAATTTACACAAAAAACCATTTCCCCCCTTTTTTTGTATGTAAAGTAGTATTTTACTCAACTTCGCAGTCTGACAGATTCCTTATTTGATCACTATAAGGAAAAAAAATAACATGGCTACAGAGCAATTTCAATAATGAACAAAACCTTGACATCATTTAGTTTTGCTAACACATTCACTGAAACTTTTGGGAATTTGAAAGTGGTCTCCTGAACCATTTTAAAACATCAAAACACACTTCTTCCTATCTTGGTAGACTCAATATTCACACGTGTGATCACCTAGAAGAAAAGTGACTTCTTGGATGGATAACCACTTCAACAAGGAACATTCCCATGCTTTTTTACTTAATTTATTTGTACAGGAGAAACCTCTAGTGGGAATTTGTAAGTGGGCTCTCAGACTCCAGTTTTCCACACTTATCCAATTTATATATTTTCCTAGACTTGGTTCAATTTGCTTCAAACACTATTTTAACCTCTTTTTCCATGCTGATATTTTCCTCATGAAGTCACCATAATAAAAACCAAGAACATTTCTAGGTATCTAGTTCATCAAAGAACAACCCTAAGCCCTCAGAATATTTTATTATCATTAGGACAATCTCTAGTGGGCATTCACAAATGTCTCTTCAACTTAATTTTATCATCAAAAATAGAATTTTTCTCATTTTGGCAGGCTTCTAATTTCTTCCTCAAAGATTATTTTGACTGACTTAGACTATGGCTGGGTAGAAAAACTACCCGAATACACCCTGGTCATATGCTGTGGGCATATGTATCAATCTACACTATGTGGTGGGCATCTCTCTGAGGACTCCTAAACTAATTTTTCAATACTTAGTTAATTTCAAGAATTTCTTCAAATTGCCATATTTTTCCAAAACTTCTATAATGACTTCCTAATAGCTCTAGAACATCATCAAGTGTAGGTAAAGCTTCATCACACATGCCACATCCTCATATATGCCATGTCATCACTTCTTTTGACATCCTTATGTTTTCCATCATGTCTTGGTTAGTCTTTTGTCATTACTGAAATCTGCTTGACATCAATGACAACTATAGCCAACCTATATTGCCATATTTTCCAACAATACCCCCCTTTGGGATTGATGGAAACACCTAAACCTTCTCCCACTTTGACAACAATGACAGAGGATAACCAACTTCACATAAAATTTCAATTGTTCCTTGATAGACAACTACCCTTTCTTTTGCTTCACCTCCCTCAATTAACTTGGACTTGGTGTTGGAAATCCGATCAACAACTTCTTTACCTTCTTGTAATTACTCTTCAGAAAGAATCTTGGATAATTTGTTTTATGAACTCCCCCTATCACCATGCTTCTCCCAAATTGATAAGTTGTCTCCCCTTGAACTGATGCACTTTGTTTTGACAGTTTTATTTGGACTTGACATCTAACAAAGTAAAAGTGTCATTTCCAAGTCCTCTTCATTATTTGGATTTTCTTCAACAATAGTGTGATCACTATTTATAGAATGAGTGTCTTCTTCTTCATTACTTGGATTTTTTTCAATAATAGTGTGATCATCATTTCTAGAGTGAGTGTCTTCTTCTGGAGATTCCTCTTCATAAGAGTCACTTGTTTTGACATGAGAATTAAGACCTCCTGTCTTTGGTCTCCAAAATTTGTTTATCTTCATTTTTGGACTTGTCTCTCTTGAATTTTTATAGATTTGCTTGGATTCCATATTTAAGGAAATGTCATGAGGAATCTTGTTTTCTTGAGTTTGGATGTTGTCTCTTTTCAAATCCTTTCCTTGACTTTTTGGAGCATCCTCCTTTTGATTGTATTGTTTTTTTGGATTCATGCAATTTTGTGCTTTGTGCCCAAATCCTTCACACTTGAAGCATCTTATGGAGTGACAAAACTTTGTTTGTTGTATGCCCAACAAGATTGCATCTCCCACACTCTGTTTTTTCAAAGGAACTCTCTTGAATTTTCTTCTCAAAGAGATCACATTCCACAGCTCTATGTCCATATTTGTGACAAGAGTAGAAGAAGTTATTGGACATGTTACCATACCTCGTGTTAGTATGATATGATAAGATTCATTTTTTATGTGCTTCACGATTTGGCTTTTGTCTTCCATAATTCCTTCTGATGGCAGAGTTTTGATTTGGTATTTGATTTGCAATTGCACTCTGTTTTTATGAAGAGATAGAACTTTCCTCAACTTCTTTATCCTTTTTGTATCCAATACTAGTTCTGTCATGGGTTGGTCTTTGCTTACTCCAAATTTCATCTAAAATAGTTGTGTTATTATACAGATTGCTCTTCTCATTTCCTTTGTATGGAGAAATGTGTTTGGATTGAAGATAATCCATTGCTTCCCTTCCTTCACTTCTTGTGAATATATTTTTAAGAATTCCATTGTAATTTTTATTTATCTCACTTCCTATGAAACATGTATATCCTTCCTCACTCCTAACCTTTTCCATTGCAGGCTTGTTTTTGTTAGAATAATCAACCCATAGTTAGCTACCTTAGACATTAATTTAATTATTTTTGTCTTATTTGCCTAGTTCATGTGTCCCACCTTATGCAAGTTGTCATTTACGTATCCATAGTGGTCAAACTTGCCTATTTTGACTCATGTAGCACTTGGGAAACCTCATGGAATCAAATCTGCTTTATTCCTGGCCTCCTAGGCACCCTTCTACATTTTCTGCTTTATTTCCTACTTTTTCAGTGCTTTAAGGCAATTGGGAAAGTTTGACTAGGTGAGGTTAACTAGTTTTTTGTCCTCCACATCCTCCACTCTTTTCTCCTTTGAAAAGCATGTATGAGTTGTCATTTTATCACTCTTTAGCTTGCCTAAGTGATTTTGCCAATTCGTGAGCTCCATGACTGATTTGGAAACTACTTTATGCACCGATGGGGGAATTGCTTAATTTTAGTAATCCTGCTTTTGACTAGATTCGAATTGCATCCTCATGCATTCGAATCCCTTATGTAATTATTTAATGCAGAAACCTATTACATACAGGGTTGGCTATTGTACACTGAGTTAATACAGTTTAGTGTTCAGCTCCATTTTCAGTCTCTTTTGTGAGTGATTTTGCATGATCAATTGATAATTGTTGTGAGTAAAATTAATCTATCAATGGGTTGAATTTCCACATGGTATCAGAGCCATTGTAGATCGATTTCTCTCCTTCAAAATTGTTTTGTAGGTTCAACATCAGTGACTGGGAGCCTTCTACTGACAGTCAGGACAATTTCTGAGTTATGGATCAATCTCAGAAGATCATCTTGACTCCCTTCAATTTCTTTGAATGGAAAGTAGAGATGGAGATACTGTTGAGAGCGATAGGCCTCTACAGGGTGACTATGGCAATAGAAGCAAAGCCCAATGCAACTGCAAAGAAGATAAAATGGCACAATAGGAGGGATGAGGCCTATGGTCTCCTGTGTCTGAGTATTTCCAGAGACCTCCTTTTCCATCTTGATGGATTGACATAACCGAATGAAGTATGGGAGAATCTTACTGATATTTTTCAAAAGACAGAAGAGATGAGGGGACATCAAATCGAAAATGAACTGATCTCCCTGAGTCCAAATAGCTTTGAATCCCTGCAACTCTATTTCTCCAAGTTCAAAGCACTTGTTTTGCAGCTAAAACAATGTGGGATCGAAAAGAAGGATGATCAGCTGGTCTTAGCCATTCTCTCTAAGCTTGGCCCTAACTATTCAGTGTTTTTTTCGACCTTCTATGCCACAAAGTTGACAGCTTGAACCTGGAAGATGCCTAGCCTTGCAGATTTCATGGAATCTCTCACAGAAGAACAGGACAAGCTGGTGATGATGGGCACCATCAAACCATCCAAAGACCAAGCTCTGGTTGCTGGAGATTTGAGGGTGGATTCAAAAAGAAAAAAGAAAGCTAAAAAGACACCTGAGCAAAAGAGAGACAAGAACAAGTCTCTAGAGGATCCACAAGGTTCTAAAAAGAACTACCAGAAGAAGAAAAACAAAGGAGAAATGAGCAAGTGCGCATACTGCAATAAGGGAAATCACACTAAAATCTCTTGTATGAAGAAGCAAATAGACATCCTAACCCAACTCCTGAAGAAGAATGGCATCTCCCTTCCAGACAGCTCAAAGAAGAGAGAAGGAGGATCAAGTTCAGAAGACAGAGAGAGAGTTCATGCATTGGTTGCTGGCACATCAAGCTCACCTAGTTTCATCATCGATTTTGGAGCTTCAAGACACATGGTTTCGACCAAGGAGGAATTATCCTCACTTGACATGTCAAAAGGACCACCTATAGTACTGGGAGATGACTCTCTCACTGAAAGTTTGGGCAAAGGGAGGATTGATCTTGATCATGGTCAGTTCAGCAGTGTGTTGTATGTGGCTGGTCTTGCTTCCAACCTCTTATCAGTGTACCAGATGACTCACACTGGGTCTCCAAAGAAGGTCATATTCTCCCCTGATGAAGTTGATATCATAGAGATCTCAAGTGGTAAAGTCATTGCAAAAGGAGTTGCAAATCATGCTCAAAAGGTATACATGTTCTCACACTTCCTACCCTACTCCAACCCCTCTGCTCTTCTGATTCATGCTAATGAGGCAAGCAAGATTTGGCATGAAAGATTTGGCCACCTAAATTACAAGTATATTTCTGATCTTAGTGAAAAATAGATGGTCATAGGGTTTCCCAAGATAAAATTTTCCAAAGAAGTCTGCCAAGGTTGTATCCTAGGAAAACACCCAGAGCATAAATTTGAGAGAGCTAGTCATGAGAGAACCTCTACACCACTCGAGTTGATCCACAGTGATTTTGCTGTCCCATTCCCTCATATTTCCATGAGTCAGGCCAAATATGCATTGAATTTCATAGATGACTTTTCCAGGTATTGCTGGGTTTACTTCCTGAAATACAAGTCTGAATTTTTTGGCCTCTTCAAAGTCTTTAAGGCTTTGGTTGAAAACCGGTCTGGGAGGAAACTCAAGGTCCTCATATCTGAAAATGGTGGTGAGTATGTCAAGTTTGAGTTTATTAATTATTGTGCAGATGCAGGTATTCATATGCAGCATTCTATCCCTTACACACCACAGCAGAATGGTGTTGCTGAGAGGAAGAATGGATCACTGAAGGAGATGGCAACATGCATGATGGAGGCCAAACATTTGCCACCAAAGTACTGGGCCGAAGCTATCAACTGTGCAGCCTATATATAGAATAGGTTTCCTCACAAACAGCTTGATGGTATGACTCCTTTCGAAGCATGGAGTGGGCACAAGCCAGATGTGACCCATTTCAGGATTTTTGGCTCAAGGGCTTGGGCTAGAATTCCAACAGAAAAAGAGGAAGGATTTGCAACCCCAAAGCCAAGAGTGTCTATTTGTTGGGTACTTTGAAGATTAAAAAGGGTACAAGCTGATAAATTTGAGCACAAACAAAGCCTTTATTGAAAGGTGTGTTCAGTTTCAAGAAGAACCCCTTGCAGCAGTGGAAGTTGGAGAAGCCTCTTCACCACCTGAACCTTTGAAAGTAAGTGAAGAGTTTGTTGAACATGCTGATTATGATATGTCTGATAGTGATGAGTTTATTTCAGAGCCTAAAATACCTACAAGGCCAAAATGGGCAGCCAAGACACTACATGCAGTAGGAGAGCTAGTTGGGGATCCCAATGACCCAAGGAGGACTAGATCTCAATTTGAGAGTGGTCTGTGCATGAAGGATCCTATGTTTGCTGAGAAATTCTATTTGATGGTGGAATTAGATCCTCAAACATATGAAGAATCATCAAGAGATCCAAGATGGCAATCAGCCATAAAGGAAGAGTTTAGCTCACTCCAGAAGAGCAACACATGGGAGCTAGTGGATCTTCCCCCAGGGAGGAAGTTAGTTCAGTGTAAGTGGGTCTACAAGACCAATTTGCTGCTGATGGTTCACCTCTGAAGTACAAGGCCAGATTGGTAGCCAAGGTCTACTCACAGGTTCATGGCATAGATTACAATGAGACCTTTGCACCAATGGCAAAGATGGACTCCATCAGGCTAGCCTTAGCCATTGTAGCCTCAAAGCAATGGGAGGTACATCACATGGATGTAAAGTGTGCCTTCCTGAATGGAGATCTCACTAAAGAGATATATATGCAGCAGCCTCAAGGATTTTCTACTAACCCTTCTCTTTTGTGCAGGTTGAGAAAGTCATTGTATGGGCTAAAGCAAGCCCCCGGGGCTTGGTATGCCAAGATTGATAGCTTCTTGCTATCACTAAATTTTGTTCGGTGCAAATCAGATCCAAATTTCTATTTGAAGTTAATTAATGGTTCGTTAATGATAATTTTGTTATATGTTGATGACCTCCTCATTACAGGAAGCTCAAAGGATGAGATTGCTTCCTTGAAGGGTGTAATGAACCAAGCCTTCTCCATGACAGACTTGGGGCTCTTAACCCAATTCTTGGGGCTTGATATTGCTCAAAAAAAAGCTGGAATCAAGGTGCACCAGTCCAAGTATGACTTGGATTTGCTAAACAAATTCAGAATGAAGGACTGCAAACCAAGCAAGACTCCTTTCCTTTCAGGAGTGAAGCTGGAAGAAGTTGATTCTTCACCTATGGTAAACAATACACTGTATAGGAAATTGATTGGATGTTTGTTGTATCTTACACATAATATACCTGATATTTATTATGTAGTAAGTGTGGCTTCTAGATACATGGATCAGCCTCGTGAGATCCATTGGAAAGTAGCCAAAATGATCCTTAACTTTGTTCAGGGAACAAGGACACATGGGATCTTCTATAAAGCAAAATCTGATCTTGATTTGATTGGATTTACTGATAGTGATTGGGCAAGTGATAGCACAGACAGAAAGTCCACATTAGGATATGTGTTCATGCTTGCAGAAGGGCCAATCAGTTGGTCAAGCAAGAAACACAGTGCCATTGCACTCTCATCTACAGAAGCAGAGTACAGAGGAGTTGTTAATGCAGCAACTCAATGTTTATGGTTGCAAGGATTACTTGGAGAGTGTGGCTTCGAATCAGAGTACTCAACTACCATCTACTATGATAACCAGAGTACCATTTGAATCTACAAAGATCCAGTTTAGAAGCAGAGAACCAAACACATTGAGATCCATATGCACTATATCAGAGAGCTTGTGCATGATGGCACCATTCACCTACTATTCTGTTCATCTTCAGAACAAGTAGCTGATATCTTCGCCAAAGAATTTTGTGAGAATACCTTCAAAAACATCAAATCACTGCTGGGGATTTCTGATCATGCTATGAAGCATGAGTGAAGACAAGATTTCCAAATTTTGTTTTACAGTCCATGTTTAAGGGAGGATTTTCCCATGTGGTTTTTGCCTCTTTCCTTGTTTAAATGGACATGCAGTATGTAAAGGGTGACTAAGACTTGTTGCGAGGCCCTATAATTTTTTGATATATTACTCATAATTTAGTATTAAGGGGGGGTGTTAGAATAATCAACCCATAGTTAGCTACCTTAGATATTAATTTAATTATTTTTGTCTTATTTGCCTAGTTCATGTGTCCCACCTTATGCAAGTTGTCATTTACCTATTCATAGTGGTCAAACTTGCCTATTTTGACTCATGTAGTGCTTGGGAAACCTCAAAGAATCAAATATGCTTTATTCCTGGCCTCCTAGGCACCCTTCTGCTTTTTCTGCTTTATTGCCTGCTTTTTCAGTGCTTTAAGGCAATTGGGAAAGTTTGACTAGGTGAGGTTAACTAGTTTTTTGTCCTCCACATCCTCCACTCTTTTCTACTTTGAAAAGCATGTATGAGTTGTCATTCCATCACTCTTTATCTTTCCTAAGTGATTTTTCCAATTCGTGAGCTCCATGACTGATTTGGAAACTACTTTATGCACCTTTGGGGGAATTGCTTAATTTTAGTAAGCCTGCTTTTGACTAGATTCGAATTGCCTCCTCATGCATTCGAATCCCTTATGTAACTATTTAATGCAGCAACCTATTATGTTACAGGGTTGGCTATTGTACACTGAGTTAATACAGTATAGTGTTCAGCTCCATTTTTAGTCTCTTTTGTGAGTGATTTTGCATGATCAGTTGATAATTGTTGTGGGTAAAATGAATCTATCACTGGGTTCAATTTCCACAGTTTTTTTGACAGAAACTTTCCTTGCTACTTAACTGAGTTTTCATAATCTTTTAAGATCTTTTCACTTCTTCGATTAGAATATTAAGATTTGAAATTATTTCACTTTTCCCTTCATGTTCTTCAACATAGATTTTTTTCTTGCCACAATCTTTTAACATTTGAACTTCTTTAGTAAGGTCATCTAATTTGGTATTTAAACTCTTGATCTCTTCTTCCTGATTCTCGAGTTGTTTCTTCGGATTTTCTTGCCACTCAAATCTTTCACGCCTTATTTCCTACTGGATGTGTTGTTTAGAACATGTCTTTTCAGCAACTCTAATTTGTTCAGTTAGATTGACTACTTGATACTTCAAGACTTCTTTTTCTTGTTCTTTTTCTCTTAGCTTCCATTCATATCTTCTTGTTAGATCCAAAACTTTATCTTTTAATCTTTTAACTTCTTCTTCAGTTTCAACAGGATGATTATTTTTTCTTTTAGAACTCTTGGATTCAATCCACAATCCTTGAAGTAACTCACTGATCTTGAAAAGAATTTCAAGATCACTTAGAGTGACCATAAACTTGTTTTCAATCTTATTACAAACATTTTTAGGATAAAAACTTAATTTCTTCTTTGCATCTTCAATTGTAGTAAGGAAATATTCCTTCAATTTCTTCAAGTTCTCATGTTTAGTAATTGTAGCCTGATTTTTAAGGATTGATAAGTTTTCCCACTTTTCTTTAATTATGTCTATATCATCATAAATGCTGCAATTTGATTGTTCATGAAGTTCTAATCTAGTGTTTTCTATGAGTCCATCTCCTTCATCATGAGAGTTTTCACTAATAGAAGTGCTACAGATTGAAGTACCATTTATCTCTTCATCATCTTTCAAATATTCTCTTCTATATTCATTGGATTTGTTATTATTGTCTTCTTCTAGTCTTTGATCTTTTGCTTGATATGTTTCTTCTAACTTGAGCCATAGATTTCTGGAAATAGTGCAGAAGCCTATTTTTATGTTGACATCATTTGATAAGTCTTTCTTGATGGTTTGCAAAGAAATATAATTGAATCTCTGATCATATTTTGACATTCTAGTTTTGTTCTTCAAGTACCACTTCTTACTTGCTACAGCATCTGACACATGTGCTCCTTTGGACTTGAATTGCTTCTTCACAGCTTCTCTCCAATCGACATAATCAGTTCCATCAAAGAAGGGAACTTGAACATCTATACTTGATTCAAGCGATGTTTTCAAACTTCCACCCATCTTTTAAAATGCTGATTTTGTCACTTATTTTTAATTATAGTGGTTGGCCTTCTTTTTTAAAAGGACCTGTTTTTCCCTTAGGATCATCCTTTCAATAGTGATTTGTTCAAAGACAACCCGCTCTAATATGAATTGTAGAACAGGTCTCAGACACTGAGAGGGTGGGGGGGGGGGGAAT
>LPNX010106595.1:162117-213441 GCA_001517045.1 Pseudotsuga menziesii
TCCTTTATAGGGGATTTCTCCCTCCCTCTCTCCTCAACAAGTTTTGGCTCATGTAGATGATTTTTGGTGGATGCTTCAGTCAACAGGTTGAGATGTTAGTCAGAACAGCTCTTTGATTGACAATTGCACTCAGTGAGACTCAGATATGGCTCAGTTAGACACAGATCAGGAATTTATGGACTCTTCATCAGCATATTTGGTTTATCTCCTTGGGATTTGCACCCCCCCTGGGCTGGATCTCCTGGTTTTTGTATATATCCAAGCACAGAAGCCTCTTCCAAGCTAGTTAGAACTGGGATTGAGGTGCTGCTGCTATTGTACTATTGTAATTCTTCATTTGAAATAAAGAAAAGCTTTGGAGGCTAGGCGGTGTTGTGCCTTTACATGTGTGGCTGATTATTGTCATTATTTTACTGAGCTAACCTGTATCTGTATTCATTTTTTTTGCTAATTGCTTGTAGATCTGTTGTTAAGATTGATAATAGGATTATTATAATCTTGATAGGAAAGGTGCTTTTCAATAATTTTATTGACCATCTCCTTCCTTTGATGCATGTTTATAGATCTAGATTCAACATGTCCTATGTTATAATAATCAACCCATAGTTTACCCACTTAGACATTAATTTAATTATTTCTATCTTATTTGCCTAGTTCATGTGTCCCACCTTGTGCAAGTTGTCTATTACCTATCCATAGTGGTCAAAATTTCCTTATTTGAATCATGTAGCGCATGGGAGATCTAAAGGAATCAATTTTGCTTTATTCCTAGCCTCCTAGGCTCCCTTCTACTTTTTCTGCTTTATTCCCTGCTTTTTCAGTGTTTTAAGGCAAAAGGAAAAGCTAGACTAGGTGAGGTTGACTAGTTTTTTGTCCTACACATCCTCCTCTCTTTTCTCCATGAAAAATCATTTATGAGCTGCCATTCCACCACTATTTAGCTTTCCTAAGCCATTTTTCCAATTCATGAGCTCGATGACAGATTTGGGATCAGCTTTTTACACCTATGGGGGATTTGCTTATTTTTAGTAAGCCTGCTTTATGCTAGATTTGAATTGATCCTCATGCATTCAAATCCCTGATGTATGTTATTTATTCAGAAACCTATTATGTTATAGGGTTGGATATTGTACACTGAGTTAATACAGTTTAGTGTTCAGCTCCAATTTTCAGTCTCTTTGTGAGTGATTTTGCATGATCAATTGTTAATTGTTGTGAGTAAAATTAATCCATCACCTAGTTCAATTTCCACATGGTATTAGAGCTATTGTAGGTTGTTTCTCTCCTTCAAAGATTGTTTTGCAGGTTCGACATCAGTGGCTAGGAGCCTTCTACTGACAACCGGGACAGATTTTCTAAGCTATGGATCAATCACAGAAAACTATCTTGACTCCCTTCAATTTATTTGAATGGAAAGCAGAGATGGATATAATTTTGAGAGAAAAAGGTCTCTACAGGGTGACTACGGCAACAGAAGCAGATCCCAATGCAGCTGCAGAGAAGATAAAATGGCACAACATGAGGGATGAGGCTTATGGCCTCCTGTGTCTGAGTATTTCCAGAGACCTCCTTTTCCATCTTGATGGATTGACATCACCGAATGAAGTATGGGAGAAGATTTCTGATCTTTTTGGAAAGACAGATGAGATGAGGGGACATCAAAGAGAAAATGAGCTGATTTCTCTGAGTCTAAATAGCTTTGAATTCCTGCGGCTATATTTCTCCAAGTTCAAAGCACTAGTTTTGCAGCTGAAGCAGTGTGGGATCGAAAAGAAAGATGATCAGATCATACTGGCCATCCTCTCAAAGCTAAGCCCTATCTATTCAGTGTTTTTTTTTACCTTCTATGCCACAAAACTGATAGCTCGAACCTGGAAGATGCCTAGCCTTGTATATTTCATGGAATCTCTCACACAAGAACAGGACAAGCTGGTGATGATGGGCACCATGAAACCATCCAAAGATCAAGCTTTGATTGCTGGAGATTCAAAGGTGGATTCAAAAGGCAAATAGAAAGCTAAAAATCCACCTGAGCAAAAGAGAGACAAGAAACAGTCTCTGGAGGATCCACAAGGTCCCAAGAAGAACTACCAGAAGAAGAAAAACAAAGGTGAAATGAGCAAGTGCGCATACTGCAATAAGGGAAATCACACTGAAAGCTCTTGTATGAAGAAGCAAATAGATATGTTGACCCAACTCCTGGAGAAGAATGGCATCTCCCTTCCAAAAAGCTCAAAGAAGAGATAAGGAGGATCAAGTTTAGATGACAGAGAGAGAGTTCATGCTCTAGTTGCTGGCACATCAAGCTCACCCATTTTTATCATTGGTTCTAGAGCTTCAAGACACATGGTTTTGACTAAGGAGGCCTTCTCCTCACTGGACATGTCGAAAGGACCATCTATTGTACTGGGAGATGACTCTCTCACTGAAAGTAAAGGCAAAGGAAGGATAGATCTTGATCATGGTTAGTTTAGCAATGTGTTGTATGTGCCTGGTCTCGCGCCTCCAACCTCCTGTTAGCATACCAGATGACCCACACTGGGTCTCCAAATAAAGTCATATTCTCCCTTGATGAAGTTGAGATCACAGAGATCTCAACTGGTAGAGTCATTGCAAAAGGAGTTGCGAATCATGCTCAAAAGGTATACATGTTCTCACACTTTCTACCTTACTCAAACCCCTCTTCTCTTCTCATTCATGCTAATGAAGCCAGCAAGCTTTGGCATGAAATATTTGGCCACCTAAACTACAAATATCTTTCTGATCTTAGTGAAAAAGAGATGGTCATAGGGTTTCCCAAGATAAAATTTTCCAAAGGATTCTGACAGGGCTGTATCCTAGGAAAACACCCAGAGCACAAATTTGAGAGAGCTAGTCATGAGAGAACCTCTGCACCCCTCAAGCTGATCCACAGTGATGTTACTGGCCCATTCCCTCATATGTCCATGAGTCAGGAAAAATATGCATTGACTTTCATTGATGAATTTTCCAGGTATTGCTAGGTTCACTTCCTGAAACACAAGTCTGAAGTTTTTGGCCTATCCAAAGTCTTTAAGTCTTTGGTTGAAAACCAGTCTGGAAGGAAACTCAAGGCCCTCAGATATGACAATGGTGGTGAGTATGTCAAGTCTGAGTTTATTAATTATTGTGTAGATGCAGGTATTCAGATGCAGCATTCTATCCCTTACACACCATAGAAAAATGGTGTTGCTGAGAGGAAGAATAGATCACTGAAGGAGATGGCAACATTCATGATGGAGGCCAAAAATTTGCCACCAAAGTACTAGGACGAAGCTATCAACTATGCAGCCTATATTTAGAATAGGGTTCCTCACAAACAGATTGATGGCATAACTCCCTTCTAAGCATGGAGTGGGCACAAGCAAGATGTGACCCATTTCAGGATTTTTGGCTCAAAGGCTTGGGCTAGAATTCCAACAGAGAAGAGGAAGGCTTTGCAAGCCCAAAGCCAAGAGTGTCTTTTTGTTGGATACTCTAAATATTCAAAAGGGTACAATTTGATAAATTTGAGCACAAATAAATCCTTCATCGAAAGGTGTGTTCAGTTTGAAGAAGAACCCCTTGCAACAGTGGAAGTTGGTGAAGCCTCTTCACCACCTGAACCTCAATAAGTAAGTAAAAAGTTTGTTGAACATGCTGATTCTGATTTTTATAATGGAGATGAGTTTATTGCAGAGCCTAACAGCCCCACAAGGCCAAAATGGGCATCCAAGACACTACATGCAGCAGGTGAGCTAGCTGGGGATCCCAATGACCCAAGGAGGACTAGATCTCAATTTGAGAGTGGTTTGTGCATGAAGGATCCTATGTTTGCTGAAAAATGCTATTTGATGGTGGAATATGATCCTCAAAAATATGAAGAAGTATAAGGAGATCCAAGATGGCAAACAACCATGAAGGAGGAGTTCAGCTCACTCCAGAAGAGCAACACATGGGAGCGAGTGGATCTTCCCCCAGGGAGAAAACTAGTACAATGTAGGTGGGTCTATAAGACCAAATTTGCTGCTTATGGTTCACCACTGAAGTAAAAGGCCATATTGGTAGACAAGGGCTACTCACAAGTTCATGGCATAGATTAAAATGATACTTTTGCCCCAGTGGCAAATATGGATTCCATCAGGCTAGCCTTAGCCATTGCAGCCTCAAGGCAATGGGAGGTACATCACATGGATGTAAAATGTGCCTTCCTGAATGGAGATCTCACTGAAGAGATATATATGTAGCAGCCTCAAGGTTTTTCTACTAACCCTTCTCTTGTGTGCAGGTTGAGAAAGTCATTGTATGGGCTAAAGCAAGCCCCCAGGGCTTGGTATGCCAAGATCGATAGCTTCTTGTTATCACTGAATTTTGTTCGGTGCAAATCAGATCCAAATTTCTATTTGAAGTTAGTTGATGGTTCATTAATGATCATTGTGTTATATGTTGATGACCTCCTCATTACAGGAAGCTGAAAGGCTGAGATTGCTTCCTTAAAAGGAGCTATGAACCAAGCCTTCTCCATGACAGATTTGGGGCTCTTAAGTCAATTTTTGGGGCTTGAGATTGCTCAAAACAAAGCTGGAATCAAGGTGCACCAGTCCAAATATTCCTTGGACTTGCTGAACAAATTCAGAATGAAGGATTGCAAAGCAAGCAAAACTCCTTTCCTTTCAGGAGTGAAGCTGGAAGAAGCTGATTCTTCACCGATGGTAAAAAATACACTGTATAGGCAATTGATTGGATGTTTGTTGTATCTGACACATACTAGACCTGATATTTGTTATGCAGTAAGTGTGGATTCTAGATTCATGGATCATCCTCAAGAGATCCATTGGAAAGCAGCCAAAAGGATCCTTAACTTTGTTAAGGGAACAAGGACACATGGGATCTTCTATAAAGCAAAATCTGATCTTGATTTGATTGGATTTACTGACAGTGATTGGGAAAGTGATAGAACAGATAGAAAGTCCACATCAGGATATGTGTTCATGCTTGCAGAAGGGCCAATCAGCTGGTCAAGCAAGAAACAGAGTGCCATTGCACTCTCATCTACAGAAGCAGAGTACAGAGGAGTTGTTAATGCAGCAACTCAATGTTTATGGTTGCAGGGTTTACTTGGAGAGTGTGGCTTCAAACTAGAGTACTCAACTACCATCTATTGTGATAACCAAAGTACCATTCGAATCTGCAAAGATTCAGTTCAGAAGCAGAGAACCAGACACATTGAGATCCATATGCACTACATCAGAAAACTTGTGCATGATGGCACCATTCACCTACTCTTCTGTTCATCTTCAGAACAAGTAGCTGATATCTTCACCAAAGAATTTTGTGAGAAGAAATTCAGCAATCTCAAATCACTGCTGGGGATTTCTAATCATGCTGTGAAGCATGAGTGAATACAAGATTCTACAATTTTTTTTTACAGTCCATGTTTAAGGGAGGATTTTCCCAAGTTGGTTTTTCCTCTTTCCTTGTTTAAATGGACATGCAGTATGTAAAGGGTGACTAAGCCTGGTTCCTAGGCCCTATAATTTTCTGATATATTACTCATAGTTCAGGCTTAAGAGGGGGTGTTAGAATAATCAACCCATTCTTTACCCACTTAGACATTAATTTAATTATTTCTGTCTTATTTGCCTAGTTCATGTGTCCCACCTTGTGCAAGTTGTCTATTACCTATCCATAGTGGTCAAACTTGCCTTATTTGACTCATGTAGCACATGGGAGAGCTAAAGGAATCAATTCTGCTTTATTCCTGGCCTCCTAGGAGCCCTTCTACTTTTTCTGCTTTATTCCCTGCTTTTTCAGTGTTTTAAGGAAAAAGGAAAAGCTAGACTAGGTGAGGTTGACTAGTTTTTTGTCCTACACATCCTCCTCTCTTTTCTCCATGCAAAAGCATGTATGAGCTGCCATTTGACCACTCTTTAGCTTGCCTAAGCCATTTTGCCAATTCGTGATCTCCATGACAGATTTGGGATCAGCTTTTTACACCTATGGGGGATTTGCGTATTTTTAGTAAGCCTGCTTTATGCTAGATTCGAATTGCTCCTCATGCATTCGAATCCTTGATGTATATATTTATTAAGCAACCTATTATGTTATAGGGTTGGCTATTGTACACTGAGTTAATACAGTTTATTGTTCAACTCCAATTTTCAGTCTCTTTGTGAGTGATTTTGCATGATCAATTGTTAATTGTTGTGAGTAAAAGTAATCTATCACCTGGTTCAATTTCCACATCCTATAAGCTTATATGCATGTTATTTTGAATCTCTGTGTATGTACTAATTGGATCTCACAAGTTTCTTGGCAAGTTCTTTGATTTTAGCTGAGCTACAGGTTCCTACATTGGAGAGGATGCCGGTCTAGTTTTCTTCTTCACTCTCTTAAAAACCTTCCAAAGGCATATTCCCTTGACATTCCACCTGAAAGCTCCACTGTGGATCTTCAAGGAAACCGACATTTCTCTCCTCCTCTTCCTCCCTCAAAATCAACATTTTTACCCAGTTACTTTGTTAATAGCTTTGATTTTGCTTAGATATATCATCTTAAAATTAATTCCAACATATATCTATATTATCAAATCCCATAGTCTAGATCTTGTAGTTAAAAAGTTTCATAAGCATTCTAGATCTAGCTTTAGGGAAATCGTCCTTTTTGCATAGAAATTTGAAGAAAACTTGTAGGCTGCGTGCATTAGATTTATCTTTGCTGTTAAAAAATATAAATCCAGTAATCAGTGCATATTTCATTGGCTGCACAAACAGCAAGCCAATATCCCAAGGAAATCTTGCTTTCCTTGGTTCCTTTTTCACTTGTTTAGCCAGTTTTAACTCCATCTTTTTTGAGTTAAGGTAGGCTGATCCAAAGGTACTCTTAAAGTGATTTTGGGAATATTTCATTCTGATATGCTTGCTGGTTTTTAGCATGTTTTACAGAAAGAAATGAAGCTTTTGTTCGGAAGTGGCCTCGGGAGCATTCAAATCCCCCCAGCGGTTTCCCATTTGACTAGAACCTTTGATTTTCGCACCTTGTAATATCTTGATTTCAATCCATATAAGGATCAAGAGGAATTATATCAGTTCTCTAATATTGTAACCTCTGTTAATAAAATTATTTTTGAATAGGATCTTTCAAGCTTCCCCATCCCCCCTCGGGGGATTTGCATCGGTGTCCTTCTTGTTGCTTTTTACTCATTTATTTTCAAACTAGTATTGATATAATCTGCAGGGTATTATAATTTATTTTATTACTAATTTCATATTCCATAATTTATATTTCAAAGTAATCTTAATACTTACCCCACGACTTCCCGATTGACCCGAAAGGGGAAAGAGATTCGTGGTAGGACTAATTAGAAACTAGAATTGGGTATCTATTTTATTTTGATCATTTGTTTTTCAGCTATTATAAAATTAAACCCTCCTCGATTCCCCGATTGAGATCCACTTGGATCGAAAGAGGTTCCTGGAGGGTTTTCTTTTAAACAAGAACACCCAGTTTAAAACTTACTAAAATTGACAAGACTCCAGTGTGTATGCTCTGCACTTGGCTGCGGTTCGTCCGATTAGTCAAGCTATATCAAAAGCACTTGAGTGACTAGTATAATTAGGACTCACTCTCCCAAATTAACAAACCAACAGGTGAAAATCCAACACCTAGATCGAACCATCATGGTGGAAAAATTCCCAAAGGAAGCGGGAACTTCTGAAAAGTGACCTCGGGGCGCCGATCTTTGTCACACCCAAACGGGTGCGTTATGAACAATAGCCCCAGAGACTCCATTTCATCCCACATATTCCTTGCGGGTAGCTGTGAAGGTTTAGTTTTGGACATACTCCAAGTACTCTAGGGTATATCTGGAGTCCCCCCTTTGCCTAATTTTAATCAACTCACACTTCAATTTTAACTTAAAACATACCAAGAGGAAATCACAAAACATTCACTCCAAGCACATGCAAGTACATTGATCTTATTTTTTGACTCCATTCTAAGGCACTGGTTATTTTCTTGTTTTATATATATATTGTGTCTCAGCATTGTTCTTTCATGTGTTCATCTTTTGTATCTTGCCATCTTTGATCATCTATAGTTAAATTGCAAACTCCTAACTAACTCAATCAGTTTAACATCACAACACTAAGTAATTATCCTTAGTAATTTAATAGGGTCTACCCCCCTTGGCTCCGTTAGGAGTTGAGCCTAAACGGAGGATTCAAGAACAAGGTGACAGCCTTGACTCGAGACTTTCCCCCAAGGACACACCGAGTGGCTTGAAGATTTCTGCCATGTCACCTAGGTGTGTGTAAGGAGGCAACAGTGATTAAGTCCCATTAAATATTGTTTAGTTATTTTAAATCTACGCTTCCACAATATCAAATCTATTATGGCTTGTTATTTTTTTTTAATTAATTTTGCTTAAAGTATTAATAAATTTTGGATCCCATTCAGAGCTCCACAATTGTTTTAATCCACTGATGGTGTTTCATGTGGCTGTGTAGCAATAGGGTGCGTTACAATGTTGTATGAGAGCATGTTTGTTGTATCTGCTTCCTTTATTTTTAAAGGGGAATGATTACGTGTATGTTTGGTAATGTATAAGGTACATTATAGTGTGGTATCAAGGCCAACGTTTAACCCCTTAGCCTCTAGAAATTGTTTAGTTAGAATAACATATGATCTTGAGTTGTTAATTCCATAGTTGTATTGTATGAACTGTTATATGCAGATAATGAGGATACACATATGAATTTTTTATCTGAACTAACAAACATGATTAGCCTCAAATTGTTATCTATAGTACAGTTTGTTTCATTCATTTATAGTTGTTGATTACCAGAGTAGTAGGACAATGAAACTACAAAGATGGTCAAAACACATGATAAGTATTAGTTTTCTGAAGACGTGAGAATGGGTGACCAAATGCATCATATAATAACCATGATTCTAAAATGGAACCTAAATAAGTGTTCCAAACAATGAAATCCATTCATGTTTGGAATGGACATATTCTATAGCACATGGAGTAGCAGAATCCTATTAATCAACAAATCATACAGATCCCAATGTAAATGCAATATAGGGTTCAGTAGGTACCTTCCGTTATATTAAACGAAGGATAATAATAATTGAACACAGATATTCTAGATAGGTACCAGCATTCCAAGGTCCAAGATGAAAGTGACTCAAAAGTACATTCTTGACACAAATTAGAAGATAATCATCATGGGAGTAAGGAAGCTGAAATTCAGCATGATGTTTCTCTTAAGAGACATCAGAAGAGTAGGAGATATAGGAATTATTTACAGGCTGACCTCCAAAAATATAATCCTCCAACCTTTAATGGGGATAAATCTAGTGAAGTTGTAAAGATATAGATTTTTTAGATGACGAAATATCTGCAGTTGCATGTGTATTCATATAACCAAGAAGCTAGGATCACCATCTTTAATCTCCAAGGAAAGGTCTACCTATGGTGGAAAAAACTGAAGTGGGTCTAAGGTATGGATGAAACGGAAATTTCTTGGAGGATATTCCAAAGGTATTTCAAGCAAGAAAACATATCTCAGCAGTATTATCACAAGAAGATGCTAGAGTTCTTTTAAGTCTATTTGGGCAGCATAACATGGATAAATATGAGAAGAGGTTCTTGGTGTTTAAGAATATAACTTCAGAAGATATTTTTATTCTAATTTCATTGTATTATTTTTGTACCTCCTTTGGGATATGTTATTCATGTAGTTGTTCATTTAAATTAATTGAAAGAATATTATATAAATTTTATTTTGAGTCTCCCTAGGTAAGTTGACCTTGTTTAGAGAAACATGTTGGCCCAGTTGAGTAAAAAAGTCACTCAGTAAATGAGTATAAATATAAAGGGTACAACTCTCATTTGGACACATACTCACTCAAGAAAGTGCATAAGAGAGAGAAAGAATAGGCTTGCTGGAGAGGAAAGATAGATTATATTGTCTTTGGGGTTCTTAATATCTTTGTTGGCATTGCACTTGGTGACATAATATATACTAAAGAAGTTGTTGGGTTTTCTTTCTTTTGGTTTCCCAGGATAAATTTCTTTGTTCTTTTGTGTTTATGTTCTTGTCTTTCTTTCAATGATCCTATTTGATATGGTTATGACGTTATGATGCTAAATATTTTATGATATTGTATAACCACTTAAATTCTAACATGGTGTTAGATATACCCTGAAATATGTATTTTGGCATCCATGCAAATGCTACAACTTCAGCTACTGGATTTTAGGGCTTCATGCTTGAAACCTTACAAGGAAAAATCTAGTCATCAAATAATTGTCGCTATAACTCATTTTTGGTTAAGGAGCAGGAGCTAAAACTAGGATATGCTAAAGATGAGATGTTTCTATACCTTGGGTATTATTTTCATCCTTAAATTCACTATACTATGGGAGAGATGATGAATCTAAGATGAATCTAAGGAGGCTAGAAGATAAGCACAGATCCTTAGAATTTGATGATGGATAAGAGCACACAATGAGAGACAACAATAATTTGGAGACAAGGACCAAGAAGTATTCTACCAAAAAAAAAGATAAGTATTTTAATTATCATTTCTTATATATCTAGTTGCTTAAATGATATTGTTTAGCTGCATACATATTTACGTTTAGTAGATTTAGGAAATGTAATATGCATATTAGAGTGTTTGCATTCATGAAAAATATACTACTAATATGCATGTGTTGGGTAAGTGGATTGTGGTGTTGTACACCATTCCATTGCTAAATATCTAGAATGAAGCCTCTTTGTTGACATATTGGGAGTAGTGCACACTCTTAATAATGTTCTAGTAGAGATGGAAGGCTTATAGAAAGTTAACATATGTGTATGATATATGGATGAATGTTGTGTTGCACCATTGGTTAAGATAGTTGCATGACTATGTGACATATGTATTTATGCACAAGAATTTGTTATTAGTAATATGTTTTGAAAATTATGAAATGTTATGAAACTAAATTTTACTTGTATGAAAGATCATGTGCAATCACCTATAATTGAATAATGATGAAGAACAAGTTCCAGTGGTTTAACCATAACAGTCAAAGTAGAGTTACTCAAATGAATCATATGAAGAATAAAATGAAGCTCCCAGATTCATATGCATAGTTATATAATAAGGGATTTCATAAGAACATGATGACCATGATATCACCACATACATATAGATACACCACGAGAGCAAAACACCCACAAGAGAAGAAAATATCTGTAACAAGAGATCATCCAAGATGTAAAAAGGTGTGGTTCTCCAGATGGTACTTCTAGAGAAAGTAATAGGAATCTAACAAAATATACTTATGTGGCACTATGATGTGGAAAAATTGATTCAAATCCCTCTAGCCATGAATACTAATTAGAGAAGAAAGAGTGGAAGGATGCTATGATCGAAGAGTACCAATCGATCATAAAGAATCATATCTGTGATGAGGTTTTGAGACTTGAAGGGAAGCATCTTGTGTCTTTGAAGTGGATCTACAATATCAAGCATGAAATAGATGACAACATAGAGAAATACAAAGTAGGGTTTATGGTTTCTCTCAGAAATAGGGATTCTATTATGGTGAAATGTTTTATCCATTGGCTAGAGACACTACTTTAGTGAAGTAGAAGCACATATCGCACAGCCTATAGGACTCAAGACTCTCTAGAGAGAATAACATGTGTGTAGATGAAATATATGGGATAACACATACAATTACATGAGGTGATTGAGGATCACCTAAAGTGATGGATATCTCAACTTTTGCTACAAGCTTGAAGATGGAAGCCTACAGAGGACGAGAATATCATAAATGAGCGTTAGAAAAAATTTCCACACTACGAGATGGAGGGTCTTGGTATCTAGTTACCTTGAGAGATCACATATAAAGATACAAAAAAGATCAATAGCAGAGGATGATACAAGTCACTATAGTATCGAATGCCCCAATGCAAAGTATACACTATGTAGAGGGAGTATGGTGCTTTGATTCACAACGACTGACTAGAGTAGATGTCATAGTTCAAGATATTGACATGATTCTTGGAATTAGAGGTGTGGTAGAATCTAGGGGATATTTCCTTAGCCAACAAAAATATGCAGTCAATATCCTAAAGCGGTTCAAGACATTGGTTTACAAGGCTATAACTACACCATTTTAATTAAACTTGAAGTTGTTGTGCAATCTCGCTTCAGACATAGTTGATGTTACTGTATACATGAAGAGTGTTAGTTTGTCAATGTACCTAATGAACACGAGGCCTAATATATTCTTTGTGGATAACACTTTAAGCCACTACATGGTGGATTTGAGACATGTTCACATGGTTGTGTGTTATCAACCAAAATGGCACTTCTTCGTCTGAGTACCGACATTCCTCATGTTGGTACACAAAAGGACAATTTGGATTGAAGTGTCCAAAACACTATAGATGGGCATGAAATTTGATGCATTATCCTCAGAATAACCTTGTATATTTTTATTATGATTTTTGGGTTGCATATGCAACTATGTGCATTGCAACTCTCATGTCATATGCGAGTATTTGCATTGCAACCCGTGTATACTTGCATACGTGAGTTCCCTTTGACAACTCATGTGTCATATGCTAGTTGCTTATATTAATACCTTTGTGTACCTTAATTCGACATTAAAAACTACAAATCAAGATTATATGATATTAGTTGGGGCCTAATCCATAACTATCCCAACCATCTCAACCATCCCAACCTTCGAAACCACTCAATTTCCCAAAGTATAAATAGAGGCCTTTGGGTGGGGGCTAATCAATAAATTTTGGAGAGAAAAGTTATGCTAGTGCTATATCTTCAGAGTCTTGGAGTAGAAGAACTCAGAGTCCTTTGGTTGCAGAGGATTCCTTGTGTCAGAATCTAGGTTGTACTCTTATCTTATTCACCGCTTGTTAATAAAGATAATTCTTCTTCCAATCTTGTATTGAGTTTATGTCATGTATATTGGTTTAATGAATATGTTCGATTATGTTATCTATATGCTTTTCATCTAACCTATGATATATATATATATATATATATATATATATATATATATATATATATATANATTTGGAGAGAAGTGGAGCAAGAGAAGATCAAGCTTCGATCAACCTGTTAGCACTGGAATTGATCCAAAGGTTGCAAAAGTCCCGCTCCCAGGTAATATCAGAACCACTTTCAAAGAGAGAACTAGCCTTCTGCTCTTTTGAGAGGGATCTCTCACCAAATGTTAACAATGCCAGATAAGTACAAGTAAAACTAGAAAAGTGTTTGTAAAATTGGTTGAAACAAGACATAGAACCATTGGATGATGGAGTTAAGAAATGTAATAGAAATGAACAGAACTTATCCAGATGATTTCAACACAGAGGCAAGATAGTCATTCTATCACAGTCAAATTATAATTGTCTAGTGGAAAAAAGAACATGAACATACCATCAACACAGAGCATTGGAAAATGAATTTTGTATTAACTTTAGAAGAAAGCTTTGGTGAATATCTGAAACAACAGACGGAGCATAGCATCTATGAATTCCAAACTATTATACACTTATTTCAGACATGAAACAAAACATAATGGGAGAGATAAACTAGAAAAACATTCACATGAGAAAGGAAGTAATAGACTGTAATACAAACAACACATGAATCGCTGTGTAAAATGCCGACCTTGGCTTTGCAACTTTAAAATACTCTTGAAAGCATATACTACAAAATTACATCAGTTTCAGCACTTCCTCCTTCTTCTGGAGGTATATTTATAATACTTTAGTGCTGAGAGTACTATGCAAAACAAACCTAAAAACTGTTTCCAATCACAATCATGCGTTAACAGTCTAGAGAGTTGAACTATTTCCATGAGTTACAAATATGAACAAACATCATGGAGCAAGTGGGTGCACCTTGGATTGATTGACAGCTTGATGTGTTCAGCTACTGTTGTGGATCCTGAGTATGATTCCCTTTTGTTTGTTTCCAAGTGAGTCACCATTTACTGGGTTTTGGACCTTTCAACCAGGCGGATGAGTCAGCATAATGCCCTTGTTCTATCCAAAGTGTCTGTTTTTTTGTGTTTCAAATGCAAATTTCTGTATGGGCACACATTGGCAGGGCATTTTGCATATTTCCCCTGCTCAACATCATCCGCCACCTCCTTCCTCTCCAGGTAACACTGTTAGCTGTGGGGTTTGGAAGAAGGGAAACATTGCTCCTGGCTGAGGCAAGCCCATGAGGTGGCTTATCATTCTTGTACTTCTCACCCCCGACGAGGTGGTCTCTCCCATAGGAAATAAGGTGTAGCATATCTACACCATCCCCATCACCCTTGGTAAGTGGACTTCACAAACAGGGTTGTGTGGGTGTTAGACCCTTGATGCTCGCATCCAAACAAATGCCTATACAGTGAGAAACCTAGGACTACCACCTTCTATGGAGGATTTAGGGGCAGCAATGGTATCAAGGGTTCCTAAAAAAATAGTTATGTGGAATAAGTGTCCAGGAACCCCGTCATCGGAGGTGTGGGTATCTGAAGGCGAGTGTATCTCTCAAAATTATTCACGTTTGGGCCCCGATGGCTGGTGTCATCCTTGGCATGCAATACCAAGGTGATGGGTGAGTGTGAAAATTTTCTCACCAACCATCAGCACACCCAAACGGAGAATATTTTCAAACCAGATCACCATCGCCAAACTCTTTGAGCTTCTGTGGATTCGCAACAAAGCAGAAACTTGGGCTCTGGAAATTTGTTAGCTCATCCCCAGTGTTTTGAAGGCAGTATATATAAGGCTTCGAGATTGAACTTTGGAATGACTGATCAACATTCTCGCACCTTCTCTCATCGAGTTTTTTTTGGTATCATCATGTATGAGGGCACACGCAGAATGATCCTTTACCTACTGGGGATATAGTCATGTCATTTCATCAGCTGCGACACATTACCGTTTGTTGCAGGAAGTATTTTTGGACACCACCTTGTATAGTTGATCCATGATGCAAATCTCATGAAGTTGACGCTCCCACGCTTCCTCGTTCTTGTGATGTAGGAAATAGAATGATCTCCCCCTTCGTGCTAGCCTCACCCCGTGTGAGTAGCGGGTTCATCGGCTACTTTCCTTATTTTTGTAGGCCAACTCACACAAAATCCGTCTGTCTTTATGCAATATGAATCTTCCATAAGGATTATTTCACCTGTATGCATGCTACGAATAGCGTCAGGGAATCGGCTAATATGCCGAGAGGTGGATTACATGTATGGACGTCCCTTCCCCTGTCACCTCCACAATGGCCTCCTCAGCCCTCTGATTCGAGGGAACCTTTTCACATCCACCATCCATGTTTCTTTACTTATGCTACCAATTTCTCCATTCCTAATACAACGGGTAGCCCTAGATCATGGCATGTTCTTACCCATCGATCAGGATCAACCTCTCCATGCAATCGTCGATCCGAGTGGGTCCTACTACATATTTGTTAATCGAGACCATGACGTTGTCTAGGCTAGTCTGGATAGTGAGAAGAACCTCGACCGTAGATCTATTCCCTTCATTGTCATGACTGTTGATATTCATAGCCAGTACCAATTTTCGCAATAAAAAATCGCTACTTCATCCTTGCTAGTCCGGACGCGAAATTGCTTAGGACCATGGATCTCCTTAGATCCCAACCTCAATCGTCAGATGCCTCCACCCATTAACCATTTCGCAATCTGGAAAAGTGGCTTTGGCTGGGCATGTTCACCGTGCAAAATGTTTTACACCATTGATCTGCCATCCAATCAATATCATCCTTTGATTATGACTCCCGTTTAATGCCTTCAGTGCATCTGACGTTATCTTATTTACCTTGCATCCCCGATCCATAGACTATGTTGCCACTTTCGATATTCACCACTACAAAGAGGGGCTACCAATTTACACTGTTCTTTCCTTCATTTCCACCATGGCTTATTCCAGTGGTTGAATGCTATCTCGTATATGCCATCAGCCCCTCCTGCAAACACTAGGTTTCCTTTCGAACACCTCTTGATAGGATCAAACTTCCCACATATCTCCTACACTCGAATTTTTAATAGAGTGCTAACAATTGGCTCCCTAAGGGATGTTATCCTCCTAGCGAGGTAGCAAAGAACCCCCATAGAACAAGTTCCAAATCCATTGGGTTGTCCCCAATCTTTTCTTCAAAGCTTCCATTATGTTCTGAGCTACTTCTTTAACGAATTTATGTCACTCTTGCAAACAATGCTCTTAAATGAAAACCTATGCTTATAACTAAAAATGAAATCAAACTAAAATAGCAATGAAGGAAATGCTCGATGATTGCTGAGCTTATTAGTTCCTACCTATTTTACCTAATTTAGTGTATTAGTCTGATTAAATGGAATCGAACTTCCAATGAAGCCAATCAAGCAACTTGCCAAAGAGTTTTGTTCTTTTTTTGTGCTCAAGGAACAGGACTGAAATAGATAATGGAAGAAAGCTACAAAATATAAACTGATCTTTACCACAGAGATGTGACTAGTCATTACCATTACCCAGTCTTTCCATGTTCTCTGCTATGGGGTCATAGAAAACATGGAAAACCCCAACATATTTTGTCCTCTATTGATGGGAAGTCTATCCAGAACTCCTTTCCTCTGGTGGTCTATCAGGATGATACTTGAAAAATCCCAAAAAAGGGCCCACATAATCATTCTCCAATGAAGCGTCCATCCCTTCACTTGATATTTTTGCAATTGGAGCTTCACTTTCTTCTTGTACCTTAGGAGGGAGGTCCTATTTTTCTCCAATGGAACTGAGTAGGCATATTCCTCTTGTATGGGGAGATATTCTTGAAGGAAGGACATTAAAAAATGTATTTATTTGAGGGTTGTTGCATCCTTATTCATGAATGGAAACCTCATCATGATTTCCCGACGTATCAGTAGTCGAAGAGGGCTTGCATGACTGTTCCTTTCTATCATCTTCTCTTTCGTACAGGTTTTTGGACTACACCATCTACCCTTCTTTCTATTTTTTCTTAGAGGATTTAATCATGTGCCATATTAATTCAAAAGAGGAATAACACAAGGGTAGACTATCACCTCCAGTGCCTTTATCACCTCTTTTTTCTTTAACCCTCTGACTTCGCATTGCAGCTTGATTTTATCCATAAGAAGGCCTTGGTTCCATAGCTACCTCTTCAGGTATATCCCACAGGTACTCTTCCTCATATTCATCGTACACAGGCACACCAAAATCCTTCTTAAAATCATCTTTTATGGACCCGGGGCTGCACAGATTGCAATATTTAGAAAACGGGCCTGCAGAACTGTATGCTCCTATATCAGGCTGGTCATATTTCTTTATACCAAGAGAAAGCTTTAGCTGAATAGGGATTTTCCCATTCTACTTGTAGGGCGCAACCAATTTTAATGTATCTTTTATTTCACCACCGCTGTCCTAATCTGACAAATTTTTGGACATCTTAAGGTTTTCCTCAACCTCCAAACAATCAATAAACATATGTTACAGAGTGGTTCATTTTATTTCCAAAAGAAGCAAGGACAGCTCAAGAGGAAAGGTGGATGCATAATAGATCTTAGCAGTGTTCTCAAGAGGTTGGACTTCCTTGGGCATGTTATAATAAAAGCTTGCAAATATTCTGTTAAAACTAGATATATCCTCACCCTCATGTCTCTTTAGGGAATAAAACTATGAAAGTATTTGATCTAGTAGCTGTCTCCTACCCCAAAACTTTAAGAAGGTGAGAGAAAACTCTTCCCAATTATTGATGGACTTAGGCTGCAATTGTTTGAAACATTCTTTAGCATCTCCTTGCAAAGAATGGGTGAAAGCCCTCATGCAGACATCATCATATTCTATCTCAAAAAAGGTCAGAGAAATGTTCAAAGGCTTGTAAATGTTTATCAGCAGTGAAGTCTTTGGATTCTCCATCAAGTTTGGGGAGGTACTTGAAATGTTTCGTGGGAAAATCATGGAGGATGGGAGGGAATTGTAATGGTTTCCACCGGCTTGGAAAGCTGGGAGAGATCAGGCTAGGCGTAATAGATACGCTATCGACAAAGGTTTCATGAAGTTCATAGGGGTGACCTTTGATGTTGTGAGCCTTGGGAGAAAAATATGGGTCAAAACCAGATGTACAAGACGACGCAACACTTTTAGTTCGTAAAGAAAGATACACAAAAATATATTCATAGCATTGTTCCGAATGAATTGAACCATAGAAGGATGTTTTGATAAATCTAGGGAAGGATAAGAACAAAATTACAAGACAAGACAAATCCTCTTGGAAGACACATAGACTCGAGCATCTTAACCTTTCACCATGCATTTTTGGGCCTTACAAGGGGTTTATTTTTTCCAGATGGAGCCTGGCCATTATTTTTTACCATTTGATTTCTGGGCCATACCACCAGTTGAGTCGCTGAAGTCTAAAGCCTTCAAGAATGGAGTCACCAGGTGAAAAGTGCTCAACCTTCTTGATGTCTGATCATTGTTCACCATCAATAACTAGATATAAAACTGTGTCATTCTAATCTAGGGAATATTTGAGACCTCTCCCCGTCTCTTTCCTTCTGACCATCGGTCTCCTCAGTGGAGTCACCTTCCAGAATATTTTAGTGGAGTCACCAGGGAAAATGATACAACCTTTTTCACATGTAAGAATCTTTGTTTTCCCACAAAAACTCTTTATCCTTTGAGTCTTTGTCGTTCCTCCCACGGATGATATTCAATCTCGTCCCAGTCAGTGGCACCAGTTTGTTAGCAATGGAATTGAGCAAAAGGTTTCTGAAGGCCCGCTCCCAAGTAACAATAGAACCACTTTCAAAGAGAGAACTGGCCTTCTACTCTTTTGAGAGGGATCTCTCACAAAATATTAACAAAGCCAGATAAGTACAAGTAAAACTATAAATTGTTTGTAAAATTGCTTGAAACAAGACATAGAACCATTGGGTGATGGAGTCAAGAAATGTAACAGAAATGAACAGAACTTATGTAGATAATTTCAACACAGAGGCAAGATAGCCATTCAGTCACAGTCAAATTATAATTCTATGGTGGAAAAGAAGAACATGAACAAACCATCAACATAGAGCATTGGAAAATGAATTCTGTATTAATTTTAGAAGAAATCTTTGGTGAATATCTGAAACAACAGACGGAGCATAGAATGTATGAATTACAAAATATTATACACTTATTTTAGACATGAAATAAAACATAATGGGAGAGATAAACTGGAAAAACATTCACATGAGAAAGGAAGTAATAGAATGTAATACAAACAACACATGAATCCCGGTGTAAAACGTCGACCTCGGCTCTGCAACTTTAAAATAGTATTGAAAGCATATACTACAAAATTACATCAGTTTCAACCCTTCCTCCTTCTTCCAGAGGTATATTTATAACACTTTAGTGCTGAGATTACTTCGCAAAACAAACCTAAAAAACTATTTCCAGTCACAATCATGCGTTAACAGTCTAGAGAGTAGAACTATTGACACGAGTTACAAATATGAACAAACATCATGGAGCAAGTGGGTGCACCTTGGCATGAGTGACAACTTGATGTGTCAGTCTAATATTGTGGATCCTGAGTATGATTTCCTTCCATTTGTTTCCAGGTGAGTCACCATTTACTGGGTTTTGGACCTTTCAGCCAGGTGGATTAGTCAGCATAACGCCCTTGTTCTGTCCAAAGTGTGTGTTTCTGTCATGTTTCAAATGCAACTTTCCACATGGGCAGACATTGGTAGGGTATTTTGCATATTTTCCTTGCTCAACATCATACACAACCTCCTTCCTCTTTGGGTAACACTTTCAGCCGTGGGGTTTGGAAGAAGGGCCAAATTTCTCCTGGCTGAGGCAAATCCCTGAGGTGGCTTGTAATTCTTGTACTTCTCACCCCCAATGAGATGGGCTCTCCCACAGGAAATAACATGTAGCATATCTACACCAGCCCCATCACCCTTGATAAGTGGACTTTACAAACCGGGCTGTGTGGGATTTAGACCCCTGATGCTCACATCCAAACAAATGCCTATACAGGGAGCATCCTAGGATTGCCTCCTTCTGTGGAGGATTTGGATGCAACGATGGTATCAAGGGTTCCTGAAAAAATAGTTACGGGGAGTAAGTGTCTAGGAAGCACGTTGTCGGAGGTGGGGGTATTTGAAGGTGGGTGTATCTCTCAAAACTATTCATTTCTAGGCCTCGATGGCTGGTTTCATCCTTGGCATGAAATACCAAGGTGACAGGTGAGTGTGGAAAATTTCTCACCAACCATCAGCACACCCAGAATGATAATATTTTCAAACCAGATCACCATCGCCAAACTCTTTGATATTTTGTGGATTCGCGACGAAGAAGAAACTTGGGCTCTGGAAATATGTTAGCTCATCCCCAGTGTTTCGAAGGCAGTATTTATAAGTCTTCAAGATTGACCTTTGCAATGACTGGTTAACATTCCCGCACATTCTATCATCAAGTGTTTTTTGGTATTAGCATGTGTGAGGGCATGAGCAGAGTGATCCTTTACCTGCTAGGGATATACTCACGTTGTTTCATCGGTCGTGACACCTTACCATTTGTTGCAAGAAGTATTTTTGGATGCTAGCTTGTACAGTTGATCCATGCTGCAAAGCTCATGAAGTGGATGCTCCCAAGCTTCCTCATTCTTGTGATGTAGGAAACAGAATGATCTCCCCCGTCATGCTGGCCTCGCCTTGTGTGAGTAGCGGGTTCACCGATTACTTTCCTTACTTCTGCAGGATAACTCACACAAAAGCCCTCTATCTTTATGCAATACGACTTTTCCATAGGGATGATTTCACCTATATGCATGCTATGAATGGCATTGGGGAATCACCCAATGTGTCGGGAGGTAGATTACACATATGGAAATCCCTTCCCCTGTCACATCCACAATGGGTGCGAAACCTGTAGCCTTGAGGCCTCCTAATCCCTCTGATTCGAGGAAACCTTTCACATCCACCATCCATGTTTCTTTACTTATGCTTCCAATTTCTCCTTTCCTGATACAACGGGAAGCCCTAGACCATGGCGTGTTATTACCCATCAATCAGGATCGACCTCTTGATGCAATCATCAATCCAAGTGGGTCCTACCACCTCTTTGTGAATCAGGACCATGACGTTGTCTGGGCTAGTCCGGATCGCGAAAAGAACCTCGACCGTAGATCTATTCCCTTCTTCGTCGTGATCGTTGATATTCACAGCCGGTACCACTTTTCACAATCGAAAATTGTTATTTCATCCTTGCTAGTCTGGGATGTGAAATCGCTTAGGACCGTGGATCTCCTTGGATCCCAACCTCGGCTGTCAGATGCCTCCACCCTTTAACATATTTCGCAATCTGGAAAAGTGGCTTTGGCCGAGCATGTTCGTCATGCGAAATTTTTTGACACCATTATCTTCTAGTCGATCAATCTCAGCCTTTGATTATGACTCTCATTTAATGCCTTTAGTGCATCCGACGTTTTCTTCTTTACCTTGCATCCCTGATCCATATACTGTATTGTCGCTTTCGATATTCACCACTCCAGAGTGGGAATGCCAATTTACGTTGTCCTTTCCTCCATTTACACCACCACTTATTCCAGTGGTTGAATGCTATCTCATATATGCCATCATCCCTTCCTGCAAACACTAGGATGCCTTCCTAACACCTCTCGACAGGATCAAACTTCCCACATATCTCCTACACTCAAAATTTTAATAGTCGCTAATCGCATAAGTCAAGATTTATTTCCTATTCTCTTTCCATTCCTTGTAAAAAGATAATTGTCTACAAGTTAGTAGTAAGTTGGTAACCCCCAGACCTTAGGTTACAAGGGTGATTTATCCTAAACAATAGAACTGGTGACTCCACTGGGGAGCCCAACCTACTGTGGGTTTATGCTGTAGGTTCTTGACCAGTATTTGCTCTAATTCTGAGTGTGGTTTCTTTATCCTTCCTTTGATTTGCAGTATAGTATGTCTAGAGACCTTTTTATATCTTTTCTTTGAAAATTTTTAGTTGTATATGCAAGTTCCTATGATACACAGTCGCATATAGAAACATGTATATGTGGTTTGTTTTATAAGATAGTTATGTATGGTACACAAGTTGCTCTATAAGACAGTCACATATATCGTGTAGCAACATAAAAAAATTGGCGGGGTTTGCTTGTACCTGTCTTGCCTGATTTTTTTTGTCTGCTTAGGGGTCTTCTATTGTTGGCATAATACTGTAAGTCCAAAGTCTTGTATCCGATACTTTTCACTTATTGTTAAGCCTTTAAGTTTGATTTGTCTGAATCTTATTTCATCCAGTGACTTGAAGTTGGACCTCCTGCTTCGCCTATGAGTTCAGTGGTATGTATCTGAGTCAGTTATCAGGATTTAGATACCTTATTCTATGTACTTTTTTATGTAGTGTCAGTTAGCCACTTGTTATTTAGTAAATCTAGTGGATTTTATTCACTAGTTTTCCAAGTTATGTTTTTTACCAAGTTTCGTTCCTATTTGGTTGAATTTTGGTTATTGTAGGTCCTCTATACTTCATTTTTTCTTTTGATATGTTGTGATCATTCAAACTTAAAAATTTGCATTTACATGCATTGTAGTTTTTGAAGAATCTGAAAAAGTGAAAGAAAAACATTTCATTCTTTTGCATATAGTTGCACTTAGTAGTTTGCTTTTCAGTATTTTCAAATAAAATTTCAAAAATTATAAAAGTCTTAGTTTTTCGACACTTAGTTTTAATTTCATTAGCTTACATTTACAAAAAGAAAATAATTTTGGTTTAAGTAGTTGTATTTTTCTTTGGAAGTTTCTTTATACATCATTTTACTTTTCTTATCAAGTCTATAACATCACGGTACTTCACGCCATTTACCTTCTCACTAAGAACAACCCTTAAAATAAACGATATAATTTAAAATTTATTAGTAAGTTTTATTTTAAGCTAGACTTGTGTGATAGGGAGTTTAAACTCTCTACAAGTGTTTAAATTCAAATGTAGTTGTCCAATTGATAAGTAAACCCTTTCCTATATTGGTTGTATCTAGGAAGCTCCTCTCAAATGAGAGTTAAGAATGAGGCCACATGGAGGCTTGGACTGAGGAGATAACCCTGCGATTCCTTGTCAAAGCATAGACCAAGGTTTTTGAGGATCTAGGGATTATTTCCTAGACAGATTTTTGGGATTTTCTACCATGTCCATACATATGAACCAGGCTTGCGACTATCCCCCTAGACTGTCAATATAGTTAAGGTAAGCCTATAGTCTCTCAGACATCTAGCGTTCATACACAGGTACACCGAAAGGATATTTCTTGTTGACCTTGGAAGGGCTTGGAAGGTAACCCTTGTAGAAAGTGTGGGAGGGTGGTGGGTGATTCCTTTGCTTGTTCCTAAGAACATCTTCAAGGACACCAAGTAACTATATTTCAACTTTCTTCTAGAAAGCATATCTTATACCCCTTGTGATTGTTGAATACTTTAGGAAATTTTGTAGTGATTTCTCTATGGTTTGTTTGAGTTTATCCAACCTTAGGGTGTGAAGAGTCAAATTTTCAATCATGGAGGACCAACCTTTTAGAAGGTCAAGAAGGTTACAAAACCTTCTTCCTCTCACTACACTGGATCCTCCACCGCCCCCTCAAAGGAAGAGATTATACACAGACGGTTCTTTTGAACCGGTAGGAATTAGTGAAGTTTCAGGTGAACCAGAACTTAGGACAAACCAGGTTCATAAAACCCCATTAGAGATAGAAGACTTGCAGATGATGAGTTTGCAAGAAACTTTAATTCACCTCTTACTGACCTAAACGATCCAGTGGTCATCCAAGTTAGTCCTTTCAATTCACTTGTGATTGGTGTTCTTGTGGGAAGATAAATGTCTAGTGCAGGGGAAAATCCTTCTACCTCCACCTCAGTCACTCCGAATTAAGGGGTACCACCTCCCCCAGTGGGTTCCCCTAGAGAAAACATGCCTACTACTCCTTTGACTCCAACTAGTTGGGTGGTCTGACCCTCGGCTTCAACAAATGTAGTAGGAACTTCTGGTGAGGTGGTCATTTGGATCCCTAGTGTACCTTTTATTTCAACTTCTTTTGCACACACTACCCAGAGTGTTCCATTGGGATCCTATTGATTTGTCAAGGGTTTCCATTGGAATGGGAGGCACATTCCCCCATCTGCTCCATATGTAGGTCCCACACCTACATATGTAAGAGTGCAATTCATAAACAATAACCCTTATGGTCAAGGTTTCCAAGCATCGGTTTCGATTCCTTTCATGAGCTCTCCTTTTTCTCTTTTTAGTAGAGGGATACCTACTCTTGTTTTCCAAACCCCAGTTTCAGCTGGGGCAGCTCAAACCTCATACAATGCACCACATAATCCACTCGCTTATGGGTAAAATCCTTTCAAAATCAATCTGGCTACTTCGCAACTGGTAGTAGGGGGTGACCCCGCCTTCACATTTGGGAACCCGAGGGAAAGTCGTTCTACTTACCAAACTAGTACTTTTCATGCTCCGGTTAGGCCCAAGCTTCCTTTCCTTGCAACTTTGAATTTTCTAGATTTGTTCAAGCTAATGAATGATCTAGTGAGGCATGATTCCTCTTGGCCACCTGTTCCTACCAAGCTACCTTCGAATATCCAAAAATTCGAGGGCAAAGTTGGTGAAGACCCGGGGGCTCATATCACCACTTTTTAGTTATGGTGCTCCTCCAACTCACTGAACGATGACACCATTCAGTTGAGATTGTTCCAAAGAACTATTACTAGTGTTGCAGCAAAGTGGTACATTGAACTTCCCTCTACTGCATTTGATATTTTTTGGGACTTGTGCAATGTGTTCCCTAACCACTTCCAACTTCCTATCCAGTATGATTTTGGGATAGAATTACTTTCCACCTTTCAGCAGGACAAAGCCACTCATATTTTGGATCATATCCAAGAGTGGAGAATTTAGAAGAGGCTCATTAAGGCCACTATCCCTCCTGAGTTTTTACTAGAATGGTTCCTTAAGTCCTTATTGTCGTATATATCTAAAGACGTGTCCACTTTGGGAGTAACTAATGAGGAAGATGATATCCTTAGGGCCTAGAAGTTAGATTTTATATATTCTAAGTCTGGGATTTTATATGAAATCATCCTTGATGTGCCGAGACCAACCCATGGTGTCAAAAAACATAATCCTGGACCCCATGCTGATGGTGTGTTTGGTTCAGTGATATCTCCCACTATAGAATATTTGGATAAATAAATCCATGAGTTGTGCATCAAACACTCTATGGTGGAGGTAGCAAAGGCTGCCCCCTCACCCTAGAATGAAAATGTTTTTGTGCAATCCTCCTGAAAGGGAAATTGGCAGCCCAGTGGGAAAAATAAAAAGTGGAAGAAAGGTAAGGGAAACCAAAACAAGCCAAAACCCACAAATAATTATGATGGGGGAAAAAAAGAGAAGAGGAAGGTGAAATTTCCATGTAATTTGTGCCAAGAAGATGACCTGATCCATCAATGTCCCCTTATGGACCAAGCTGAGAAACTACTTAAAATCCAACAACCAGTTGTCTTGAAGGATCCTTTTCCCCAAGGACATAATTCTTCTTCAACTTCAAATGTAGCAGGGGACACCCCAAATTATATCAACATGGTTTGATCCCAGACATTACTCCAGACTAGGAACAAGAAACATGAGACAGATACTCCAGAGAAGGGTAAGTCTATAGGTGAAACTTATAACCCTCTCACAATTGAAAAACCTGTCGAAACTATTCCCAAGATACCGAAGGGTTTCTTGAAGAAAACATTACACAATCCTAATGTTAGGGATGCAGCCAATTACTCTGTAGTTGAATATTTATCCCAAACTCCTTGTGTGATTTCAGCTTTAGAGGTGTTACAGAGTTTTCCCACCCAACGAGATGCACTCTTAGCTGCCTTAGGTAGTATGGATTCATCGAGCCTCATGGCGAAGTTTAATTTGTATGACGTCAAAATTCACCTACCATATCATGTAGCCTTATCGATAGATGTCATCCATGGTGGAAAAACCATTGGAAGGTCAGTTTTCGATGAGGGCGCTTCCACATGCATCATGTCCTTGTATTGCTAGAAGGATCTTGGATCTCCAGGGATAGTTCCATCGAAAACCCTACTTACTACTTTCGATGGAAGGTCATTTCATTCGCATGGTATGCTACTGGCTTTCGAAATAAAGTTGGTAGGGAAGGCAATTTATTTTGAGGTAGAGGTGATTGATGCACCTTTTGATTATAACTTGCTCCTAGGGAGAATTTGGACTTATGCCATGTTCACTATTGTATTGACCATTCTTCAGGTAGTAGTGTTTCTGCACAAAGGGAAGTTGGTTACAGTAGACCAACTCAGTTTTACTTGAAAGGGCTGCATGGAAACTGATGAGTCCACCATTCCATTGGTTGATCAGGTTAAACCTGCTTCAGAGAGCTTAGGGGATGGAATGTATGCATCATTGGTGGGAAAATTTGATTTTCTAGCTCTGATTAGTTACTTAGGTTATACTAGTGTAGGGAATTCCAATGCAATGGTTGTCGATAGAATCGAACCTTGGGTTCTTCCTTCCCGTCATGAACCTGAAGTTTGCTTATCAGTAGCGGAAGTATCTTATCAAGCTATCATTCATACCAATTTTGATCCTGTTTCGGTCCCTCTCACAGTCTCAGAGGAGCCGAAAGAATCCTATCTGCCTGCTTGGGTAGATAACTCTTTGCATACTAAAGATTGCTTAGATATGGTTTTTCCATCTGATGAAGCCATTCTGGAAGCTATGTGCGGACAAGATAAGATCTGTGAAGATCTTCACCATCGATCCTATTTTCTTCCAGATTTAAGCAGGATTGAAAATCAAGAGTTCCATATGAGACTGGTAGGTGATGTTGATACACCCATTAATCCCTTACCTAGGGAGGGAATATTTGTTGGGGGGAATATGGAAAAAAAATTCGTTACTGTCACTACAAAAAATCCTGGAATTAGGGTCCCATTTAGCATCCCTTTTTAGTGTAATTTTTTTTTACATTGAGTGGTCAAACTAGGCGCTAAATGGTATGCATCATGGACAAAACTTAAAGCGTATCAAAGAATGTATTTTTTTTCTTCCTATATAGCATCCTCTATGACGTCCAAAATAGTGTCTATTTTTTTGCTTCTAGAATAGCGTCCAACTTTGCTTCCTAAACAATGTCGAGCTTTGCTTCCTAAATAACGTCATATTTTGCTTCCTAGTGAGTGTCTGCTTTTGCTTCTTAAATGAAATCCCCATTAGCACCATATTTACATCCTTAATATCACCATGTTAGCATCCAAATTAGCATCGAATATTGAATCCATTTTTGCTACCAGTTTAGTATCCCATTTTGCACCATGTTTTACTTCCAAATATGTGTCAATTTTCGCTTCCAAATTTGCATCAATTTTTTCTTCCTTTTTTGTATCGTGTTTCGCTACCAAAATGACACCAAATACTTATTCTATTGTTGCACCATATTTTTCTTCCTATGTAGTGCCATGTTTTGCATCGAAAGTAACGTCTTATTTTTATACCATATCAATGCCATGTTTGGCTTCATCATTAGTGCCATGTGTTGCATCCTTTTTAATGCCCAGTTTCACGTCTTATTTTTCTAGCATATCAATGCCATGTTTTTCTTCATCATTAGCACCATGTATTGCATCCTTTTTAATGCCTATTTTTGCATCTCTCATTTTTTGGTCATTAATTTAGTTTTTTTTAGTAGTTTTATATACGAATTTTGGTCATTTTGTTTGGTCACTTATCTGTCATTTTTTTCTTACTAATTTCATTGTTTTTAATTGATATTAGAATATCATTAGGGCATGGAGGAATAGAACCACCAACCTCCTGCTTGTAAGGCAGACACTCTTCCATTGAGCTAGCACCCTTTAAGAATTTGGGAACCTAACTTACAGAGTCCTCTATAATGGTAAAAATGATCAATACAGAACTTTGAGTATCTAATGGTCAGCAAAGGATGATAGATTGTATAAGTTCACAATATATGATTCAAGATATCAGTCAAAGAATTATAACATTTATGGGTAGCTAAATATTCAACAATGGCATATCATGATGCTTACAACTTAAAAGATAAATGTACCTTCATCAACTACAACTATACCGTTATCTTTTCCTGGCAATAATTCACCACAATTAGAAATATTAACTGGAACAATAGGTTTTCATTGATCTACAATTGATAGCTGCTCAATTTTCTTCATTACATCTATTACATCTATTTCACTAGCTTTCTTTAACATGACTAGTAGCGCTCCATTTTCTTAAGATAACAAGGGACTCCTATATGTAGGAATTGGACTCATGTTTTTACTATGTACCAAGGAGGAAAATAGGTCTCAGAAGGAATGCTCAATCCAACTATAAAGGTCAGGAAGCTTCCCAAAACGAAAAGTCTTCATCCCATGACATAATAAAAAAGACTAATCCATCAAGTCAAAATATTTTACTCAGGTGCAGAGTATATTTTCATGGTCATTGTTATTCTTGGAATCATTTTGGGCATAAAGTGGTAAACTACAGGGATGTTCAAGTTATAGCTAGAAATGCTTACATGGTTTCATATAATGTTCAATGCTACAAGTTTCATAACTATGTTACATAGCAAGAAATTGTGGAAGTATAATGGATCACAATGATGAGTGCTTCAAATGTCACAACTATGGAAATATTGCACAAAATTGTGGCATGGCAAGGTCCCCTAGGCCAAGACTCACAAAGTATGGAAAAGAAAATCTGAAGTACAAAGAAAGAAAGATGAGGAAAATCTTGAACTCGAAGTCAATCCAACAAATGAAAGAATAATGTCAAAAGAAGAAGGTTTCACTTTTGCATGCCTATTTTAGATTGCTCACATTGATCAATTAAGATAGTTTTGAGCAATGAAAGAGGTGCTCAAAGATAGAGCATAGTGAAAATATGATCCAGATTAAAAGGAAGCATGAACTAAAATCTGAAGAAGAAGGAAAAAGGCACTAGAACAACAAACACAACATATTAGCTATTATCAATGAGGTGTTTGATTTAAAAAAGGGACTTTTACATCAAGACTTAAATTCGCTAAGGATAATAGATGCGACTCACTGGTTTCTGAGGTTCTTTTTGGTTTATATTTTTAACATTTGTGGCTAATTCCAATTCCTATGTTCCCAAATACATCAATATATATTTTCTTTCTTCTTGATACTTTATCGAGTAGAAAAATGTTAACCATCTATTGAAGGATGAGATTGACAAAAAAACACACATGGTTTGGCCATTTATTTTCTCTTTGGTTTATTCAAAGCACGGTCCTTTGATCTTACTTGAATTATGTTGTTCTTTATGTTTTGAATATTGACTTTGTGTCTCTATCTATTATCTCTATGAGATATTGTTGTCACAGGACCCGTTTATTTAAAATTTGATGCATTATGTGCATTTCGATCTATAAGATTATCTCTGATAGTAATCTTATTCCATGGTGGTTATTTTCTTAATATTATCTTGTGGTGCATACAGGTTGATAATGATGAGCTTCTAAGATCTCCTGGTACACCAGTTTTTACTGCACCAAAATGTTGTTTAGGTGAAATATCTCAAGTTTTGATGATTGTCTTCAACACTGAAAGGAGGAAACACTAACCAAGGCCATTCAAATAATCAACTACTTCAAACCCTAGCGATAAAATAGGTGTAAAATTTCTCTCTATACTTTTTTTTGTTTTAGGATTTCCTACTCTAGTTTTTCCAAATCAATAGCTACTAGATCTAGGCAACATTTAGGCAAACAAACCTAGAGTTAATTCTGAAAATTGACATCGCAATCTCATTATAGGAAATTCGTAAAGTAAGGTGAATCAAAAGTTGATTTTATTCATTTAGTGCTTATGGTTTATAAATAGGTTAAAAAAGTTTTACCATGACCATAATTTTTAAGTGGAATACAATAGTGATTCCCTGGCTAGATACTTTGCAAAAGAAACCATAGATATCCCTTCCTTGAAATAAATATCATAGAATTCTACTATGTTTAAAGGCTAATTAGTAATTACTTAGTTCGTAAGCAAAAGAGAGAGGGAAAAATGCATAAACATTGTCATGAGATACGAAAACAACCTAAGTGACTCTATGTTTTTGTTTGGAAAACAAAAACAATTCATGTTTAAAAACATAAGCATTTTAGAGATTTAAACTTTCATAAATTAAACAAAAAAGTATCGGCAAATAAAATACACAGATTCAAATCTACAAAATGGGCCCCTCACCTTGACAAAGACAACAATGAATGTATGAAAATCCCTAGCAGCCCAGCAAAATGGCAAGACACTGTTTTCAGGAATGGTACGTAGAATGAAAAATGTGTTTCTTCTGTTTTTTTCTATTTTAATTTTTTATTAATATATCGGCTACAAAAAAAAATGGTGGAAAATACAACAAGTTTCTAAACATTAAAAATAGTTGAAAAACTAACGCGGAGAGCTTCCATACAATTCTACCAAGCTTTTTCTCTTATCAACATAGTATTATATCAAATGCAGAATAAATGACTACAATTTCCATGAAATCTGCATGTGTTACATCACATAAAGATCATGTTCCTCGTATGAACTTATTAATCCTACGTGCATTTGTCCTATGAAACTGAATCCTGTTCTGTATTCAAATAATAAGTTTCCCATGTACATCATAATAATAACACCCCACTCAATAAAATTAAATAAGCAATCATCCCATCAAGTAGCATACAAGCCGTATATGGAAAGTTGAACACAAAAAATACCCAACATAAAAAATACTAGCAGGTGATGCATCCATATCATATTTTAAACACAACAGTAAAAATGAAAATTATTCTAGGAACAAGTTCAAAATATCTGACAGTGGACTTAATCATCTCAACGAAATCTGAATACAAATAATGATTAGGCATCTATTTAGTTTTAGTGCTCAACATTCCATATAAAATCCCCATAGTATCCTTCATTTTTTAGTAGTTATGGAAAACAATGGCATAAATGAAGAGACAACTCATAGCTTCTTCTTAACGAAAGGGTTGGCTCAACAATTTCTATTTCTAAATGCTTTGTATTTTCAATGTCATATTCAAATAAAAAATTTGAACTCCATCAATACATATTAGTCTAGGAACATAAACACACAGACTCATCACAGTAATCAAGCACTGCTAAATTGAAGGAAAAACCAAAGCACTTGTTCCATTGTTAAATGTGGTTTCATCAAAAACCATTGTACATTATTGTCAACAATTCAATCATCAAGCATTCATAACATTGCCATGCACATAAAAAACATGGATGAACTTCTTGCTTTGTGGATTCTTCTCAAAACAGTTGCGAACAAAGAGGGACTAGGAAAATTCAAGTGTTGGTAGACTCAAATACGATTATTGAGTGGGAAAACAAAAAAAGTTAGATCATCCAACATTTCTTTGGTTCCTATAATTCATAGAATCCTGGAGCTAATGACTCAGCTTGATTTAATATCCTTCACTCAAATATACAGGATTTTCAACTCCAAAGTTGACTCTCTTTCAAAAGTTGCTCTCTCTTTGCAGGAGGGCTCCATGATGATTCAAGAATACAGGGGTGTGAACCTCCTTTTTGAAAAGATAGCTATAGTTCTTTGGGTATCTTTGACCCTTGTTTTGGTGGAAGTTCCTTATAGCCCCTATGTCCTTGTCTTTATTTAGTTTAAAATGGAATTTTTGGATGAATGTAATATGTCCAAGTCTAGTCTGTTTCAGACTATGGGGAACCTTTATGTAGTCCCTGATAGGGTATAAGCGTGTCTATAAAGGTTTATTAGTAAATACTAAATTTATTGAATAGAACAGTGGAAGGATTTCAAGTCAAGAAACATAGATAAAAAGAAATTGGAGTCTCTTTGACCCCTGTTTTGGTGGCATTTCCTGATAGCACCCATGTCCTAGTCTTTCTTCAATTTACACTGAAATTTCTGGATGAATGCATTATGTCCAATTCTAGTCTATTTAAAACTATTGGGAACCTTTATGTAATCCCTGATAGGGTATAAGCCTATCTATGGAGTTTTATTGGTATATTTTCTTGAATATAACAATGGGAGGTTTTTAAGTCAAAAAACAATGAAAGTTGATCATGTATAGTCTATATATACTTTCTTCTCACTGAAATGTCAACTATAAAGTTTTTTTCCTTGGGATAAAAACATTGTCAACCCCATTCAATTAGGGAAATATGGTTACTATAAAGGGATGAGGACACAAAATTCCTCCAGAATTATGAAAAGCACCTAAAAAATAATAATAATATACGGGTAATAAGAAAAGAGGATGGAATTAAGATCAAAATATTTCTAGAGACTGTTTAACTTGGGGTAATGCACTTTCAGAAGATACTTTCCAAGGTTCATTAATCAATATAAAAATGAATGCATCATTAGAGAAGTATCCAAAGAGGAACTAAAACCAGTGTTGGAATCTTTCAGAAGTAAAAAATTCTAGGTCCAAATGTATGAACAATGGAATTCTATTTGGGTTTTTATGAGATGATGGAAGATCATTGACTAAGGGTAGTGGAGGAATCAAGGACTTCTAGGAAAGTACCTAGATTCATTAACTCCTCTTTTAGAGCACTTATTCCAAAGAAGAAAATCCCTAAGGTATTTGAGGATTACAGGTCAATTTCCTTATAGGAAGCAAGTTGATCAAGTTCTCTACATAAAATATAAGATAATATTTATAAATTTCCACAAATAACAAATGACCAAAAGGTGTGTCAAGTTTACTAAAATGTAGAATCAGTAGTGAAAAACTACAAGACTACCAAATAAATTTCTATAACTAAAGCATAATATAAAAGAAATTAAATTATTGTATGAGAAAAGTAGACAATAACATAAACCTAGACACAACAAAACAATAGGCTACACCCTACACATATTCAAAAGCAGGTGTTGAATGAGGGGGGAAGCCCATGCATTAATATTAGATAGAAATGGATGTAGAAGAAGAGGATGAAAATCTCCCTACAAGATCATCATCCATCAAGAGTGAGCCAAAATAGTGTCTAATGATGTACCGAGCAAAGTCTAGGTCTAAAATGTAAGATATGTGCAAGTGAAGCATATACCTTGATTCCCTTAGTACAGTCCATGTGAAAAATAAAGAGAAAAATATTTAAGTAACAATGGGCCTTGTAGACGTTGACACGTGGAGGGAAAAACACATGATAAGCAGTTAATCTAGCATGGCCTAGAGGAGGGGGCATAAGATGAATATCCTCATTCCCGTACCCAAGTTTCCTGGTAGCTTAGGTGAATATGGCATGTCAATCATAGTTTTTGAGAAGCATTAGTGTACAACCAAGTACTCTTTAAAATACTTGTTCTTGGAGCTATGTATGTGGTGAATTTGTTTTGTTCCAAAACATGAAAATCAGGTTGCAATCATCCTAGGTTCTACTGGTAAACAGGGTGGGATATATTTCCAACCGAGGAAGAAAATTTCCATTGTCTAACAAGAAACAGTGACGCAACCAACAACAAATAAATTGATTAACACATAATATACAAGGTGTTGAAAATATAATGCAACATTCAGTTCATAATTCATATTCCTGTTGGATGACTATTACAAAGCCTATTCAAAAAACATAGTGCTTCGATCTTATCTAGTTCAATTTTATTATGACAAATAGGAAGGTGTTCCTTAACACCTTGTGGTTCTGATGGATCATCCTCTTTTACAACAGCCTTATGTGCTAATAACTGCTCTAAGTTAGCAATGGTAGTGGGATGACTTCCTAAACTCATAGTCCATAGGAAGGCTTTGATCATAGTTTGTAGATCTAAGTGTGATTGTTTGTATTTCAAGGCTATATCACCTAAACATGGACAGTAAGGGATCCTCACTTTGGAATTTGTGGAGGCATTGGAATATCTAATTCAAGATCATTTATCATGGGTACCAAGAAATGGGCAATCCATAATATATGGGAGGACACAATTATGGGATGAGATCCATTATCTTCTTTACCTGCTTTATCCAATGTAAAAGAATGGTTCATTGGATTTGATATAAACACCTTTTTTGACATGTCGGATTGGGATATACTTTAGGAATATGGAAAGTATGGAAAGAGTTGTCTCCGCCTGCTCAGATTATAGCTCAAGTCCATCAGATGTTCCCCATTTTGCAAGGAGAAACATCTATCAATTTAGCGACCGAGGATAGCATACGATGGTGAACAATTCCTGGCTCTTATTCAATCAAAAAAGGATATAGAATTCAACTCAGAAGCCTCATCCAACTACCTAGATCATCAACGTGGAAAAATATCTAGCACTCAAATGGATTATGAAAGTTCACATTTTTTGCTAGAGTCTTGTACATGGGAAATTGCTAACAACAAATATGAAATAATATAAAAAGTGAGGAATCATCACTGTTGTCTACAGATTTTCATTATAGTGAGAATTTGCACTGTTGTTTACAAGGCTAGGTCGTCACCATATTTCAACCTAGGAACCCCAAATTTTTTTTTGGGTATCCCAGGAGACATGGCTCATTAGTCAGGTTTGTCAAGCATCTTTTGATGAAGCCAAGATCCCCCATCAATTTCAGTCCAACGTTCGAGGGTAAGAAAGGATTAGGGACCACGAAGTTGAGGAACCCCCATTAGCCAGGAGCCCGGGGAAAGAATTGATTGTAGTTGTCTCACCTTGAGTTTTATAATATTTATTTTCATCTTTCATTTTTGTGTAGTTGGTGTAAGTAAGAATAAGTCTAAAGGCATCTCCTATTGACTCACTCTCCTATTTGTTTACGAGCACATATGAGAAGGAATTAAGTTCTTGTATGGTTGTGCAAATTATGATCAATTGACATAGAAACCAGGAAACCACCGAAGTCAAAAGAAGGTAGCAAATAAAATGCATCTACATGCTATTGATAAATTTATGAGAGCATATAAGAAGGAATTAAGTACTTGTATGGTTGTGCAAATTATGATCGATTAACATAGAAACCGGGAAACCACCAAAGTCAAAAGAAGGTATCGAATCAAAAGTATCTACATGCTATTGATAACTTTAATTATATTAGAAGGAAATATGTAGCAGGAGGATAATTGCAGGCTACCCTATGGCACGAATATATTACTGATCCCATGCTCCATTGTTGGACAAAACTCAGCCGATTACGAGTCAATTCGTTTATCCAATGAAAAATTTGTAAAATACATAGATTTAAAAATATGAAGCATTATAAAATACTAAAACATAGGGGACACCAAACCTTGTGATGATATGCTACTTGAAGAACTGAGTCACTATAGTTTCATTGATGCTTGTTAGTGGAACAATCATTGTTCATAATGTAAAGTAGTTTGTAGCTGTGAGTATATACTTATGTTACCTTGAAGAGTGTAGATTTATCTCACCTATCATGTCCACGAATAATAAGAACAAAGGCATATCCTATTGGATGAAAGCATCCCAAAGCTAAAGGCTACCAAAGGTGCTGGTTCTAACCTTCTTGTACATACTCTTTATGAAAGGTTCCCATTGATTTCCATGTGTTCATCCACTTGAGCCAATAAGGGATCAAAATTTGTTGTGGCAATTATAGCATTGCGGGGAATGTTGGCAGGTGGTATTTTAGCTTGTGGTGGTCTTCACAAAGCCAACATTAGCAGTCCTAGACTTTCAGAGATGACCATGACTAAACGTAGTCATCCTAGAAAGTGCGCTTATTGTGATGTCTTGGACCTATTAGTTATTTACTATTAAGTAATTTTTCCCATCATATGGATGCTCTGCAAAGTGCAATATCTCATTTAAATCAAAGAATAGGCATGTGAATGAAGGTTCGATTGGTAAAAAATGCAGAGTTGGAAGTGAAATTGGAAGCACAGAACCAGAGGATAGAAAAAATAGAACTATATAGATTTGGATATGCACAAAACCATATTATCCCTGGGTTTGCATGAAATTCCCAATTTGTAGACCGAACCTCTGAGTCTATCATCTCATTGAAGTAAGAATTGTTTGATGAAATTACAATTAAACTAGCTCATGAAGATCATGCAGAAGAAGCAATGGTCATAATGAACCTAGGTACTAGTAGAATGAAGAAGCTACAAATTAAGTGGACAGTGGGCCTGATTTCACCTAATTTGCTCAGGTTTTTATATATCATGTTGTTTCATTGTGTGCATAGTTTGTAAGGATTTACAACTTCATATATTACAAAATACAAGTAGATAGAGATATGCTGGTCATTCTGTCAGTTAATTTTTGATAGATGATGAAAGCTTTGGATCATATACACTATTCTGAATGGTTTTGCCATGGTTTTTTAAATATTAATGCAAATCCTACCTATTTCTGTTAAAATAAAATAAAAATAAAGGATTTGAATTTTCAATGCTAAATTTAAGATAGCAGCAAATCTAACAACTGATTTGCAACTGTAATTCTTTGTGGCAATTTTTTTATATATCAATGCAAATCCTACTTGTTTCTGTTAAAATAAAATAAAAATAAAGGATTTGAATTTTCAATGGTAAATTTAAGATAGATGCAAATCTAACAATTGATTTGAAACTGTGATTATTTGTGGTAGGTTTGAAGATTGTTTGAAATGAAAGTGAAAACCTTAGGGCCACGGGAAAGGATAGCAATATTTTTTGTGCGAAGTACCCCTTCCTTCCCAATTTGATTCCATTGATTAGGCCAAAGTAGAAGGGCTACATACAAGTTCAATTTGATTGCTGGCCAAACAAGCAACAGGTGATATTTATATACTGATGTAGGAAAATTGGTGGCTCCTAGCTTCATTGGCTATTGTGATCAGCGATATAATGCAGTGGATAGGCACAAAAAAACAAGGGTTGGAGATGTGGGGGTTTTCTCATAGTAGAGATAAGGATTTGTAGAACCAAATCGATTTTGGGCCATTGAGAAAGAGATAAAATAAGATTGAGAAACAGAGGAAGGGATATGGTTCATTTTAAGGTATATTGACATACATACATACAAACACATAAGTTGTACACAAAATACAAACATATCAGCTAGTTGAACACACCAGCTGATGCATAATTCATACAAGAGACTAATATCTTGTTGCAAAACAGTAAAACCATATACAATGACAAGTGGGGGTTTTATTCTAAGGCTTACCTTGCATAGAGACATGTAGAGATAATCAGTGGGATGATCTCCAAACAAGGATCAAATTTATTCTTTTTAAAAAAATTCCTGGATAGCATTCAATTCCTAAATCCACAAGAACACCCATCTTAGCCACAAATTTATGCAATAGCCCTTGAAGACCTGCAACTCATTAGTGCCAAGCACATCGTCCACTGCCAAATATTATTTCAGAAATGGTTCAACCATCTTCTGATGGGTAGTAACTATATATCTCTTTCAAGATGAAATAAAAAATGTGAAGATTTTGGAATTACATATATTTTAGGTTTTCAAGATAAAATACATGCTTAGTTACCATGATCTGTAATTCTCGTAGGAAATGGTGTTGTTGCTATTTGTTGCAAATAATGATTATTCCTTGTAGATGGAATTTATGATATTTTCTTTCCTAGAATCATCTGTAGTCATGGATGATGGATTGAGTTTAAAACCATAGAAAGCAAAAAAAACACAAGATTTGACGAATCGAGTTTAAAACCATAGAAATTAAAAAAAAAAACACAAAATTTGAAAACAAATACTCACATAATTTTGACCCATTTTAGTTATTATGTCTGCCTATGACTGTTCGAAAGCCCTTCCTTCAAACCCTTAGCATAGGACTTGAAACCCTCTATCCAAATCTCCATGACCTACATGGCTGTACGACTTGAAACCCTCCGTCCAAATCTCCGTGACATACACGGCTATAAAAATGCAAGAACACTGGAACCTGTGAATGGATTGTAGGAAGAAAAAAAAAGAATTTCTTTAGAGCTATTATCAAATACAAAATTTCTGGTTCATCATTTTTGGTGTTCTATTTATCAAAAGCAAGAAAAATTTGGGGGAAACTCGAGAAAATTTGAAAGGATTTTGAACCTTGCTAAAGTTTGTTAAGAATGTTTAAATAAAAATAGTTTGTTTGTAATAATAGGATTAATTTATGTTTTTAACATTTTGTATTTTTATTTTTATTTTTTAAAATAGAAACATATAAAATACGAAAACAATTATAAGGAAAATAACATGTATTTATTTTAATTAAAGTAAAGTTATATATATATATANTAAGAAGTATTAATAATATTTGTATTTTTAAAAAGTATTGAAAAAAATTTGGTATGGAAAAAATATTATGATAAATTTAACATATATATAATGCTTCCAGATTTATCTATTATAAAATAAATTGTTATAAATTTTAAAAATGATATAAATGTAAAAGAATAACATTCATTTTTCTTAAATTTTTATTTTGTATATCCTATTAGAGTTGTTTATAATCTCTAGCTATCTGCACACTCGCTAAGGGAACCAATGGTGCCTAGCCATTATAGGCCACACTTTCCCTCTAATGTTTCTCATATCAATCAAGTGACATAGAGACATTGTCCCACTTTTACATCATGTTGTCATATGAAGACACACTAAACACTCTCAAAACTCTTGTCATGTCATATTGAGATCATAGTTTCTACTCTTTGTTGTATCCTTCCTCATCTCATTGTTCAACAATTTATCTATATACAGTATAATACTTTTGATGCCGTTATGTTCATGATTTTAATTAGTTTTAACTACCACACTAGTTTAAAAAAAAAGATCACTTCATTTTTTTCATCTTTTGGTATAACAATAATTCAATACTATTTTAAGTTTTAATTGGTCACGTAAATGAACTCATTTATGTCATTTTTTTTAGTCCTTAAAAAATTAATTTTGTTTAAAAACTAATCTTGAATTTAAGTGGCCTTTCCTTCAATGGCAAGGGGTGATTTGGCTATACACCATCTTTTCCAAACTATTGATAAGATAAAAAGGCATATTGAGTGCTTCCATCATATTTCTATCACCTTAAGGGGTGACTTTTTATGAGGGTTTCAAATGTTCCTTGAACATTTTTTATGCTAATGACATCCTCATTTATAACACAAAAAGGGATTGAAGTTTTCATGCCTTAATATTTTTGGTATGTGAAACCTTGGTAGGCTAAAAATCCCTTCAAACCACTTGAATTCATCAATATTCATTATCATTGGTACAAAATCTTGGGAGATGTTTGATTTTGAAGGGATTGAGGGGCTTGGTTTCCATAGGGATAAGTTTAGTTGGGTTTGACAATGAATGAGCAGTCTCAAATATCATGTCTAGGAGGTATTTGGTACCTAAAATAAGTAGTGGGCATATCGATAAAACTAATTAGTTATTTAAACATATTATATCCCACATAGATAAAATTTACCATAACTTTGGCTCACTTTAACTAAACATAAAGTTAGTCGCTTCGAGTGATCAGTTGGGATTCCTCAAGGAATTGTGGTTCTGTCTAAAATCCCAACAAACAAACTAAGAAAAATACTACCCAATCTTATATCAAAGATCCAAACAATGCCCTTTACTAGTATGAGAAGTAGATATTTCAAAATAATGTTCTTGTATGTTAGTTGATCAATGAGAAAGATTACCCGAGATAAAGGTATGGGACAACATAAATTTGAAAATAGATGTAGGAACTTTTTCCAAGATCTAAAAGGTTATCTAAATTGTATCAAATGAAAAAAAAGTATGTGAAGTTTCTTTTGGGTATCGATATCTCGTAAGATAAAAAGAGGGTGTAAAAAATCCATGTGAACCATCCATGATTTTCTTCTTAGACTATGTTCTATTCTCAGAGGTTAATGTCGGGCCACAAGTAATGCAGCGTACCAAATTTGGCAAGGTTGACATGTTGCATAAATGGTGTAATTGAAATCGTGACATTTTATTTCAAACGAATACTTTATCCGTAGGAAACTCCTACATCCCATGACCTGAGCTTTTCCATAAAGCACAACAAAGATATTCGATAAAGTTTATCAAATTCTGTCGCTTGGATTTGTAGTAGGTATAATGCAAAATAATACTCAAATATGTCAGTTCAAGGGAGTTTCATATAATAAATGAAATTTCTGTAAAATTTACTAGAATTTTGACAAACCTCAAAAGAATCACCGAAAATGGAACCAATAATTCTCAATCTTTAACAAAAATTCCACCAATGCCATAAAACTTGAGCAACTAACTTGTTTTTTCCTTGAAAGATGTCCGCTTAAAAGGCAAAATATGTAAAAACAATTGGTCCACTTATTCAAAGAAACACTACGATAATTAATGAAATGTTTGTTGCTTCATTCCATTTTAAACCAAGACCAAAATGTCCTTAAGAGTACAAATAAAGTTAGATTTTGTGTTAAGATTGATATCCACTTCTTGTGCCTCGGATGTTCTTGGTAAAAATGAGGGTATGGATGGTGGGGTGTGAAAAACAACCTTGTAGGGTGAAATTTTGGTAGCACCCTAATAGGTGGTATTCTACTACCTTTATGCAAGGGGGTGTAGGGGGGGTGGGGGGGGACTACTAAACACAATAGCCATATCGGTCAATGTAAAACCCAATGGATAACAATATTTTATGGTCAACACCTCAAAACCTTTGTTACTTGTTATTAACTCCAATATCTCAAGTCCTGTAGTATACCTAAGTATTATGGCATGCATCATCATCATGAACATCGATGTTTCCCTCATCATCATCATCATCATCACCATAAATGGCATATGGTACATCAATATCATCTTGATCATCATCCTCATTATTGTCATCATCATCACCATCAAGTACATCATCAACAAAATAATCGTCATCATTGTCATTATGGTAATGCATATGCCATTAGTGTTCTTAATCACTCATCGGAATTTGGATTCATGTCATGTAATTGTTAAGGTCATTTATATGTCGTTATAGTCATTTCGATGATAATAGGGTTGTTTAGATGTCATTACAGACATTTAGGTGTCATTAGAATCAATTAGGGTCCAAAAGTGACACACATGCATAATCATCGTTGACATCCACATCGTCATAATCATCATACAATAAATCAATATCACTATCATCGTCGTAGTCATCATTAATATAATTGCGATAATAATGATCAAGGAGCCATACTAGCTCATAAGAATGGATGATATACTCTTATACTTATCAAATCATATCCATATGCTCCATCATAATTATTTTAATGCATCATTGTCATGTTGTTAGGGACAATCATATTCCAATTGGGTATATCAAATGTTGTCGGGGACACTAAAATGCCATAAGAGCAATTTAGGTGACACTAAGGTAATTTACCCCTCATTAGGATTAATCATGATCCAAAAGTAATATCACACAAATCATGATCATTGACATTAACATTGATATATCTGACATTATGTCAGACATTTCCCGAACACAATTGCTAGCTCTAAACCTAGTGTAATTCGTAGCGCAGTTCCTTTCGAAATTTCTACCATTATTCTAGGTGCTATACTTGGATCTATACCTCGCGCTGTGTTGGATGTTTTCTAGGTGAAATTCATGGATCTATACTTGGCACTATGTTGGATGTTTTTCCTAACCAAATTCATAGGGAAATTCTTATCTCTAACCCTGGATTAATATATGGCGCTATGTTATTCAGGACATTTTTTTGGAGGCTATTCTTGGCGTTATATGGGATGCTTTTGTGGATGCTAACTAGGACATTAATTGGGATGATAATTGTGATGTAAATTGGGACGTTAATTGGGATGCTAATTGGGATGATAATTAGGATGCTAATTGGGATTATAATTGGGATGCTAATTGGGAAGTTAATTGGGATGCTAATTAGCATCCAAAATACTACCGACTTTTAAAATGGGATGCTAATTGTGATTCTATTTGGGATGCTAATTGGGACACTAATTGGGTTCTAATTGGGATGTTAATTGGGACGCTAATTGTGACATTAATTGGGATGCTAATTAGCGTCCAAAATAGCGCCAAATTTTAAAAATGGATGCTAATTGGGATGCTAACTGGGATGCTAATTCAAACGCTATTTGGGAATCTAATTAGGATGCTAATTGGGACACTATTTGGGATGCTAATTGGGATGCCAATTATCATCCAAAAGAGCGCCAACTTTTAAAAAGGGACGCAAAAAATGCCATTCCGTAGAAAAGCATCCACTTTGTCCAAAAAATGATGAAAATACACTGAAAGTGATAGTGGACACTAAAAGGGAAGCTAGTCACAGGGTTTTGTTGTAGTGTATTCCTATCAACATCTTTGTGAACCCAAACGTTGTGGAAAATGTACATATCAGTGAAAACTACTCTCCAGAGGAGATTGCCATTTATACAGCCATGTTTAAGGAATTCCACGACGTGTTTCCCTGGTCATATAAGGAAATTCCAGGAATAGATCCATCGATAGTCGAACATGAAATCCAAACTTATCCTGATGCTAAACCAGTTCGACAAAAAATTAGACCTTTCAATCTGCGTAAAGGGGTAGCTGTGAAGGCTGAGGTTGAAAAACTGTTGAAAGCTGGTTTCATTTACTCGATAGCTTTGATAAAATGGGTATCCAACCCTGTTCCTGTCAATAGAAAGAAAGGGACAATACGCGTTTGTACTGAATTTCATGATTTAAACAAAGAATTTCCTAAGGATAACTACCCCACACCATTCATAGATCAAATCATTCATGCTTGTGCGGGGAGTGAAGTATTTTCATTTATGGATGGTTTCTCTGAGTATAATCAGATTCAAATTAAGTCGAAAGACCAACATAAAAGAACTTTCATTTGTCCTTGGGGTACATTTGTGTACACGAATATTTTTTTTGGATTGAAAAATGCAGGGTCTACCTTTCAACGGGTAATGAATTTTTCCTTTCATGACATTAAGTCTATTGTCAAAACCTACCTTGATGATCTACCAACACATTCTCATAAGAGGATCGATCACCCAGATCACTTGCATTTAATTTTTGAACGATGCAGATACTACAAAATTTGCTTGAATCCCTACAAGTGTGTTTTCTGTGTCGAGTCAAGTAGAATGCTTGGGCTAATTATTTCTAACAAAGGTATTCAGGTGGATCCTTTGAAAGTTGAGGCCATAGTAATTCTGCCTCCTCCTAGTTCCATCAGGCAGCTTCAAATCCTGAAAGAGAAGTCCAACTTTCTTTGATGTTTTATCATGAATTATGCCAAGATCACTAAAGGTTTCATGCACCTGTTGAAGCATGACACCCCATTTGTATGGGATGAAATCGCACAACTTGTGTTTGAGGCATTAAAGAAAGGTTTATTGTCGGCACCATTACTGCGTCTGGTAGATTACTCTCATGATTTTATATTGTATCTGGATGCATCCAGGTGGACCATAGGGGTAGTACTAGTTGAGGAGAATTATAAGCTCCAAGAGCATGTCATCTACTATCTTAGCCATGCTTTAGCTGGCCCTAAACTTAGGTATTCCCACATCGAAAAGTTGGTAGTAGCAGCTGTGTATGCTGTTCAGAGGTTGCGTCACTACATCTTAGTGAGGACTATGATGGTAGTGGTGGATGTTAATCCTTTCCAATATTTTTTGTCCCGATGGATAGTTGGAGGCAAATTCAATAAATGGATAGTCATTCTCGAGGAGTTTGACTTATATTTCCAATCCACCAAATCCAAAAACTCCTTAGTTTTTGTAGAACTCATTGCAGAATTTCCAGTAGAGGAATATGTATCCATTGAAAAAGACTCATTACTAGATGAGTACATTTTTTTGATTTCAATCTCTAACCCTTGGTATGGAGATATACTTGTCTATCTCCATACTTTGAAGTTCCATGCAACCTTTTTGTGGGAAGAACGATGCAAACTACGCTTATATACAAAAAAAGAACTCATTATTGGAGATACCTTATATCGTAGAGGGGTAGACTATGTTTTGTGTCGATGTCTTACTCACTGAGAGGCCGAGATTGTCCTAAATGATGCCCATAGTGGAGTATGTGGGGGTGATTTATCTGGGCTAGAAACAACCTAGAAGATATTACGTTTCAGTTATTTTTGGCCCATGATATTTAAAGGTTGTGTGGAAGCTGTGAAGAACTGTCATCCTTGTCATCTTTACACCAGAAAGATGTGGTCGCATATTGCTCCATTATTTCCCATTATCTCACTGGGCTACTTCACTAATTGGGGGATAGATTACATGACGTGCAACCCCATTTTGGCTGGGGGGGGGGGAAATACATCATTGTCACTGTAGATTATTTCATGAAATGGGAAGAGGCAATGCCCACCTATAAAGATGACGGGGAAACTACATCTTTTTTCATTTTCAACCAAATTATAACACGTTTCGGTATTCCTAAAGAGATTGTCACTGACCATGGCAGTCACTTCCAAAACAACATGATGAACGAATTGACCTCTATGCTAGGGTTTAAACAAGAACATTCGTCTTATTTCTACCCACAAGAGAAATATCAATTCAAGGCAGTAAATAAGACCTTGAATACTTTTCTCAAGCGCATTATTAATGCAGCCTTTTCAAATTGGAACATCATGATGTATCCCGCACTTTGGGCTTATCAGACCAATGTGAAAACTGCCACAGGGTTTTCTCCTTTTCAACTCGTTCACGGAGTGGAAGCAGTAACCCCGGTTGAATACGAAATACCATCTTTAAAGATTTATATTCATGTGATACCTGATATGACTGATCTTGAAGAACATTTGTTACACTTAGAACATCTAGATGAACATCATAGCGATGCACTGACAGCAAATGAGGCTCATAAAAATAGGGTCAAAAATCAATACGATAAATTAGTCAAACCTAGGATTTTTTTTGAAGGGGAACTTGTCTTTCTTTTGAATGAGGAAAAAGAACCCCTGGGGGCAGGGAAATTTAGGTCTATGTGGTTAGGACCTTATGTCGTTTCAAAATTTTTGAAGAAATGTGTGTATGAATTAACTGATTTCGAGGGAAATAAGCTATCGAAGCCTAGAAATGGGCTCTACTTGAAAAAGTACTATGCTTAGGCTTAGCACCTTTTTGTATTTTTATTGTATGTAACTTTATGTACAATAGTTCGTTGATTTGTATTCTTATATCATCTGCTGGTTGTTACATATTTCTTCCAAGTGGTTTGTAGGTTTTGCAGATGGTGCTAGTCGCCATACTTGCAACATGGCTTCAGCCGCATGGGTTATTTACTCACCCTCAAGACAACTAGTTTCCTCTAGAGGCACTTTCCTAGGTCCTTCTACCAATAATGTGGCCGAGTACAGAGTCGTCATTGAGATTTTATGGGATGTCTTGTCACAAGGAATTACCCAGCTGGAAGTCAGGCTTGACTCTCAACTGGTAGTTTCCCAGGTCAATCGAGCTTATTAGGTGCAGAACCCTATTCTACTACGTAAATTTATGCAAGTTAGGTTATTGGAAAGGAATTTTGATTTCATTACATTTAATCATATTCCAAGAAATCAAAATTCATTAACTCATGCATATGCGAATTATACCTTGGATTGGCATTTAACACATATTTCATAAAATTTACAGCAGACACATTGAAATACACATGTAAATAAACTGAATATATATATATATATATATATATATATCTGTGTGTGTGTGTGTGTGTGTGTGTGAATATATGTCCATATAGATAGGTTGAGTTTGATCCTCAAATCCAGTCATAACTATATAATATACAAAAAATATACAAAATATGGATCGTAATCCATAAAATGCTCCTAGGTTCTAATATTGACCACCCTGGTCATCCTAAGCACCCTAGTCACCCTGCCCACCCTAATCATCCTGGTCATCCTAATCTCATGCTTCTTCAGCTTGCTCAACTATAGCAGCCTCAGCAGCCTCTATGTAAACAAGCACTGCTTTGGCTACCCTTCTCATAAGGCATATATAGATAGGGGAGATACCAACCACTAACTCCTGTATAACGACAAGGATCTATTCAATACGTAAAGTAGCTACTCTTTAGGTAATCCTGGCCAGCTTCCCCTCAAGAACCCTAATCAGAATGTGATCTTCTCCTGCCACTGGCTGCACATACATACAAGGATGCCCAACAGGGAGGAGTGTCCAATATCTGCATTTTTAAACATTTAAAGGGTTAAAACTCCTATACATATGTATATATCTTTATGACTAAAATTCACTAAAATTTAAAAAAAACTTGAAAAACCAAAATGCTTGATGCTCCCCATGCTCCTCCTGGATTGAAGACAAGGTCATTGTCAGCCCGGAAAGCCAACCCAGCATATGGAAACTACTCCAGTGCTGGTAGCTATAACTCCCACCATAGGTAAAATTCATCATCATACACACTCTGAACCGATCCACTGCCACCTTGGAGAAGCAATATTTCTCCCCACCTACTCATTCTAGGATGACGAGGAGAGAAAGCTGGTATAGGTACTGCGGGACTGAGACCAGGCACTCTCTCAAAGAAATAGGCCACCAGTATGCTAGAATAACTGAAGTTTTTCTGTCATCCTCTCTTGCAGTCAGAGAGTTACTTCTTCATTATTGGGATTACTCCTGAGCACCAATCAAATAAGGTTTCCTGTAGACATTCCACCGCAAGTCTCATTTGGTTTCGAGTTGTAAGATGAAGTGATGATGATCCTGCAACCTTCACTATTGTGCTTACCAACACTTGTAATGGAAAGCTACGAATATGAACAATAGGGATGCAAGTACCCCTTTTTTTAGTATCAGGAACACAGTAAGTGTGAATATAGTTCTGAACACTTAGAAGGTCACTGCCCCTACCAGTACCTTCCAAGTTGATAGGAGCTCCCTGTCGTGACAAACCAAATATGAAATAGATGTCTTCAAGTGTAGTATCTATAATCTCACCATGTAATTCAAACATACCCAGATCATGATCCCAGTAGTTGATCAAGAACTCCAGTAAGAGGACATTGGATCACATAGGTGAGGTACAAAAGAATTTAAGGAATCCACTTTACTGCAATGCATGCATCGTGGGAGCACTTCAAAGGGAATCTTGGCCCATGTCTTGATTCTCCCTCTCCCTTCACTCTAACACCATGTTTCAGCCTGTAAACAATGTCATTTTCAAACATTAAATTCATTTAAAAAATTTTGATTTTGGCCATAGATAGTCATTTTATATGTCACGCAGTATACGACACTTTCCTTTGGACATGTCATGTATCATACACAAGTTGCTTTTGAGAAAGCCACATATAAAATGCATATACGTGACTGTTTATGTTTCATACCCACGTATACAATGCCACTATCTTTAAATCAGTTGAAAACATCAACTTTTTCATAAAAAAATAAAAATTTGCTTGGATGAAATGAAATAACATGGAGACTAGATTTACCTAGCACTTACGGATTTGGAAATCGTCTAACGGTTTGACCATAGCGAGCAATTGAAGACAGAGGTAAAACTTGTCTATCTTGGGTAAAATTGTCAAATGGTGAATTTGATTTCTATTTTTGCAATATTTATATAAATTATTTCAAAAGTGGGTTTTTTAACCTATAGTTTGTAATTTTTATTAAAATCAAACTAATACCATGTCATGTTTACCTAATGAAATAGGTCCAAATTTGTTCCAAGTTGTTTTCCACTCATATAGGGTAGGATTTTGATCATTTATATGCATTTTTGCATTTATATTTAATCCACTTTACCCCTAGGATTACTATTTTGACCACGAAATACGGTATTATAATGTTTAGTACCTTGTCTATATCATTGTTCTTCCATGGATAGGGATTTCCTAACATGAGTACCCTAGCTTATAACACATTTTATTGTATTTAGTACTCATTCCGCATTTGTCGTAGGTTTAGGAGAGCCTTCTTAGATATTTTTCATGCCAAATTGAGCCTCATTTTGGTCTCTTTTTACAAGCTATCCCCTTTATAAGGCTCCCCACCCTTATGGACTTTCTTTAGGCCCAGGTCTAACTCCTCAAAATACACTTTACTATCGAGTAAACTTGTTCATTTAGTCTCGTTAAGAATATGTGAACGGGCATCCACATTGGTGGTAGGTTATCTCTTTCTTAGACCATGTGCAATAATACGAGAAATGATCACTCTCTTTTCTATAGAATTGAGAAGAGTATTCTCAAGTATAGGTTTATCACTTTTCCAGACTTGAGGAACTAAACTTACAGAAAAGGACCACTCGGTATGAGCTTAGTTTTCTCTTTTTCTTGCTATGGACCTAAACATGAAAAAGATTCCGAGTGTACTTTATGTATTTGTCATGCTAGTTAAAAAACAAGAACAAAACATCGATTTTATTGTTGTAAGTCCCATTTCTCGTACTCAAATGGATCTTTCCAAGTGATCTTTATTTCCTTCACACTCGTAAAACTCAAGCTATAAGCTTCTCTTGAAGGAGCGTTGGGTAGGTGGTAAAACTTTTTTCGGACCTCCCTGACTAAGTATGAAAAATATTCACCTTTTCTTCTTTGGAAATTAAGAGAGTCATTCTAAGATATGTTTTATACTTTTTCATTTTCAAGAGACTAAATTCGACGAAAAAGTACCCCGTTGGAGTCTTCTTTGGAGTTTTCAGACTCTCTAAACATGAAAACACCAAGTGAGCATGTACTAGTTCGGGCTCGTAAAATCCACGAATAAGTGACATTATCAAGAATTATTCCTTCTTCTCTTCAAGCTTGTCAAAAATGAAGAGAGACCTGAGTTGAATTTCTTGGAATCATTAAAATTTAATAGGAAAGATAAGGAATAATTTTTCTCTTTAGGTTACAGTCAGTGGCATCATGTCCTCCTTAAACATAGCACTCTCTGAAATTTTTGATACTCATGTCTCAGTGTACACTTTTAGTTCAGCCATCACTTGGAGTTTCTTACTCGTCCACTTGTCATTTATGCCTGGGGTATCTGATCATTTCTCCTACATGACATATAAGTCTAGTTGTTCTATCTACAAAGGTAAAAGATTCCTTGGGTGATCTTTGTGTCATGCTCACTGTTCAAGGATTTATCCCTATTTTTTCTTTTTATCTTGATTCCATCATTATCCTATCTAATATCACTTGTGTTTACCTTTCTTTATCTAGTTCCTATTCATTCCTGGGATCTGTTGGAGGATCTATTTCCTTCCTCATCACAACATGGTTTCTCATCAGCATTTCATGAAGACAAAGACCTAGAGTTTTGACAATGGTACCCTAGGATTCACTTTCATCATTGGTGAATTCTTTTTCTTCAGTTGTCAATTATCACCTATTGATTAGAAATATGTTCAATCATTTCCATGTTCAACTTTGATACATCTATTCACATGGCCTGGATTGTACTGGTTCCTTTGGATTTTGATGAAGACCTTAGGCTCACATCTATAACCTAAGTTGCGCAAGATTGTGTTGTGTTCACTTACACAGCTTCCAAATATTTGAATATTCATCATGATTGTATATTTTGGCTTCGATCCACCTTTTTTAATATATGTGGTATTGCACCTGTATCATATGATGTACTCAAACATTGTAAAGGAGCTAGTGTTCCAGTATATTTAACATGGAATCCTCAGATATGATTTTGCATATGACATTTGCTATGTATTTGTTTCAGGTACTTCCTTTACTTCCTTGGACTTCTGAGTTCTCCAAGATAATGATTATAATGTATTTCGGTGATTTCTTCCCTCTGAACTCACACATTATGGGGAATTTGTTATAAGACAAAATGGCACTTCTCCATTTGAGTACCAACATTCCTCATGTTGGTACACAATAGGAAAATTTGGATTGAAGTGGTCAAAACACTATAGATGGGCATGACCTTTGATGCATTATCATCAAACCAGCCTTGTATATTTTTATTATGAGTTTTGGGTTGCATACATGACTATGTGCATTGCAACTCACATGTCATATGTGAGTATTTTCATTATGACCCGTGTATACTTGCATACGTGAGTTTCGTTTGAGCAAATCACGTGTCATATGCGAGTTGCCAATATTAATATCTGCGTATACCTTAATTCGATATTAAAAAATATAAATCGATATTATCTGAGATTAGTTGGGGCCTAATCCATAACTATCCCAACCATCTCAACCATCCCAACCTTTGAAACCACTCTATTTACCAAAGTATAAATAGAGGGCTTGGGGTGGGGCATAATCAATCAATTTTGGAGAGCAAAGTTGTTTAGGTACACAGGGTACTCCCAAAAGATCGAACACCTTCAGATACTTCTTCACACAAATATATCACATATAAACACACTGATCTTTGTCACATGGTTAAAACCCTTGAGAGGGAAGCAGTCCATGGCCCCAGCTAAATAGCTACTTGGAGCAATTTATTATGCAAAAGAAATAAAGTTACATGAGATTCTCATAATCGATCAACTAGCCAAGTACCCTCTATGCTATTTAAATAGAGATCATAGACCAATCGGGTGTTAAGCCACGGATCAATGGTAGGTATGATCTAAGAGAAGTTGAACTGTCAAATCACTCTATGTCTAGAACATATCGTGACCGTCGGATTAGAATATTTACAAATGCATACTAATGCATACTAAAGAAACACACCTTTACCTAACAAATATATTACACAACTTGATTTTAACTAATTCCTAAGTGTCTAAATATCCTAACATCACCCCTTAAGAACAACTTGGGACAGGATTGAAGGATTTACAAAAGTGACACTATTAGGAGAGGGAAGGAGGCATTAGAGCCTATCCCCCCTTAAGGACACATTCCTGAACTCCTAACATAGACCGAAGTTTAGAAAACTTCACTTCTGTAAGATACTTGGTGAAGATGTGTGCAACTTGATCATCTGTAGGGCAATAGAGCACTTCAATAACATGATCAGGAACAAGATTTATAATGAAGTGCATGTGTAGCTCAATGTGTTTGCTGCGCTGATGTAGAACTGGATCACTAGTACAAAATGAGGAATTAGCTACTAGGTGACTAAAAATTCTAGTCACCACAGGTTTTCCAAGTGATTTACTACTAAATATGAGCAATTTTGATTGAATCCACTATAAACGACTAAAATTAACGACTAATTTAGTCACCAGTTAACAAATATGACTAGATAATAAGTGACTGAGTTAAAAATGACTAAAATAAATGACTAA
>LPNX010106611.1:0-23090 GCA_001517045.1 Pseudotsuga menziesii
TCACCCAAAATTATGTCATGTGCCTTGAATAAGCCAATTATCTCATTTTTTTGACTATTTTACAATCATTGAATGCATGTGTTGGGTTGGTGGAAAAAGTCATGTCATGTTGTTATTGAAGTATGGGACTGACTACACTTTTGTGACAGTTTTTTCAACTATCAGAAGTCAGTCTATAGATTCCAGGAGTCCTTCCTTCTACTGTCACAAGTTATGCTAATTGTTTTGTCACCATTTTCTCATACCTATTGGAGTCAATCGTCACTCACACACACTCTGAAGAAGATCTACACTACTCAAAGATCTGTATTGTTGTTCATGACTTGCATTTAACCCCAAAAAAATGAACCTGGGGACATAGATGCAAATTTGGAAGGGAAAATTGATGGTTGTAGGTGATCCGAGAGGTTGGGTGAGTTAGGGAGCCTTTCCCATTGTTTTCTCCTGCTGGTGGATGCTTAAGAATCCATGAAGTGAGGCTATAGGTGGTTCTTTAGCAGCCTTAGTAGGTTAGTCTTCTTCTGTGCACAAAGAAGGACCACTCAACAAGATGGATATCCAAAGAGAACTATTGATTAGTGAAGGGGATTCATGATCCAAGTAGGGTGTTGTGTGGGGAAGGTATTATGGAATCCAAGGTACGAGAGTTGAGTGAGAGCCATGTAAATATCTGAATGAGATTTTGGCTACGCATAGAGAATATATAATGTTTTGGGACAAGAGAGAGAATCCTGTAGGTGTTTCCTTCATCCTAGTGGCCTCATAGTCCAACTTATGGGTGGCATGTTATACACCTGAATGCCACCTCTCCGTCCGAGTGCTGACATCCCTCAGGTCGGCACACAAAAGGACACTTATGGATACAGTTTTGCCTTAAATTCTATAGCTTGGTTTATTATGAAATACATTCTTTCACCATCCACCTAGTTACTTTGTCATTTGGCCATGTTGAGATGTTTTCGCGACTATCCTTCTATACAACTCGCACATCACTCGCGAGTCTCGGTTGTTACAAGTTGTGAATCCATGTATACATGGGTTGCCCTAATGGTAAGTCGTGAATCATTCATGGGTTTCTATACTACATACCCATGAATATGTCTCAAACATTAAAACATAAAAACATGCGCTAATGGAAGATTAGTTAACTTATTTAACTTAATTTCCATAACTGCTTCAACTTCCCAAACCTTTGAGAACTGCCTTATTTCACCCATATAAATATAGGCCTTGGGGAGGGTGTTGGATACTTACATTTGGAGAGAAAAGTTATGCTGGTGGATTGTTTATAGAAGCCTTTGGAGCAGTCAAACTCAGAATCCTTTGGTTGCAGAGGAGTCCTTGTCTCAGACATTGGGTTGTAACCTTTAACTCTTTCCATTATTCATAATAAAGAGATTACTTCTTCCATATGTGTTTCATGTCTTGTGTTTTGATAAATGTTTATATTTCAGTATAATATGTGTTTTATCTAACCTGCTTATATGTACATGAATCATCTTGTATCTGGAAGAGTGTTTCTTGACAGGTGAAAGAGGAGCAATCTTGAAGACTTTGGAAGTGTAACAGAGAGGAAGAGGATAGCAAGGATCAACCTTCCTTTAACAAGTAAGTCCTTCTAACCCTCCTATTTCCTATTCTGTACTTTAGAAGTCAATTGTCTGCAAGTAATTGAGTATGTTGGTAACCCCAGACCTATGGTTATTAGGTGCATAATCCTGTACAACAGAAATGACGACTCCGCTGGGGATAGCCTAGACTGCTGTAGGTCATTTCTATTATCCTGACCAGTTTTGCTTGTGAGTCTGTTTGTGATTTTTATCCTAGTTCTTATTTGCTTCAACATTTGAAAGTCTTGGGTTTTTTCTTGATTTTTTGAGGAAAATTTTATACCCATTCGCGGGTTGTCTTTCTAGACAGTTGCAAAAATTGGTTTGCATTCACAGGTTGTACTAGTAGACAGTCGTGCATCATTCGCGACTTGGTCCTATACACAGTTGCGAATACTCTTGGAAATTGGGATTTTTAAGTAAGAGTTTGCTTGTTCTTTTTCTTGGTATAGTCCTTGTTTTCTGAGAAGATTTTCTTTAAGAATGCTATAGAGTTTGTTTGAATGCTTCAGGTGATCACACTTCGTGCTTCTTGAAATCCCTTGAGTCTTTTGTGCTTGATTTATTTACTGTTTGCATCCTGAAGTATTTTGGCTTGTTTGGGTTGTGGGTTAAAGTGTCTTAGTCCAGATCAGTGATCAGGGTCTTGGGCTCTGTTTTTTCAGTCTGTCTTCTAATAGTAGCTAGTTGTCACTTGCCTTTGTAAGTCTGCAGTGATTCTTTGTCATTGTTTGCACCCAAGCTAGGGTTCCTAGCATTCCTCTTTGTAGTGGTCTGTTGGTCCTGTAAGCCTGTTTGCTTCAGTTTGTGGCTTTTATACAGTTTATAGGTTTCAAGTTTACTCAAGTAGAATGCATTGTAGATGCATAGTAGATTTTTGAGCATTTTTAAATGTGAAAAAAAAACATAGTTAACCTTTTGCATTGTGATTTTGCATAAGTAGTGTTTGTTTCATTTTAAAAATATAATCTCAAAATATACAAAAATATAGGCTTAGTTTCTCTTATTGTTGCATTTAATTCATCAATACATATTTGCAAGAAAATGAAAAGAAGTTTATTTTATAGTAGTAGTTTGCTTTGAATACACCTTTACTTTAATTTGTTTCTTGTTTGAGTCAAAACACCATACAGTATATCACTCTGTTACCTCTTGAGTAAAGAACAACCCTCTAAAATAAACGCATAAATTAAAATTTACTAGTAAGTTTTTATTTTTAGGGGCCTTTCACCTACTAGCTTAGGCTAGACTTGTGGCCTAGGGAGTGTAAACTTCCCACAAGTTATAAACTTAGATGTATTGGAACTTTATTTAGGTAAATACTTGAATTTATCACTATATCTGGGAAGCTCCTCTCAAACGGGAGCTAAGCACTAGGCCGCATGGAGGCTTGGACAGAGGAGATAACCCTTCGAATCCTTGTCAAAGCATAACCCATGACTTTTACGCATCTGGGGATTCTGTCATAGACAGAGTTTCAGGATTAGCTACCCTGCCCATGCGTATGAGCTCGGCTAACGACTGTCCCCCCAGACTGTTGATACTGCCAAGGTAGCCTTTAGTCTCTTGTCTTTTTAGGGTTCATACCTAGGTAAACCGGAAGGTTATTTCTGGTTCACCTTGAATGGGCTTGGAAGGTAACCCTTGTTGAAAGTTTAAGAGGGAGGTGGGTGATTCCTCCGCTTGTGCCTAAGAACCAATTCAAGGACGCCAAGTAATCGTTCATCAAATTTCTTCGGGAAAGTATATCTTTTACCCTGGTTTGATTGCTTGAGACTTTAGGAATTTTTAGTGTATGCTCTGTGGTTTTTCTTGTGTTTAGTTGGCATTAGGGTGTGATTAGTTAAATTTTTAACTATGGAGGACCAACCTATTAGAAGGTCAAGAAGGTTGAGAAACCTTCCTCCTATCACTGCATTGGAGCCTCCACCTTTACCTCAAAGGCGGAGATTAGACACAGAGGGTTCATTTGCACCTGTAGGAATAAGTGAAGTTCTTGGTGAACCGGAACTCATTGCTAACCATTTCAATCTTGATACAGTCGAGATAGAAGAATTGAAGACTGACGAGTTTGCAAGAAATTTTAACTCCCCCTTGACTGATTTAAACGATCCTGTGATCGTCCAGGTTAGACCATTTGATTCACCAGTGCTAGGTGTCCCCGTGGGTAGAATCATGTCTTCTGCAGAAGAAAATCCTTTTGTGTTCACCTCAACCCTTCCGGTTGAAGGGGTACTACCTCCCCCGGTTACTGCCCCTAGATCTAGTTTTCCTTCTACACCTTTGACTCCAACAATTTGGGTGGTCCAACCACCGATTCACTCCAACATAGGAGGTACTTCTGGTGACATGGTTCCTGGGATCCCCAGTATACCTACCATTCCTTCTTCCTTTCCTTACACTACCTACAGTGGTCCGGTAGGATCTTCGGCTTATGTTCAAGGATTTCCTTGGAATAGGGGGCACATTCCCCCATCCAATCCATACGTAGGTCCATCTCCTTCATATGTAGGAGTGCAGTTTGGGAGCAACACCTCTGATGGACAAAGCTTCCAAACCCCTATTTCGGTCCCATACATGAGCTCTCCCTTTTTGTTGTTTAGCAGGGGGATACCTGCTCCAGTATTTCAGACCCTTGCTTCTATGGGGACGGCACGAACCACTTACACTGCACCTCCCACCCACAATCCTGTGGCTTACGGATGGAATCCATTTCAAAGCAACCTTCCCACTTCACAACCGCTGGCTGGGGGCAACCCCACTTTTTCCCATTTGCATTCGGGGGTAGGTCCCTCTAATCCCCAAGTTGGCACATCTAGTGCCCCGGTTAGGCCCAAACTTCCTTTTCTGGCAACTTTGAACTTGCCAGACTTGTCAAAATTAATGAATGACCTGGTGAGGCATGACCCCTTGTGGCCACCTATTCCCACCAAGTTGCCCTTGGATATCCCTAAGTTCAAAGGTAAAACTGGTGAAGATCCTGGGGCACATGCCACCACTTTTCACTTATGGTGTTCTTCCAATTCGTTGAATGAAGATTCAATTAGATTGAGGCTATTCCAGAGGACCTTGACAGGTACGGCTGCAAAATGGTATATTGAATTGCCTTCTGCTGCCTTTAGTAGTTTCTGGGATTTGGCTAGTGCTTTCCTTAGCCACTTTCAGCTTCCGGTTCGATACGATTTCGAAACAGACTTGTTGTCTACTTTTAGACAAAACAAGGCTACCCACATCTCGGATCATATCCAAGAGTGGAGGAGGTGAAAGAGCCTTATCAAAGCCACCATTCCTCCTGAGTTTCTATTAGAATGGTTCCTTAAATAACTGTTTCCATACATATCTAAGGATGTTTCCACATCAGGAGTAACGAATGAAGAATAAGCCATACTCAGGGCCCAGCAGTTATATTTGATTTATTCACAGTCTGGGATCTTATATGAGATCATCCCTGAGCCACCAAGGCCTTTGCACAAAGCGGAGAAGCCTAAGCCTGGACCCCATGCCGATGGTGTGGTTGGGTCCGTTAACACTCCCACTGTAGAGTCTTTGATTGAACAACTTCACCAATTGTCTGTCAAACAGTCTACGGCGGAGGTAGCAAAGGCTGCCCCTCTCCCCAGAATGCAAATTTTTTTGCACAAACTTCTCAGAAGGGCAATCAGTAGCCCGGTGGGAAGAAAAAGAAGGGTAAAAAGGGAGAGGGAAACCAAAAAAATCCAAAGCCCGCAAACAATGCTGATGGGGGAAAAAAAGAAAAGAAGAAGGTCAAGTTCCCTTGTAAGTTGTGCCAAGAGGACAACCATAGTCACCTTTGTCCCCTTATGGATCAAGCCTAGAAGCTGCTTAATGCTCAACAACAGGCTGTCTTGAAGGATCCTTTTCCCTAAGGACAGAACTCTGCTTCAGCTTCTAATGTAGCAGGGGGCACTCAAACTACCCCTGACCCTAACTATATCAACATGGTTCGATCTTTGACTTTGTTGAAAACCAGGAACAAAAGCTATGAGAAAGAGGCTCTTGAGAAGGGTAAAGCTGTAGGTGAACCTTCCAACCCTCTCACAATAGAGAAACCTGCCAAAACTATGCTGAAGATACCGAAAGGTGTTTTCAAGAAGACCTTGCATAACCCCAATGCTAGGGCTGCTTCAAACTAGTTTTTGGTTGAATATTTAGGTCAAACCCCGTGTGCAATGTCAACTTTAGAGGTGTTACAGAGTTGTCCCGCCCAGCGGGATGCTCTCTTAGCAGCTTTAGGTAGCATGGATTCTTCAAGTCTCATGGTGAAATTCAATCTATCGAATGTCAAAATTTTCCTTCCTTACCATGTAGCCCTATCAATAGATGTCATCCATGGTGGTAAGACCATTGGAAGGGCAGTTGTTGATGAGGGAGCCTCTACATGTGTTATGTCCCCGGCCTACAGGAAAGCTATTGGATCCCCAGAGCTGGTCCCATCAAACACTTTACTTACTACTTTCGATGGAAGATCCTTATGTCCTCATGGTATCCTCCCAGCTTTTGAGATTAAGTTAGCAGGAAAAGCAGTGTCTGTTGAAGTTGAAGTGATTGATGCTCCCTTGGACTACAATTTGCTTCTGGGAAGGAATTGGACTTATGCAATGTCTGCTATTGCATCGGTTGTTCTTTGTGTTGTGTTTTTTCCACATGATGGCAAGTTGGTTACTGTTGACCAACTTGATTTTACCCGAAAAGGCCATTTAGAGTCTAAGGATTCCACTGTGCCATTGGTTGATCGGGCCAAACCTGCAGCATAGAGCTTGGGGGCTGGAATGTATGCCTCATTAATGGGCACATTCAATATTCTAGCCCCGGTGAACTACATTGGTTATACTACTGCGGGGAATTCCATTGCTACGGTTGTTGATAAGACTGATCCTTGGGTCCTCCCAAATCCCCATGAACCAAAAGTGCCCTTATCGACAGTGGAGGTAGCTTATCAAGACATTAATGAAGCCACTGTTGATCCCATTCCAGATCCTCTAATAGTCTCAGATGATCTGGAAGAAGTCTAATTGCCTGCATGGGCAGAAAACTTTTCACATTCCATAGATTTCTTAGATACATTTTTACCTTCCGATGAAGCTATTCTGGAAGCCATGAGTGGATGTGATAAGATTTGTGAGGATCTTCATCATCGATCCTATTTTCTTCCAGATCTAAGCAAGACAAAAAACCAAGAGTTTAAAGTGAGACTGTCAGATGATATTGAGGTACCTATCAACCCTTTTCCTAGGGAAGGGGTGTTTGCTGAGGGGAATATGGAAAACATTTATGCCACTATACCCATCAATATCTCTGTAAACCCAGATGTCGTGGAAAAAATCTATATAGGTGCAAACTGCTCTCCGGAGGAGATTTCCATCTACACTGCCCTTTTCAAGGAATTCTGTGATATCTTTGTCTGGTCATATGAAAAGATTCCAGGCATTGATCCATCTATTGTCCAACATGAAATCTGAACCTATCCTGATGCTAATCCGGTTCGACAGAAATTAAGACCCGTGAACCCGCGTAAAGAGGCGGCTGTGAAGGCAGAAGTTGAAAAGTTGTTGAAATCTTGTTTTATATATCCCATAGCTTTGACTGAATGGGTGTCCAACCCTGTTCCTGTTGATAAAAAGAAAGGGACTATTCGTGTTTGTACATACTTTAGAGACCTCAATAAATCCTGTCCTAAGGACAACTACCCAACACCATTTATTGACCAAATCATAGATGCATGTGTGGGAAGTGAGGTGTTCTCGTTTATGGATGGTTTCTCTAGCTACAATCAAATCCAAATCAAACCGGAAGACCAGCATAAAACTGCTTTCATTTTCCCTTGGGGTACATTGAATTATAGAAAAATGCCCTTTGGTCTGAAAAATGCTGGGGCTACCTTTCAACGAGCCATGAAATTTGCTTTTCACAATATAAAATCCATTGTCGAACCTTACCTTGATGATTTTCCTGCACATTCTCGCAAGAGGATCCAACATTCAAATCATTTACGGTTAATTTTTGAATGATCCAGATATTATAAAATTCACTTGAATCCCCACAAGTGTGTATTCTGCGTCAAGTCAGGTAGATTACTCGGATTCATTGTCTCTAGTAGAGGCATCCAGGTGGATCCATTGAAAGTTGAGGCCATTGTAAATCTCCCTCCTCCTCGTTCTCTCAGGCAACTTCAAATCCTGCAAGGAAAGTGTAACTTTCTTCGATGTTTTATCATTAATTATGCCAAGATCACTAAAGGTTTCATGCGCTTGCTCAAGTAGGACACCCCATTTGTATGGGATGAAACCGCACAACATGCGTTCGAGGCATTGAAAAAATCTTTGTTGTCGACTCCTTTGCTACGTCCACCAGATTATTCTACGGATTTCATATTATATCTGGCTGTGTCGGAGTCGACCATTGGGGTAGTTCTAGTCTAGGAGGATGACAAGCTTGTTGAGCATGTTGTTTATTATCTTAGCTGTGCTTTGGCCGGACCTGAGCTTAGATAATCCCACGTCAATAAGTTAGCCTTAGTAGTTGTTTATGCTGTGCAGAGGTTGCGCCACTACATTTTACTGAGGACCACAACTGTACTGGCAGATGTGAATCCGTTCCAATATGCCTTATCCCGACGGATTGTTGAGGGAAAATTTAACAAGTGGATAGTCATTCTCCAAGAGTTTGACTTGGATTTCCAATCCGCTAAGTCTAAAAATTCCTTAGATTTTGCTGAGCTTATAGCAGAATTTCCCACTGAAGAAAATGTAGTGGTTGAAGATGACTCATTCCCAGATGAGCACATCTTCCTGATATCCACCTTTGATCCTTGGTATGGGGATATTCTTATATATCTCCAGACTTTGAAGTATCTTGCCTCTTACTCTAGGGAGGAACGACGTAAGTTACACCCTCATGCCAAGAACTACCTCATTATAGGAGATACATTATATCGACGAGGGGTAGATTTCGTCTTGCATCATTGCTTTACTCATGAGGAAGCAGATATTGTCCTAAATGATTCCCATAGCGGAGCATGTGGGGGTCATTTATCTGGGTTAGCAACGGCCCAGAAGATATTGCATGCTGGATATTTTTGGCCCACGATCTTCAAGGGTTGTGTGGAAGCCGTGAAGCATTGTCATCCGTGTCACCTTTACACTAGAAAAATGTGGTCACATCCTGCTCCGTTATTTCCTGTTGTCTCGCCCCCTGCATGAAATGGGGGATCAATTACATGACGTGCAACCCAGTCTCGGCTGGGGGGCATAAATACATCATTGTCGTTGTTGACTATTTTATGAAATGGGCAGAGGCAATGCCTACTTTCAAGGACAACGGGGAAACAACAGCTTTCTTTGTTTTCAATCAAATTATCGTGCGGTTTGGTATTCCCAAAGTGATTGTCATTGACCATGGCAATCATTTTCAAAATAATATGATGACGAAACTGACTATAATGCTTGGATTTAGACAAGAACACTCTTCTCCATACTATCCGCAAGCAAATGGTCAGGTTGAGGCTGTAAACAAGACTTTGAAAACTATCCTTGAACAGACAATTGATGCAGCCCATTCTAGTTTGCACATCATGTTATATCCTGCTCTTTGGGCTTACAGAACTAACGTTAAGACTGCCATGGGTTATTCACCTTTCCAACTCATTCATGGGGTGGAAGCAGTTATTCTGATTGAATACAAAATCCCGTCTTTGAAGATAGCCATTCATGTGTTACATGATACGACTGAGCTTGAAGAACGTCTAGTACATCTAGAACACCTTGATGAGCAACGTAGAGATGTGTTGACTACCAATCAGGCTCATAAAAATAGGGTTAAATCTAAATATGATAAAACGGTCAAACCTAGGGTTTTCTCTGAAGGGGAACTTGTCTTGCTCTGGGACCAAGATAAAGAACCTCTGGGGGTGGGAAAATTCAAGGCTATGTGGTTAGGACCCTATGTCATGTCGAAGGTATTGAGTAAAGGTGCATATGAATTAGTGGATTATGATGGGAATAAGCTGCCTGAGCCTAGAAATGGGATCTACCTGAAGAAGTACTACGCTTAGGATTAACACTTTTTCTTGTATTTTAGTGTATGTATTTTTTATGTACATTAGGTTGTCAGTTTTGTTTTTTATATTATCTGTTGGTTGTTGCAGATGTCTTCCAAGATGTATATAGGTTTCGTTTATGGCGCCAGTTGTCACACTTGTAACCTGGCTTCGGCAGCATGGGTTATCTATTCTCACTCAGGACAACTTGTTGCCGCGGGTGGCGCTGGTCTTGGTCCTGCTTCTAATAATGTTGCTAAGTATAGGGATGTCATTGAGATTTTATGGGATGCTTTGTCACGTGGAATCACGCAGCTTGAAGTCCGTTTGGATTCTCAGTTGGTAGTTTCCCAACTCAATAGGGCTTATTAGGTACGAAATCCTATCTTGTTACGTCAGTTTATGCAAATTCATTTACTGGAAAGACATTTTGAAGTTATTACTTTTAATCATATTCCACGAAACCAAAATTCATTGACTAATGCATATGCTAATTATATTTTGGAATGACATCTTACACACATTCCATAAAATATACATATAAAAAATACTTGTAAATGAGCTGACAACCAAACATCAATATATATATATGTAAAATATCTGTCTGTAGATAGATCGAGTCTGATCCGTAGATCCAGTCATATACAAAATATACAAAAATGTGGATCATCATCCATCAAAATTCCCTAGAACTAAGCCTGGCCGCCCTGGCCACTAGGACCACCTTGGTCCCCATGATCTCTATGCACCCTGGCTTCCTCAGCCTCCTCGGCCTCTGCAACCTCGACCGCATCTCTGTATACAAGTACTGCTCTAGCTACTCATCTGAAAAGATGTAGCCAAACCGGTGGAACCCCAACTACAAACTCCTGCATGGCTGCAGGGATATGCTCGATCTGTATAGTGGGTACTCGTTGGGTTATCCTAGCCAGCTTCCCCTCGAGGACCCTGACCAATCCTCGGTGTCCTCCTACAACCGAACGCATGAACATACGGGGGTGCCCTTCAGGGCGGACTAGTCCAATATTTGCATTTTGACACATAAATCAGATTAAGACTTGTACATATGTATATCACTATCATTTGAAAAATTCATAAAAATTTGATAATGATAAAAAATTAAAAATTACTTACCCATATCGCCCCATATTGCTCCTGGAGGGAGAATGAGGTCGAGGTCACCTCGAAAGTCTAACCCGGCGTATGGAAACTGCTCCAATGCCAGCAGCTGTCGTTCCCACCATGTGTAAAAGTCATCATCATATACACTCTGTACTACGTCTTCTCCTCCGTGACGGAGGAAGATGTCTCCCCACCGTCTCAGCCTTGGCTGCCGTAGCGATTGGACCTATAGTGGTATAGCAGGGCTCATAACTGGAACTCTCTCTCGAAGAATGCTACTAGTATGCTTGCATAGACAAAGTTCTTGCATCTTCCTCTCTTGCAATCAGATAATTGTGTCTTCATGATGGGGAAATTCCTGAGCACCAATCATAGAGAGCACCTCTAAAGCAATCAATTGCCACCCTCATTTGATTCCTGGTGGCCATGTGTAAGCCTGATGATCCTACAAGTCTCACAATAGTACTAGCCAATACCTGGAGAGTGAAATCTTGGATGTCTGCAATGAGAACGCTGCTTCCCTTCTTCTGAGTACCTGGTATGCAGAACATGTCTACATAGTTTTAAACACTTAAGGGGTCACCGCCCCTGCTAGTGCCCTCCAAGTTCACCGGTGCTCCCCATTGTGACAACCCTGTAATGAAATATATATCTTCCACGGTAAGCTCTAAGGTCTCACCCTGAAGATTGAACATCCCCAACTCATGGTCCCAGTAATTGACCATGAATTCCAATATGTGGACATTGGCCCGCATGGGCGAGGTACAAAAGAACTTCAGCATCCCATTAGTCCTCAATGCTTGTATTGTGGGTGCGCTTTGAAGCACCGCATTATCCATTACTTCATGCTCTCTCTCTCTCCACTCCAGAACCATGTTTACCTGGAAAATACGAGCAAGTTGGATTCAGTATTTCACATTAAAAATTTAAAAATGTTTCATATTTTTAAGTTTTGCCCTTTTGCGCAGCATTCGCGACTGTCCCTTTAGATAGGTCGTGAATCATTCGTGGCTGTCTAGTTAGACAACCCGCGAATGAAATGAGTATTCGCGACTCTCCTGTGTAGCAACCCGCAAATGCGTACTGTGGTAATTTTGGGCTGCTCATAACTACCGAATTCACCATTCATTTTCATATTTGCTTGGATCAACTTAAAGGGCTTAGGGTGTAGAGTTACCTGAAGCTGACAGATTCTGATTCTGACGATCCAATTGTCCTCGGTGATCGATTAAAGGTAGAGGGTATTCTTGCTCTTTATGGTTCATAAAGTTCAAATGGTATGAAATGTTTTAATTTTCATTATATTTATAGAAATAATATTTCATAAAGTGGGTTTTTATTCTATAGTTTGAAATACTCATAAACTAATGCCATACTTTTGTACCCTGGAACAAGTTTATCAACTTTTACAAAATGTTGTTGCTCTAATAGGGTGGTTTCGCATTAACCTTAGTATTTAACATTTTGCCACGGACTATGGTATTCTAAGCCATTAGTCCCTTGTCTCTACCATTGTTCTTCCGTGGCTAGGACCCTTATTTCATGAGTATCATCTTTCTATTCCTTTGTCATCCTTTGCTGCTCATGTCGTCACTGTTTCAGGTCCGGGGGTGTCCTTTTAGCTATTTTTCATGCCAAATAGAGCTTTTTCTGAATCTCTTTTTACAATTTATCCCTTTATAGGACTCCACGCCTTTATGGAGTTTCTTTAGGCCCAGGTCTGACTCCTTTAAAATAGACTTGACTGTCGAGTTATCTCATCAGTTCAAGCTCGTTAAGAATATGTGAATGGGAATCCACATTGGTGGTAGGTTATCTCTTTCTTGGACCATGCGGAATAATACGAGAAAGGATCACTCTCTTTTCTTTTGAATTGAGAAGAGTATTCTCAGGTATAGGTTTATCACTTTTCTGGACCCGAGGGACTAAATTTACGGAAAAGGAACACCCGGTTTGAGCTTAGTTTTCTCTTTTTTGTGCTCTGGACCCAAACATGAAAAATATTTCGAGCATACTTTGTGTCTTTGTCATGCTCGTTAAACACTACAGAACAAAGCAACGAGTTTATTGTTGTAAGCCCCATTTCTCGTAACCAAATGGATATTTCCAAGTGATCTTGCTTTCCTTCACACTCGTAAAACTCAAGCTATTCTATGCTGTTCTGGAAGGAGCGTTGGGTAGGTGGTAATTTAACCTTTTTCGGACCTCCCTGACTAAGTACAAAAAAGGATCACCTTTTCTTCTTCGGAAGTTAAGAGATTTCTTCTGTGGTTTGTTTTTTACTTTTTCTTCCTCAGGAGACTAAATTGGATGAAAAAGGACCCCCCTGGAGTCTTCTTTGGCATTTTCAGACTCTCTAAATGTGAAAATACCGATGATCATGTACTAGTTCGGGCTCATTAAATCCACGAATCAGTGACACTATCAATCATTATTTTCCCATCTCTTCAAGCTTGTTAAAAAATGAAGAGGGAACCGAGTTTACTTTCCTGGACTCGTTAAAACTTAACAGGGAAGGTAAGGAAGAAGTTTTTTCTTGTTTTCAATAATGGCAGCCTGTCATCCTTGAACATAGCACTCTTTTCTTTCTAATATCCATGTTTCAGTGTGTACTTGTGTTCAGCTATCACTTTGGGTTTCTTACTCCTCCTCTTGTTCATTATACCTGGGGAATCTTATCATGTCTCCTACATGACACATAAGTCTAGTTGTTCTATCTATCCGTTATACGCTACCTTGGGTCATCTCTGTGTTGTGCTCACTGTTCAAGGACTTTTCCCAATGTCTGATCTATAGCCTGATTCCATCACTGTTATATCTGTTATCTATTTGTGTCTCCCTTCTTTGCCTAGTTCCTAGTCACTCTTGTGATCCGTTGGAGGATCTGTTGCCTTCCTTATCACAGCATGGTTCCGTTTCAGTACTTCCTGATGATGAAGACCTAGAATTTTGATGATCGTACCTCAGGATTCACTTCCATCATTGGTGAATTCCTTTGCTTCAGTTGTCAACTATCCCTTATTGGTTGAAAAACTGTTGAATCCTTTGCATGTTCAACTTCAGCTTACCCTTATTCACATGACTTGGATTGTAATGGTTCTTTTGGATCCTTTATGAAGACCTTAGTTCACACATATGGACTAAGTTGCACAAGATTATGTTCTATCTATCTACATAGCTTCCAGATCTTTGAAGACTCATCATTATTGTATATTGTGGCTTCGATCCACCTTTGTAACATACGTGGTTCTATACGTGTATCATATGATGTACTCAAATATTGTAAAGGAGCTAGTGTTCCAGTAAATTGAACATAGCATCCTCAGATGTAACTGTGTATATGACATTACTATGTATTTGTTTCAGGTACTCTTTGCTCCATTGGATTTCTGAGTTTCTCCAGAGTTAAAGATTATAATGTATTTCGGCCATTGTTCCCCTCTTACCTCACACATTAGGGGGCATCTGTTATACACCTGAATGGCACCTCTCCGTCTGAGTGCTGACATCCCTCAGGTTGGCACACAAAAGGACACTTACGGATAGAGGTTTGCCTTAAACACTATAGCTTGGTTTATTATGAAATACATTCTTTCACCATCCACCTAGTTACTTTGTCATTTGGCCATGTTGAGATGTATTCGCGACTATCCTTCTATACAACTCGCGCATCACTCGCGAGTCTCGGTTGTTACAAGTCGTGAATCCATGTATTCGCGGGTTTCCCTTATGGTAAGTCGTGAATCATTCACAGGTTGCTCTACTACATACCTGCGAATATGTCTCAAACATTAAAACATAAAAACACGTGCTAATGGGATATTAGTTAACTTATTTAACTTAATTTCCTTAACTGCTACAACTTCCCCAACCTTCGAGAACTGCCTTATTTCACCCATATAAATACAGGCCTTGGTGAGGGTGTTGGATACTTACATTTGGAGAGCAAAGTTATGCTCGTGGATTGTTTACAGAAGCCTTTGGAGCAGTGGAACTCAGAATCCCTTGGTTGCTGAGGAGTCCTTGTCTCAGACGTTGGGTTGTAACCTTTAACTCTTTCCATTATTGATAATAAAGAGATTACTTCTTCCATATGTGTTTCATGTCTTGTGTTTTGATAAATGTTTATATTTCAGTATAATATGTGTTTTATCTAACCTGCTTATATGTACATGAATCATCTTGTATCTGGAAGAGTGTTTCTTGACAGGTGAAAGAGGAGCAATCTTGAAGACTTTGGAAGTGGAACAGAGAGGAAGAGGATAGCAAGGATCGACCTTCGTTTAACAAGTAAGTCCTTCTAACCCTCCTATTTCCTATTTTGTACTTTAGAAGTCAATTGTCTGCAAGTAATTGAGTATGTTGGTAACCCCAGACCTATGGTTATTAGGTGCATAATCCTGTACAACATGGCCTCTGAATGTTAAAGAATATAGGTTAGCAAAGTTCCTATGGTTGGTGGAAAATCACTCTTACACAACTAGTTTCTTGGATATGGGTTGTTTAAATATAATTATTCTTATTTATTTGAATGTGAAATGATTTTAAATTATAGAAATAATGTTTATGCTTGCATATGCATGTTCATTGTGTGTGGGACGATTTATTTTCCACTATGTATGGTTACTTATTTTCTACACACGTATTTTATTTGTATGAATTCGTAATATGGGGGTTGGGGTGAAATTGGAGGCCCAAAATATATGTAATGTTCCCTCTTGATAGTCAAATAGGGTAAGGGGGACGTTACAATCCTAAATGCAAACAAAAAATTTAGGATCTTTGTTGTTATAAGTTCTTTCAATGTCTTCAAGGATATAACAAGCAATAAACATAGGTTTTTCCAAATATTTGATGGTTACCAAGCCATGCTTAGTGGATTAATTATCAGAGTATCTCAGTAGTAAATAGCCCACATTTCTCTTTTTTCTATAGAAGGTGAGAGGTGGTTTATACAGAAGCAGTAAAAGACACGTTGATTATTCTCGTCATTTTCTGGTTCTTATATTCTAGAATTGAATTCCAACTAAACCATAAGGAATCTTCAAAAATTGTTAAAAACCCCTTTGGGAGTGTTGTGATTTATCTTAATTGAGGGAAATTTTTAAAATTTTGAAATGGTCTCGGAGAAATTAGGGTCCATACAAGACGAGATTTAGCAAAAAAATATTGCGATCATTTTTTAAACACCGAGTCATCATCTAAATGTCTCAAGATCATGGATTTCAAATAATTTTACTTGAACTATCCTTAATTTCCTCCTAGAAATCACTGATGATTTCTATCTTTAGTTTATTATCAAAACTTTATTCCACAAAACTTGTAACATCTTGAGTCTTTTAATTTTTATAAATTGGATAATTTGAATGTAGAAGGGAGTGGAATCTCTTCCTCTTAGAGAGACGTAGGGGGTCATAAGGAGCAATATTCCTATGTTTATATCTTCTCTAGAATCCAATACAACAATGAATTTTGATGTTCAATAGTCATTTTCACATTGGTTAGATTGTGTATTTCTTCTCCTATGTTAGTATTTATTTTATTTAAATGCAAAAAAGTTATTGTAGTGCATTAATGATCCTTCATAATTCAAATCTAATAACATTTATGATTCGATTTCTATTGCCTAAGTTTGCAAGTTGCTTTAAGTGAAAGATTTATATATTCTAAACAATGTTTAAAGATCAAAATATCTTCTTGTGAATGTTAAGCTAACTTTACTTTGCATTCAAATTCCTTCTTCTCTTCTTTGTTTTATATTTGGCTTGATCTCTGAGTAAGATGCCAAGGAATTGTGAGACTTTACCTTTTTTGTTAGATACCATTAAGCTTTAAATATAATATATTTTACTACCTTGTGGAATTGACCTACCTTTTAAAACTAAACAACTCTCACACTAATGCTATCCCAAGCTAAAGGTGTGCTAAACTTTCCCTTCAAGTAGTCAAATGACAACTTTTAGTGCTAACATCTTTTGGCTTCATTTCTAGGGATGAAATTGAATATTTCCCCTAGGAGAATGACCATGATTAGATATGAATTTTATGGTGATATTCATACACAAATTTGACTGGAGATATTACACCTAGAGGCTCCATGGCCAAAGAATCCACTGGAAAATTCACTAGTTCATAATGTCAATGCCATCTGATTCTCGAATGAATGCTATAGTAGCTGTAAGGTTTTCTCTTATAAATTTTTTTGTTGTCCATGTTTTTCAAAATGATATTTATATTATGGATGAATGGGAAATTTTCATTCCAATATTCAGATATGATAAAGACCAAAACCCTACAGAGAATTTTTTGTATGTTTCATGAACTTATGTATCAGTTTCGTATTCTTCATGAAGATGTGTTAATGAAGAACTCCTTATGTATTCCCTTCACATAAAATCCTGACAATGGTACATATCTATACCTTTTTCTAGAATTTTATCGTTGAAATAATTTCATTACATTTTCATAATCAGTGTAAACAAAATTTTCCAACTGAACTTTTATTTGAAAATTGTTGTGAAGAATTTCATTCAAGTTTTCAGCATAGAGAAGAGTGTTCTTATAACAACAAGGAAGATGAATTTACTAATGAAGAACTTATCCAAGATATTAATGTTGATATATGTAACAATTATTCGGAAAATGGTTTCAGTTATTCACATGATCAAGGTCATATTGATCTAGGTTCTTATGAGAAGTTAGTGTCTATTAAAGACCACATGTAATCAGCAATTGAAGAAGTAGAGATGGTACATCCTCATGCTGCTACTTTGAATTATTTTAAATAATTTTGTGTCTAGATGAGCACCATCAAACTAATTGTGAATTAGTTTCCCCAAATTATAATGAAGTTCATCTTATTGAACAATCATTTCAAGAAAACTAGCAACTTGTTTTTAATTATGATCATCATTCTTGACAAGAAACAAAGGTTTTTATGATCCACCTATCTATGATGATTATAAGGATCTTGATTATGATAAATTACTTGGGAATATAGAGGAATTTTATTTTACAGAATATTCTTATTAGCAGTGTCAAGAAAACGATCATATCATTGTTAATGACAGTTAAGCCATATATGATGAGTATGAAAAATATTTAAAGGAGGATATTTCTATTCCAACTTGCACATAAATTTGCAGAAACCAACATGTTTATGATATTTATGCATCTTATTCATTAGAATATAATGAGGTATCATATTAGTTCACAAATATTTCTTTCCCCTCAATAGTTGAACACGAGTTTCAAGAAATCGGTGAATTCACATTTGGCATTCTTGAAATAGAATCTAAATAGATAGTTCAATAGAATGAAGGTTTTATGAAGCATGATGTGTCTCCTCCCAGTATTGATGAAATTTTGTTGCATATTCTTCATTCTTATGATAATATTGTTATTTTGAATGCTACTAAAAAAATTATACCCAAGAAATTAATGAACAGTTTTAAGGATTAGTTGTTCCCCTATTTGTAACAAAATCTATGATGTTTATAAGTTGTTCAAAGGAGCATAAAATGATCATAAGATTTCCAATGGATCGAAAATTGCATGGAAATTATTTTATTTTTTAACTCAGTTGGAGTTTTTTTATGATCTTCAAGAGCCAATGGAAATTTACATGGAGTCAATTTTTCTAAAGGTTGTAAATATAGTAGGTTTTGATATGCCACTCACTTGCAGTAATGAGTATATATTTTCCATGAAATTTATCTTGTTGATTTTCTATTCTTTTTGCTTTAGTTTATTGTTGACATGGTTTACAAAGTTTTTTTGAAAAGATGCATTTGTGGTTAGGTTTTTTGAATTGTTTTTAATGGTTTTATATTTAATATCTATACAAGATCTCCCTCATACTTGGTTGTAGAGCCCGCAATGAAAAAGCATAGGCCTTAGTCAATCCCAAATCTCAAAATGGTTAGTATATGAAAAGGAATAGGCCATAGTCCACCCCAAATCTCAAATAACTAGAACACCGACATATTTTGTGGTTGGATCACATCCATAGGGATCAAATGGTTGAGAGATAGTTATGGAATTGAAACAATTTTTGTATTCCTCGTATTCTTATAGTTAAACGGTTCAAGTGTGAGTTATCCATGCCTAGCTACATGTTATCACCGAAATTCTTCTTGTTATCAATTTATCAAGTGTCATTTATTATATATTTTTTATTTTCTATCTCACATTCTTCTAGTTTTCTACCATGAATTGTTGGTTATCCATTCATCAACTATGAGTTATCCCTACATTGCTACCAGTTATCCATTCATTAGTTAGCTACTAGTTTTTTTTTATATTCTTTTTTTAATACTTGTTTATTTTGAATTTTGAAGTAATATGAATAACTGATAATTAAAACATAAATAATCAGCAATTGTAATACTAAACTTTATAGTAAAGGTATATAACAGGTGAATTATATTAAAATCAATTTCTTTCATTTATTTGTCAAGTGCTTCCTATAAAATTTGCAAAGACGTTGCATCTCTCTAGTCACTGAGTTCATGCATGTTGAGGCTTATCATGTATGCAGAACATTGGTGAACTCGCTATTGAATTTCATCAGGAAATAGCCTCAAACGACAACTATGAAGACAAAGCAGGTAAGTTGCAATTGATACTAGAAGGTCGAATTTATGAAAAATTAATTCTATAGAGTGGATTCACCTAAGCATTTTAAAAAAATTAATGGAGATTAGTAGATATTGGTTAGTAAAATTTAAAATCTATAAAACTCTAACTCTAAATCTTAAAGCTACTCTGGATGAAGTTTGAAGATCAATTGCCAGACTAAAGGTAGGAGTCCATAATTTTTGTTGATGCCCAGAAGAGTTTTTCGATAGTATTGAGTTCTCAAATATCCTTAGTCGACAGAGAAATTGTGATCTCGTCAGGATCATTTATGCATTTGAATTAAAGGGTTATTACATAAGATATTGAGGTTTATTGCATGGGAAGAAATAGTAGGGTTCTAAGTGCTAACTTTCGTTTACCTTAATCGGAAATATAGAACATCATCTTTTTCGCGTGGAATATCTGATAGAAAACTCTAAAACTTTTTCATTACCTGATTGTTTTCCACCATGAATGGACTAGATGGTCTTCCGATGCTAACATCTCAACCACTTCCCATATGACAGAAGATCATTTTATTACAGAATCCTGTGTAAATGCTTTTCCTGAGTAGAAAACAAATTTTCATCATCTTTTGTTGGATACTGCTCACTATCACTCTATCCATCTTCGTTATCTTAATTCATTTCATCTGCAGGATACTCATCATCATTCTGTAGGCTTGTTCATTATGTTTTTATTCTTGTTCATATGTATTTTCTTCCAGTTGATCATTGCGATAAGCAGTGTTTGCATTTTTATTCTGTCATTTCTCTTGATTTTCGTAAGATTCATCGATCTGTATCTCTTCATATCTACGTTTATCCTTTCTAACTTCTTGAGATTCATCGACCTCCACAAACACATTTTGACTTTCATAAATAGATTTATTCCCATCATTGCTTTGACTATCAGAAGCAGATTTATTGCCATCATTGCTTTGATCTAAATCAGAGGATGACGAATAAGGGATATCAAGATCAACATGAAACAAGGGCATAGAATTCTTATGAAACTCGTCTGAAATCCATTGTAATTCCTTTTGAATTCCTTTGGTTCGATTCATCGGACTTCGCCATCACAACATCGACTAATTCTTGTCCTATTTCTACTCTGTAATATATATTTAAACAAAATTTCTCTAATTATTCGTGACAACGGTCTACAGAATTAGAGGTGATTGTTGGTGAGGAGATCCTAATCCTATAGCTAGAGATAAATAATGTTAAGGTGCTAAATTTACCTGTTAGCAGATTCCCTCTTCGGTGGTTTTCTTGCCACAAATTTTGCTTTCCTTTTCGCTGGTTTTCTTATCTTTGTAGTAGATTTTGCTTTTTATATATTTTTTGTTCCTTATATATATTAGCTTTCAAACAAAAATACATGGTCGACATATTATTCATTTGTTACAAACGTTACAAGATCTCCCTCATACTTGGCACTATTATTCTTGGCCACAATATTATTTTTGGCTGACTTAATATCAACAAACATTACAACATAACGTTACAATATCTCCCCCATACTAGGCCGTAGATCACCTCTCGGCGCAATAACTTGTATACAAGTGGTGACATCATTTAGTAAATGTTTTATTATTTGAATAGTTGTTCCATGTGCAATGTCGATTAAAATGTGTGAAATACTGAACAAGTATTTAATTGTCATTTCCATCTTGATCTAAAGAATTGATTTTAGTATTCAAAACAATGCGTCACAAATAGATACCTTGAATCCCACTATTTAATGTCAGGGCAGATCATCTCACTCTAATTATAAGACAGAAAGGACATTCAAATACTTCACCAAAGAAATATTGCAGGTGACCTTATAATGCAAGATGCATTAAATTTGTGACCAAAATTTTCATGAAGTTCAAATAGTTGTTTTCCTTTGCTTGTCTTCTAGATTGATTGTTTTTTTCTTTTATTCTTGTGCTTGTCCTCTTTATGGAATCATGTTCATATGCTCGATTCATTATATACAAGAGAGTTTGTTTCCAAAAAAAAGGTAATACCATGCACAATTAACCATAAGGCCAAATTCCACTATGCACCAATAGACGAAGCACACACACAAATACTCTACAACCCCCTTATTCAATTTCTAGGATGTTTAAGATACAATATAAAAAATTGTGTTTTTATTAAGTATTCACTTATAACATTCTAAGCACTTTAAACTCCCAAATTCAAAATTGTAGAAATGTTTGACTCAAATTACAAATTACTCTCAATATACTAAACTTGTAGAGCCTAAACTCCTTGTAACTTCCAAAACACCTTATAACTCATACAATTTTGCAATAAAAATATTATATTCTTTAAATTTTTATTTCAATAACATATAAAATTACAATGTCTTTTATATCAAAATATTATTTCAATAACCCCCTTTGTAAATATTAAGAATCTAAAATATGGAGACCTTCATTATTTTAATTCACTGTGACCAATAAACACTTTGTTATAATTATTTGTGACCTTTTAAATTAATGCAATAATTGTTATAAATACAAAAAATTATAACTCCATTACAAATTTGAAATACAAAATCTTCCATTATAGACTTAAAAAATCAATTTCAAAATATTTCATATATTCTTGAAATTTCAATCACAATACCTGCTGGTATAGTTTAACAGTTATATAGTTTAAAATTTCAAATCACAATACTCACTATTGTCCATAATACATTTTCAAATTTAAACAAAGTATTTTGTATAACTCAAAGATCAAAAGTACTTTGTGCTATAATTCTCAAATTAAAAATGCAATACTGACTGTAATTTGGCCATAATACATTTTCAAATTCAAACATAGTATTTTGTATAACTCCAAGATATTAAAATTACTTTATTCTATAATTCTCAAATTGAAAATGCAATTTTTTTACTGAGCTCCATGGATGCACCTTTAATAACAACTCATCAATTTAATATTAGTCCCACCACTCAAGTATAACCAATTCTTGATATGCAATTTCCTAGCAAGTATAAATAGTAAAATGTGAGTTTTAAGATTGTAAGGTTTCCAATGTCTTTAATATTAATTTTCTATTGAGTTTTCTATTCTCTTTCAAGCCCCCTTCACTAGAAAAATCTCATTCATGGAGACAGTGAAGAAATGCTACCAAAACCTCATTTTCAGCCAAGAAAACATGTAGACTTCACAACTTGGCTCAACAACCTGTAATTCTTTAGGTATTCTTTATTGTATAGATATTAAATATAAAACCATTAAAAACAATTCAAAAAACCTAACCACAAATGCATCTTTTCAAAAAAAAATTGTAAACCATGTCAACAATAAACTAAAGCAATAAAACATTCTAAAACTAAAACAATAAAACATTCTAACAACTTAAAAAGATATATTAGTAACAATATAAAACAAAATAAAACAACTTAATAAAATATATTAGTAACAATATAAAACAAAATAAAACTATAATACAATTTATTGCAATAATGATTAAAAAACATCATAAAAATCCAATACATATTTTATTTTCTAAAAAAAATCCACCCGTAAAAAATCCACCCGTAAAATTTTTACAATATATAGCAATTACCACATTACCATAAAATATATAATAGGTGGAAATAACCTCAAATACAAACACGTACCTTTATACTATTATCATGCATTTTTTAAATTAAAAATCTCAATTCTGCTATTTCT
>LPNX010106611.1:23476-50835 GCA_001517045.1 Pseudotsuga menziesii
CATCTGAGACAGTAATGAGTTGTCAGAGAGAGATTGGATTATTAATCTTGAATATATGAGCACTATCAACTCCTTGATACCCTGGTTTCTGGCTAGAAGGAGGCCTTCCTAGATGGCCAGTGCTTTCGCTACATTGTTTGTTTTACATCCTAGACCCTAAGAGTAAGTCATTTCCATTTTTCCATCCAGGGTGATGAGAACCCCTTCCACCCTGCTGCCCCTTGTGATTGTTTTATTATTCAAAGTACCCCTCCTTATATAGGAAAGTAGAGCCAACATTCTCTATATTGGCCTTGAACTCAAGGGAATACATGTTTTCTAACCATGTCAATTTTCGCTGAAAATGAGGCTTTCAAAAATATCTAAATGGTGTAACTTAACCTAGAGGAAAGGAGGTGGCATCTCCACTAGTTATGGCACCATTGTCATTTGCAAGGTAGATGCTTAAATAAATCTTATTGTATTCCAAGGAATTCTTCAATTTTCCCCAAGAATGATCCTTTCCTAGTGAAAGGGGCTACAAATACAATGGAAAAGTCAATCTAAACCCATGTTTTACTAATTATGATTGCTAGGAAGTTGCATATCAAGCATTTGTTACACTTGATTGGTGGGACTTATCTTATGTTGATGAGTTGTTATTAAGAACCAACCAACCAAATACCTTGGTCTTCAAGAAGGGAAATATTTTGTGTTATTACAACATGTCTTACACATGGTTTTAACGTCATGGCTCCCTTTTTGTTAAGTTGCTCTAAAACTAGGTGTTTTGGCCATATCTCAGAATTGAGCTCTTTATATGTTTTTCCCATAATATTTTTCCACTTGAACATTTTCAATCCTTCAACTTGATCTACAAGTAATTAATCTTGAATTGGATGGAGTAAGGTTTGATATTACAAAGCTTTACCCATGTGTGTTTGTAAGTGGCTTGTAGCCTTTTTGAAAAAGATTTTCAAAATTCCAAAGGGACCAATTTTGGCGTCTTTGTTGCACAATTTTGCTAATATGCATAGAGCCTTCTAGGCTATTCTATTTTGTTCATGAAAGGATTAAACCACTTCGTTTGCTATCTGAACGAAAGGTCCAAAATTAATATAGATTGTATCTTCAGATCCCAATTTTTTTTGAAAGCAACACCACTACCAACTATATTACAAATTCCTAATTTATGTTTATATCCGCTAGATGCGTATCATTTTAAATGCAATGTTGTACAATAATATGTTAAGATCCATTGCACTAATCACCCTAACAATACATTCCATTGCTAAAAAAAAATTTCTCCCTAGTGTCATATATCAATTAAACTGAGAATTGGGCCAACCTTCGTTATAAAACTATAAATGTCGCATGAGAACCATTGAAGACTTCTAGTCATTGTCTACTTCTCCATATGAATGATTGTCAAATAAATTATACAATAGTTATCCTTCTTGCAAGTGGTATGTATAAGGGAAACCATCTTGGAATCTTCTCCCAAACTTGTTCAAGACCTAATACCACAAGTCCTTTAGAGATGTATCAATTCCAAAGACAATATCCAAGTATCTAAAAAATTGACCTTGTGCAATATTCTTCTACTTAAAAAAAAATCAATTTGGAAAGTTTCCTAATCAACAAACTGTGTCTTCTCCTTAATCACCCATTATCAAATACTTTAGCATAGATGTCTATGTATATTGCATTTTTCCTTCGATAGAGGTTTGAGTGGGATTGGGGCTAAGATTAGATTGATAAATAAAAGGAAAATTATGTAATTGTACATCATTTGAAAGAAGAATGCCTTGAACCTTTGCTTAGATTTGAGTAGCTTCAAGAAGATAACCAAATGCATATGTGGAAATAGAATTGTCATGTAATCAAGGTGCTAAAGCTTTAATCATTTCTTGATGGATATTTGGAGTGGAATCACCTATGAAAAATGACCATGAATATAAACTCTGGTTGATGCATTTCAGAAAGAAGTCGAGACTACCCACTACTTGAGTAAAAAAATTCCAAACCTTGACCAAAAGATCATATTAAGGATGGAAATTCTTTCAACCATGTTTCACCTTCATCAAAGTAAATCGTCAAGAAGATATCCTTTTCTATGGTCCCCTTACTGTTTCAAATTTTTTCCATGTTTAATAAGCATGCTTAGCATTAATTGACCCTTAATCAAACCCATTCGTCCATGCTGAACAATCCTTTCAATGGTTTAATGTTGTTGGATAGGAATTTAGCTCTAGGACATTATATGATATATCAAGCAATATAATTGGGGGATAACCTCTTATAGTGTTTCTATTTTGTTTCTTTTAGGAGTAAGCTTGATCAACCCCATATCCACTTCATGACCCATATGGTCCATTTCTAATTTTGCATACATATGATTAGAAGATCATCACCAATTATGCCCAAAGAATCATAAGAAGTCACAAGGATGCACATCTAAGTTGGAGAGATTTTTCCTCAACCATATCATGTAAACCCTAAAGAATCCAAATTTTATCCAAATTTCAAGGAAGAAATTACTTCTCAAATATGGGGATTTTAATAGGCACAACCTACCTAATGAGTATTTTTTCCTCATTTCAAGTGACATCACAATCCCCTCAAACAAAGAACATTTGAAATTTCATTGGAAAACATTTTACTTATTCTATGCCCATATGTTTCAACTCCACAATATTTGAGAACCATGATTTTTAAGTGTTCATAATCTTACTTTCCTATTAAGTACTCCAAATAGATTTAAGTGACATCATCGCCTATTTGCCATTGTTAGCAATTTGGCTAGTCATGAATTCTTAAACCACCTTATTGTTATCTTGGGTTAGTTTTGTGGAGCGTTAAAGGTGGTTATTGGATATTGTACTATAGATATATTTAATTTCTAAATACATATTGATTTGTCTATCTTCGACTACTTCTTCCTTTGTGTGTAGTGGTATAATTCTAATTTTTAAGATCATCTTAGATGAAATTAGTGGTTTTTCAATTCGAGAGTTACAAAACAAAGTACTTTTAAGATCATGGAGTTATACAAAATACTTTTCTTTAAATTTGGAAAAGTATTATGGTTAAACTAAAGGGTGTATTGTGATTGAAATTTGAGAAATATATGAAATATTTTTGAAATTGATATATAAATCTATATAATGGAATTTTGTATTCAAAATGATTATTTGTATGGAGTTATAATTTTTTGTGCTTTATAACATTTATAACATTAATTTAAGAGGTTATAAGGGATTATAATATTTTTTAATTGCTCGGAGTGAATTAAAATATTAAAGGTCTCCATTTTCTAGATTCTTAGTGATCCATGATTGGAAGGGGGTTATAGAGTTACCTCATGATATAAAAGGCATTGTAATTTTAGATGTTATTTAAACCAAAATTCATAGAGATTTAATCTCTGAACATTACAAAATTGTAGGGAGTTGTAAGGTGGTTTGGAAGTCACAATGGGTTTATTTTGTGCAAGTTATTATATTGAGAGTAATTTGTAATTTTAATTATAATAATGTTTTCAAGTTTGGAGTTTGGGACTTTAAAGTGCTTTGAACGTTATCAGAAGATACTTAAAAAAATACATTTTTTTATATTTTGTCCTAAATCTGCCAAAAATTTAATAAGGGCATCGTAGAATCTTTGTCTGTGTGCCTTGTCTATTGGTTCATGGTGGAATTTGACCTTGTGGATATTGGTGCATGGTGGTATTTTTATTTTCTAGAGAGAAACTCTCTGACGTATAATGAATCAAGCACATACACACTATTCTATAAAAACACAAATACAAGAATAAGAGAAATAATATTATCAATATAAGAAGTCAAGCAAAGGAAAGCCACGATTTGAACCTCGCAGAAAATTTGGTCACAAATTTGATGCATATTGCATAATACGGTCATCTACAAAATTTCTTTGGTAAAGTCTTTGAAAGTTTTTTGTGGCTTGTAATTAGAGTCATTTGATATGGCCCGACATTGAATAAGGGGATCAAAGGTATTTATTTGTGACACATTGTTTTGGATATGTAAATCAATTCTTTAAATAAGGATGTGACTGAACATCAAAGATTTGTTCAATATTATGCACACTTTAATAAACATTGCACATGGAACAACAATTCAAATAAGCAAACATTCACTCAATGATGTGACCAATATTGTCTATAAGTTATGCATAAAAATATTGATATTCTCAAAACTCATAATAACTTGATAAATAATGAATTGCATTTTTTCGACAAGATTCTAAAACCATACTTCTTCAACGTAATCCATTATTTCGATTAACATTTTTGGAAAGCGAACAAGAGGATATTGAGCACCATCTAGCTATGAATTAGTGATATGAATTTGATGAAGGAATTATGGAGATAAATAATGAATAGGATGAAAACACTAAGCTGATAGAAAATACCATGGATAAATAGACTAAGGCAACTAAGGGATAAGTTTGAAAATGAAGGTAATTCTATAATACTTTAGGAAGATTTGCAATTCAAGAGGAACAAATTTTGCCTAAGATATGACAAGACCGAGTTTGACTTTGTTCACATTCCTAATTATTCCAAACTTGTGAAATTTGTGAGTATTGGATTTCTTGATGATGATTTACAAAGGCATATTATTGATAACAAGTTAGAGGAAAGTACCTAAACTTGATGATCAAGATGAGTAACATGAAGAAAAGGATGATGGAAATGAAATTGATGATGATAATTTGGATGGTGTACCTAAATAGTGCCAACATTGTCACCAAGTTGGACATCGTGAATTACAATGTGTTGATATTTAGCCATTGAATATATGTGGGAAAACAAACCACCTTGCACAAAGGTGTTGGAAGTGACCGAAGATTAAGATTAAAAAAAAAAGTAAATTTTGGATGGTTAAGTATGTGGCATCATACTTTGGAAGCCATGTTATTATAAAGGGCTTATCGATGGATTCATACATAGTTACATGGATGCTTGATCAACTAGGTTTCTTTTGTAGATGGACATGAATCTTTTGATTTAGGATTTGATTATTCAAGGCATGAAAGAGGCCCACTTTATCTATTATTTTCAGTTGGAAATCGATTCTATAGATTCCACTCAAAGATAGTATGTGTTAGCACTCAAAATTTCTACCCAAAATTTCTATCTTCTTGATCCAAAAAAATGAGGAATTTTTGTTAGAGAGCACTCTTATTCATTCATCTTGGAAGAAGTTTGCATTCTACAATGAAAATTAGAAATGATGAATATAAAGGTGTTGTATAATGACATTCTCACTCTTCAACATGCTACAAAATGAGCTACAATTCTGTAGAAAAAGGTTATTGTGGTAATAATTCAATGCTAAAGAATTAAATTCAATTATGCAACAAAGGTTCAATTCTATTAGTATGGAAGCATTGCAGAATCCCATTAATTTAATGGACGAGTGTCTCTTATCACAATCAATGACCTAGTTGATTAGGAATGTGAAATGATTCATATACAATTCATCGAATGATTTATATTTCTTTTCTGAAAAAAGGAAAAAAATTATTTCAAAAATGCAATTTAATCTCCACATCCATTTTATGTTTTGAAACACCTTATCGAGATTTCATTCTTCGGCTACCATATTGTATACTCAGTTATGGCACCCCATAAAGGTAGAAATCTAGTGCATTATTAGCCTCATGGCATGATACTCGATGTTTATCCTTGTAATACCCCTAATTTTTCCTTGTATGAATTTGAACAAAATTATGTAAATGATATAAATATTTTACTATGGCTTCCTAGTGCGAAGCTCAATGGCAAGGCTCGGCTAGTGAATGGATATGCATGTATGATGTAAATATTTTATTTGGAATTTGTGTTTGTCTTATCATGCCAATTGGAAATGGATGCAAATATTATGTGCATAAATAATAAAATGGTGCAAGAATGGATTTGTAAATTGCACCAAAGAGGATATGATTCCACCAGAGGGGAAGAGGAAAGAGGGGCCATCGGAGACCAAATCCTTGCTTCCATGTGTCAACACTAGAAATCACACAAAATTATGTCATGTGCCTTGAATAAGCCAATTATCTAATTTTTTTTACTATTTTACAATCATTGAATGCATGTGTTGGGTTGGTGGAAAAAGTCATGTCATGTTGTTATTGAAGTATGGGATTGACTACGTTTTTGTGATAGCTTTTTCAGCTGTCAGAAGTCAATTTGTATCTTCCAGGAGTCCTTCCTTCTACTGTCACAAGTTATGCTAATTGTTTTGTCACCATTTTCTCATACCTATTGGAGTCAATCCTCACTCACACACACTCTGAAGAAGATCTACACTACTCAAAGCTCTGTATTGTTGTTCATTACTTGCATAGCCCAAAAAAATTGAACTTGGGGACATAGATGAAAATTTGGAAGGGAAAATCGATGGTTGTAGGTGAGTCGAGAGGTTGGGCGAGTTAGGGAGCCTTTCCCATTATTTTCTCCTGCTGGTTGATGCTTAAGAATCCATGAATTGAGGCTATAGGTGGTTCTTTAGCAACCTTGGTAGGTTAGTCTCATTCTGTGCACAAAGAAGGAGCACTCAACAAGATGGATATCCAAAGAGAACTATTGATCAGTGAAAGGGATTCATTATCCAAGTAGGGTGCTGCATGGGGAAGGTATTATGGAAGCCAAGGTACGAGACTTGAGTGAGAGCCATGTAGAGATCTGAATGAGATTTTGGCTATGCATAGAGAATATATCATGTTTTGGGACAAGAGAGAGAATCCTGTACGTGTTTCCTTCATCCTGGTGGCCTCATAGCCTAGCTTGTGGGTGGCCTCTGAATTTTAAAGAATATAGGTTAGCGGAGTTCCTATGGTTGGTGGAAAATCACACTTACACAACTAGTTTCTTGGATGTGGGTTGTTTAAATATAATTATTCTTATTTATTTGAATGTGAAATAATTTTAAATTATAGAAATAAATTTTATGCTTGCATATGCATGTTCATTGTGTGTGGGACGATTTATTTTCCACTATGTATCGTTACTTATTTTCTGCACACGTATTTTATTTGTATGAATTTGTAATATGGGGGTTGGGGTGAAATTGGAGGCCCTGAATCTATGTAATGTTCCCTCTCGATAGTCAGATTGGGCAAGGGGGACGTTACAATCCTGAATGCAAACAAAAAATTTAGGATCTTTGTTGTTATAAGTTCTTTCAATGTCTTCAAGGATATAACAAGCAATAAACATAGGTTTTTCCAAATATTTGATTGCTACCAGGCCATGCTTAGTGTATTAATTATCAGAGTATCTCATAAACCAATAGCCCACATTTCTATTTTGTCTATAGAAGGTGAGAGGTAGTTTATACAGAATTAGTAAAAGACACGTTGATTATTCTCGTCATTTTTTGGTTCTTATATTTTGGAATTGAATTCCAACTAAACCATAAGGAATCTTCCAAAATTGTTAAAAACCCCTTTGGGAGTCTGGTGATTTATCTTAATTGAGGGAAATTTTAAAAATTTTGCAATGGCCTCGGAGAAATTAGGGTCCATACAAGACGATATTTAGAAAAAAAATATTACGATCATTTTTTAAACACCAAGTCATCATCTAAATGTCTCGAGATCATGGCTTACAAAGAACTTTACTTGAACTATCCTTAATTTCCTCCAAGAAATCATTGATGATTTCTATCTTTAGTTTATTATCAAAATTTTATTCCACAAAGCTTGTAACATCTTGAGTCTTTTAATTTTTATAAATTGGATAATTTGAATGTAGAACGGAGTGGAATCTCTTCCTCTTAGAGAGGCGTAGGGGGTCATAAGGAGCAATCTTCCTATTTGTATATCTTCTCTAGAATCCAATACAACAATGAATTTTCATGTTCAATAGTCATTTGCACATTGGTTAGATTGTGTATTTCTTCTCCTATGTTCGTATTTATTTTATTTAAATGTAAAAAAGTTATTGTAGTGCATTAATGATCCATCATAATTCAAATCTAATAACATTTATGATTCTATTTCTATTGCCTAAGTTTGCAAGTTGCTTTAAGTGAAAGATTTATATCTTCTAAACAATGTTTAAAGATCAAAATATTTGTTGTGAATGTTAAGCTAACTTTACTTTGCATTCAAATTCCTTCTTCTTTTCTTTGTTTTATATTTGGTTTGATCTCTGAGTAATATGCCAAGGAATTGTGAGACTTTACCTTTTTTGTTAGATACCATTAAGCTTTAAATATAATATATTTTACTACCTTGTGGCATTGACCTACCTTTCAAAACTAAACAACTCTCACACTAATGTTATCCCAAGCTAAAGGTGTGCTAAACTTTCCCTTCAAGTAGTCAAATGACAACTTTTAGTGCTAACATCTTTTGGCGTCATTTCTAGGGATGAAATTGAAGATTTCCCCTGGGAGAATGACCATGATTAGATATGAATTTGATGGTGATAATCATACACAAATTTGACTGGAGATATTTCACCTAGAGGCTCCATGGCCAAAGAATCCACTGGAAAATTCACTAGTTCATAATGTCAATTTCGTCTGATTCTCGAATGAATGCTATAGTAGCCGCAAGGTTTTCTCTTATAAATTTTTTTGTTGTCCATGTTTTTCCAAATGATGGTTCTATTATGGATGAATTGGAAATTTTCATTCCAATATTCAGAGATGATAAAGACCACAGCCCTACAGAGAATTTTTTTATGTTTCATGAACTTATGTATCAGTTTCGTATTCTCCATGAAGATATATTAATGAAGAATTCCTTATGTATTCCCTTGACACAAATTCCTGACAGTGGTACATATCTATACCCTTTTATAGAATTTTATCGTTGAAATAGTTTCATTACATTTTCATAATCACTGTAAACAAAATTTTCCAACTGAGCTTTTATTTGAAAATTGTTGTGAAGAATTTCATTCAGGTTTTCAGCATAGAGAAGAGTGTTCTTATAACAACAAGGAAGATGAATTTACTAATGAAGAATTTATCCAAGATATTAATGTTGATATATGTAACAATTATTCGGAAAATGATTTTAGTTATTCCCATGATCAAGGTCATATTGATCTAGGTTCTTATGGGAACTTAGTGTTTATTAAAGACCACATATAATCAGCAATTGAACAAGTAGAGATGGTACATCCTCATGCTGCTACTTTGAATTATTTTAAAGAATTTTGTGTCTAGATGAGCACCATCAAACTAATTGTGAATTAGTTTTCCCAAATTATAATGAATTTCATGTTATTGAAGAATCATTTCAGTAAAAAGCAACTTGTTTTAAATTATAATCATCATTCTTGACAAGAAACAAAGTTTTTTATGATCCACCTATCTATGATGAGTATAATGATATTAATGACAATAAATTACTTGATGATGATGAGTTTCTTATTAGCAGTGTCAATAAAACAATCATATCATTGTTAATGTTAGTCAAGCCATATATGATGAGTATGAAAAATATTTAAAGGAGCATATTTATATTCCAACTTGCATAGAAATTTGCAGAAACCAACATGTTTATGATATTTATGCATCTTATTCATTAGAATATGATGAGGTATCATATTAGTTCACAAATATTTCTATCCCCTCAACAGTTGAACACCAGTTTCAAGAAATCGGTGAATTCACATTTGGCATTCTTGAAATAGAATCTAAATAGATAGTTCAACAAAATGAAGGTTTTATTAAGCATGATGTGTCTCCTCTTGGTATTTATGAAATTTTGTTGCATATTCTTCATTCTTATGATAATATTGTTATTTTGGATGCTACTAAAAAAATTATACCCAAGAAATTAATGAACAGTTTTAAGGATTAGTTGTTCCCCTATTTGTAACAAAATACATGATGTTTATAAGTTGTTCAAAGGAGCATAACATGATCATAATATTTCCAATGGATCGAAAATTGCATAGAAATTATTTTATTTTTAACTTAGTTGGAGTTTTTTCATGATCTTCAAGAGCCAATGGAAATTTACATGGAGTCAATTTTTCTAAAGGTTCTAAATATGGTAGGTCTTGATATGCCACTCACTTGCAGTAATGAGTATATATTTTCCATGAAATTTATGTTCTTGATGTTCTATTGTTTTTTCAAACAAGGTGATCATTTCATGAGTGAATGCTTGATTGACTACATTGGAAATATTATATTGCTTGATAAAATAATGGATTGATTAGTGTAGAGAGTTGTACATAAATATTTTTTGTTTTCCAATTATTTCCTTTTCAATTTGGTTTGGCGTGCATTAGACTAGATGAAATAATGACTCCAAAGCCCAATAGAGACACTGGTGCAAAGCATTGTAGTTTTCAATTTGGTTAGGTATGACTTGTTTGAAAGATTGGTTTACATTATGTGGTTGGTTATAGTTTCCAGAGCAGTGTTCAAGAATTCAAATGATGGAACGCTATGTGGGTGGTCTATGGCTATTATCTCCGGATAGGGAGGTCATCATTCCCATATGGAGCCATTGTTAGCACTCTAAATTACTACCTAATTTTTCCATGTTCTTGAGCCAAAAATATTTCGGAAGTTTTGTTAAAGGGAACTCTCATTAATACATCTTGGCATACCTTTTCATTCAGCAGCAAAAATCATAAATTTTAAATATAAAGGTATTGTAGAATGAGATTCTCATTCTTCAACACACTACATAATGAGAAGCAAATTTGTAGCAAATGTTACTATGGCAATAATTTGATGTTGAAGAATCAAACTCAATTATACAAAAAAGGATTAGTTCCCTTATTATAAAATAACTGCAGGATCCCCTCGATTTAATGGACATGTGTCTCTCACCACAATCCATGACCCAACTAATAGGAACATGAAATGGTTCATGTGCAGTTTATGAAATGGTTTATATTTCTTCCCTTAAAATGCAAATATTTTTATTTCAAAAATACAATTTTATCTCCACATCCATTTTATGTTCTGCAATACCTTATTCAGCTTACATTCTTCAACCGCCATATTGTATACTTAGTTATGGAACCCCATAAAGGAGGAAATACACTGCATCATGATCTTGATGGGGTGATACTAGATGTTGATCTTGAATGCCAAAAAAGAATTTTAGGATGTTGGTTGTTATGAGTTCTATCAATGTATTCAAGGATATTACAAGTACGAAACATAGGCTTTGTTGAATATTTTGATGGTTACCAAGTCGTTCTTGAAGGAATAATTATTAGAGTATCTCATGAATCAGTATCTCACATTTCTCTTCTGTCTACAGAATGTGAGAGGTGGTTCAAGAAGTAATAGTAAAATACACATTGATTGTTCCTGTCATTTCTAGGTATCATATTTTGGGATCGAATTTCAGCTAAACTGTAAGGAATATTCCGAAATGGTTAAAAAACCCCTTTGGGAATGGGGTGATTTATCTTATTAATCGGCATTTTAAAAAAATTTGCAATTGTTTGGGAGAAATTCGGGTTTGTTCCAAGAAACATTTTTGTAGAAAGTTTCTACTGTCGGTTTTTAAAAGCTAAGTCATCATCTAAGAGTCACCATATCATGGATTTCAAACAATTATACTTCAACTATCCTTAATTTTTGGCAAGAAATGATTGATTTTTTCTACATTTAGTTTATTGTTAAAATAGTTTCCAAATTTCTTGCAACAACTTGAGTCGTGTAATTCTCATCAAATGTATAATTTGAATGTAAAAGGGGGTGGGGGATCTTCCTCTTAGAAATATGTAGGGGGCATACGGAACAATATTTTTATGTGTATATCTTATCTAGCATCCCATACAATAATGAATTTTCATGTTTCAAATATCATTTGCAGATTTGTTGGACTGTGTATTCTTCTTCCATGTTTGTCTTTCTTCTACTTCAATGCAAAATAGTTATTCTAGTGCATTAATGATCCTTCATAATTCAACTCTAATAGAAGTTATGATTCTTTGCCTATTTCTTGAGTTCGAAATCTTCCTTAAGTGTACGATTATTATCTTTTAAACAATTTTTACATATCATATTATCTTCTTGTGATTATTAAGTTGCCTTTCCTTTACATGCAACTTCCTTCTTACGATTTTCATTGTTTTATATATGGTTTGATCTATGCGTAGTATGCCAATGAATTGTGAGACTTTACCCTTTGTGTTAGATACACTTAATGTTTAAATCTCAGATGTTTTCCTATATTGTGGCATTCAACTACCTTTCAAAACCAATCAACTTTCACACTAATGGTATCCAAATCTCCACATGTTCAAAACTTTCCCTTCAAGAAGTCAAAGGACAACTTTTAGTGCTAACATTATGGTTAACCTTTTCTACTTTCAAGGGGGTATTTTGACATCATTGGTTTACAAGTCCTAGGACTTATCACCTTTCACTTGTTAAGGGATAAGATATTGATGATGTCAAACTTTAAGTTTCAAATTCTATTCCATTAGTTTCTGGAATATGGTTTATTCATGATGATCGATTTGAATTGGATGGATTCATGAAATGATTTATTATGGATTCAGGACACGTTGGAAGAGAATATTTTGTAAAGATCCTTTTTCTTCAAGTTATTGTTGCACGAAAATCACTTTTCTAAAGCTAGTTATGTCCATCCCGATGTCTTAATCTAAGAGATATCTAGTTTTATGGGCCATTCATTTATTCTCATTTTCATTATTTATATGCTTAGGGATGCTTAGTCAAGCATGCTTATGCATCCACACTTGATGCAGGACAATCCTGTTCAATGCAATGATGTATAGTTTTGAGAATTCATTTTTACCTTAATTATGTAATTAAATAATAATCGATAGAAGTATGCATATTATAAAGTGTAGTTACATATATAAATTCATTTTGGTTTCCTCTCCGTCACCCTAAAAGATATGATGATGGATTGGGGATTGATTGAGTATTAGATGATGGACAAATGATCGATTAACAATTTCATGATGTCGTCATAAGTGAATTACATAGATTTTTTGAATGGTCAAGATATTTTAGGATTTGATGATGTATTGATGGGTTAATGAGATATTGGTTTGGATGGATGGTTTGCCACTTTTTAACAGTTTATGGATCGTTTAGCATTCTTAAGTGACATTTCTCATCAAGATTTGGATCACTACTAATATACTAATAGTTCACTTGATTTACTTCTCAACATATTTTTGGAAGCATTATGATTCATACACAGTTTTTACAAGATATAGGATTTCGATGTCAATCAACACTTTCTTTTTTCAGTTGGACTATTGATATTTTTTTATGTGTCAATATTCAAAAGCTTCATAGGATTTAGAATTCATAGCTATGGTATTTTGACCATACATAGGACAAATTATTCTTCTACATTATCTCTTGGCACATTGGTTTGTTAGGGATTTTTATGGATATGGAATGTGTTGCATTTCCATCTAATTCACTTCTCACTAGGATTTTATCTCATGGTTTTTAGGTTCAGTTCATTGAACACTTGGAGGATATCTGTCTTATTTGTTGCAGATTGAGTTTTCAATATTTTATTTTCATCTACCATATTTGGTGATTTTTCAGGCAAATCTTAAACGAAACTCATGAGGTTTCGGACCATGAGTATCAAATCAAAGACTTGGATATGTTATCAACTTTTGCACTAGTCGGTACACTTGTATATACTTATGCTTAAGTGTGAGGTGGGGGGCTGGGGGGGGGTTGTTATCAATTTGTCTCTAATCATTAATTCCTAAACCACCTTGTTGTTATCTTGGGTTATTTATGTGGATCATTAAAGGTGGTTATTGGATATTGTACTATAAATGTACCTTATTTGTGACTACATAATTAATTGCACTCTCACTTTTTCCCACCAACTCCTTATTTCTTTTTTTTTTTATCTTCTTTCTCTTTTTTATTTACATTAGCCACAACTAATTTTGGATTTGTTTTGGATCGTTCATCTCTTTATTATTAAAATGTTTAAATTGACTCTCCAAATTTCCAACTTGATTTTTATTTGAAAAGTATAACGATCATTTTCCACTTTCTACCTAACTTGGTGAAGTTGAACTTGAGGATGTTCATGTTGATTAGATTTATGGTGTTGAGCAATCAATTTTCTCCATCCTTTGATAAAAAAACATAATCATTGGGGAATTTCCTTTTCCCTTTGTGAAATAACCATTGGAAAATGAGGAAAACAAATATTTTCTTGCATATGTTAGAGAATGCATTTGAATGATAGCATATGAATTTGTTCTATATCAACAGGCACCAATGATTCTATTTAATATTTCTTTTAAATATTGGTTTGGTGACAATTAGGGAATTGCGCCTATGTTTTCTACAGTGTATTATATTATATCATAAATGATTAAGTCATTAATCTATTATTATTTTTTAATGGTAGATTGGATGCCCTCACATATGGATCCTCCAGTGCAAACATGGTTTTTTTGTTTTCAATATGCTATAGTGTATCATCCTTTTGGAGATTATTTGTAATATTTGTACTGTGTATGTTTGTATCTATAATTTGGACTTGATATTTATGAATAATTCCTTTTAAAATGTTAGTTCATTGTTTTTCTTGTGCTTCACCATCAAGATTTTTTTGTTTTTGTTTTTTTTCTCATTTTCATATTTTAATTTGTAGATACTAAGTGGTTCTAATGTTTGAAATTGAGAGAAATCATTTGGCTAGTGTAGGTATAAGTTTATTGGTTTATAAGGTATGACTATTTTTTGTTATGTAAAATCCACTAGGAAGGTGTGACATTTGTAATTAAAAGGTGAATTATTCACCTATACAATGGTTTTAGTTTTCGTTATTTGTGAATATCTGAAATTTATGGACAGAATTAACAACTAGCATACCAAGTATGACATTTAATGCAAGATGATTTTTTTTCTAATCATTTTATTGATCTAATGAGCATTATTGTTTGTCCCTTAAACAACCCTATGAATATAATATGCATCTAGGAAATGAAAATACATATTGATGTCTTAAAGATAAATATTACGTAAAAGAAAAGGATATTATCCCTTATAGTTAGTCTGTAGGAAGTGTTCCAACTATGTATTGGGAAACGTGACTTCCTTGCTTAATTTTAATGTACCCCTCATACCCCAACGCAGTTATGTGTGAAAAGCGTAAGATTTATATACTTCGTTGTGCTGCAAAATGAGTCTGTCCCGTTAGTGGCATATTTTCAAAGTTGTTTCAATGAAGCATGTTCAATCAAAATGTCAAACTACACATACTATAAAATAACCCTTTGACAAATTTGAAATCCATTCTCCTCTATAAAAATCCAAACATTCAATTTGAAATCCACTTGTCGAGATCGATGTTTATAACATAAACATATGATTAAGTAATCCTCTCATGACTTAAGACATAAACATACATAAGTCCTAAAGTTATGGTAGAGTCTTTCATGCACTATCATCTTTCTTTAGATTAGTTGTTTCCAAGGAAGGCCTTAGCTCGAAGTTATGATTTAGTACATCTTCATTTATGGTGTGAATACTAATCTTAAAGACAACATAAGCTTTGTGGTTGGAAGGTTTGATATCAGTAGAGAATCACTCATATGCATCCTCCAACTACCATTTTAATAGTCACTACTGAAACATAATAGGCATCATTCCTGTAATTCTTTAAGCACAGGTAAAGTGAACATTGTGCATGGGGTAATACCTTTCCTTTGACTTATCTGTTTGTATAATTGTAACATACTTTAATGTTTACATGCAATTACATATCCAAATCAGGTCCTATATAAGCAAGAGGATGTATACTTATTGTGGAAGACACTGCCATTTTTGACTAATATGTATCTTATGTAAATTCACAGGAAATTTTAAGTCCAATGCCTCTCATCATCATTTATGCATATCAACCATTCAAAAACATATAAATTCTATGTAATGAGATCTTAAATAGAATTAATACCCATAAGAATCAGAAAAAGAGAAAAAATAAAAGAAACCAGATGAAACATAGGGAGACTCCAAAAGTACGTGGTTCACCCAATCCATGGGCTACGTCCACAAAAAGGTCACATCCTATGACATTTATTTCATGAAAGGTTACAAACGGCAACATCCTGTATACACTTGTCTGTGTTCAGTAAAACTCCACTATGAGTATATCACCAACGTAATACTCCTAAGTAAATGATCTGAAGCAAACAGCTTGATACCTCCAATTTTCCCAAAGTCCCCATGCACAAGGGTCCCTAACAGTGGAGTAGTTTTATATATAAAATTTATATATCATTTCTCCACTTTACATCCTTTACCTTTTCATTATGTGTTTATAGTCATCTTACATTTCACATTATGCATAAAGTCATCATACTTGATATAATTTATATAAAAAGGCTAACAAGTCATCATACGTGATATAATTTATATAAAAAGGCTAACATGTGCACTTTATAGTTTATATAAATTTATATTATTATTTTTCCACTTCACCTCCTACCTTTGCATTATGTGGATTTATAGTCATCTTACTCTTTACATTATGCATAAAGTCATCATACGTGTTACAATTTATATGAAAGACCAATAATGTGTGCACTTTAAGGCTTATGTGTACGTTGAAAACACATCATGGTTCCTACGGGAGTCCTTGTATGCATCATACAAATATGAAGAGTAACCTGCCTAAGACAGAATATCCTCGGTATCCAAACACATTATGACGTAAAACAAATCCTTAGTCCTCTTATTCTTATTAACCAATGGTGACTAATCTCATATTCATTCGTATTAATAAGAACACAGAGAGAGGTCCATCGTTTTCCATATATATATATATATAGTATATAGATACATATACCCCTGCTCAATTTCCTATAACAATTTATAAACTAAATCGCATCCATCTTAGTTGTATGAAATGATTTATGAACTAAACGTAAGTTCATAACCCTCTTACGCATTAGGTTACTATCCATAATACTCAGTAAATATTCCGACACATAAGCATATTTTAGACCACAACAAGGCCAATAAAAATCTGAATCGCAGTCCCTAAAATAAAGTTCAGAATTACTAGGGAACCGTTATGTAAAGGATAGGGTTTTCCTTTTTTTTTTTTTAAATCAAACGTAAGGAAGAAAAATCAGATCCAAAATGTCTTCCAGGAAAATGAGCTCGCACCCAGTAAAAATATCATGGGCACACGCTGCTGAAAAGAAAAAAATCATGCTGATGAAATTACGAGTTTATAGACTTGAGTTCGGTCTGAGAAGGTTTATGGTTTTCTGCTCGATAGGCTTCGAAACTTATCAAATATTTCGCTTCCTTCGAGCCTGGGTAAATAATTTTCCCGCTACTATAATAAGGGAATGCTTGGGATTTGGGGGGAAAAGAAATGAATAACGCGTTTCCTTAAATCGCAGGTAGAGGCAAGCCGGTCCAAAACCGTTTTCTCAGAAAAAACTCACGGTTAGAAAAAAAATTCATACGACCGATAGCTTCACATTGCGAGTACAGACAAATTAGATCTTTGTACAGGAAATAGTAATGTATTACCTAGATTCTCCCGCTCTGATACATACCAGCCAAGTCGCCTACACAGCCAAAATCTCTGTCCAAGATCGTTGTTATCCTCTTCTCCCGCGTCTTACTGCTAATGAAATATATCAAGACAGGGATTCCTACAGATCCCTTTCTACCTCTCCCCTTCACGATTGCATAGATGGAATGCATCCTCTTTGTAGAGATGCGGGGGTCACCAGTTCAGCAGGAAAAATATGTGGTAGGAAATCGCACGGCTCAGAGTTTCTCCATCTTTGGAAAAAATCGCAGAGGATGCTACCTCTGGAAAATTCCCCCTATGGAGATCGTATTTTCTTCGGAAAGTAGCAGAACTCTCTACCCTTCGACCTCCCCCTTCCCATGAATTATAACCCAATAAATAACCCTAAAAAGATTCCCCCTACGAGGAAACAACATAATATCTTCCCTCAAACACTCTTCTCCACAAAGGAAAAAGCATGAGTGCTTCCCTCGATTCGCTCCTCCCATGAAGGAAAGGAAATAATTACTTTCCTTTATTTTCCCTTCCCTACGAAGGAAATAATTAATTTCCTTCCTTTATTCACTCTTCCTTCCCGAAGGAAAGGAAACAATTACTTTTCTCTTTCTTATGAAGGAAAGAGCTATTTTTTAATCCCTCACTTTATCCATAATACTACAAACCGAATTAGGCTTTTTGCATTCTTCATAGTATTTATATTTAATAAAGAATTCGATTAGGTATTTTCTTTTTTGTCTTCTCAAATCCCCGTGACCACTAGTCCGTAGGTATTGAGTTTATCTATAACTCGCTTGGTTATGCTTAGCCAATGGAGAGTATGGCTGCCCATTTTGTTATTACGAGAATATTATTTGTGAAGGGTAGTATTTGTTCCTCCTTATCAAGGATGCTCTATATATGTTCGTAAATGTATTTATGTATATACAGTATAGTTGGTGTATATTCTTATAAAGGTAAATCATCCCCTTTAAGGTACTGCCAATACCTTTTGACACTTACTCTGGTTGGTGGCGCTTTATAAGCATAACATAAATTTTTAAGATGAATATAATATCTTCTTAAGGTAAAAGTTTGGGCTTCTTAAAAATAGGTTCTATGGAAACTCCCTGGCACTTGATGCCTTAAGGTGTATCGATTGAATTATTCTTAAGGCCCAGAAGGTGGGTTAGTCTATTTATAAAATACCTCAACCTAGAACGACACCTTAGGTTGTTGAACGTTTATCCTTCTTTCAATTCCCAAGGATCTGCTTACCGTTTTTTGTTTTTGTTTTTCCCCTGGTGGATTTCAGTTATCCTTCGATTTACATGCATCAAGAACGTCAATCTCCTAAGTTTACTACTTAGGAAATTAATATATATACCGAGGTATCGTTTCTGGTGGGGCCTTGGGCTTGAGCTCCTCACCAGAATACAAGTACAATAACATTAGAATTTACAAAATATCTATGGTTCTTGAGGGATGTTACATTAATAATTAGAGTTTTGAATAGTGCAATACTATTTGATGTATTTGTTATTTACCCAATTAAGGACACACAATTTTGGCATGTACAAGGTATAATATTTATAGGTTCTGGTTTTCAAATAGTATGTGCTAGTAAATCAATCATCATATATTGGATACCTTCGATAGAAATCAACTATGTTCTTTGTTTTTGCAAAATATTTGAAAAATTGGTAAGGTGAATTTTCTTGTATTTATAATCCATATGAGGAATTATTCTTGTTATGCTTTTATTCTACTATATTTTGAGTAAAATATGAGACTTGTGATTTATAGTGAAATTTATTGTTTTAATTCTATCTCTAATTTATAATGATTGATTGCGCAATAAAAATTTAACTATTGCATGATAGAGATAATCATGTATAAGAATTTTTCATGGATAGGGAATCAAGTTGATGATCTCCTTAAACCACAAGGTCCATTTTCGGACCAACATGAGATCTCATTAACACTTACAGAATCTTCCCAATAATTCTTTCATCCATTGACACATTTAATACTTTTAGCATGCATACCTTTTGTCAAATAATAAAGGAAAAAACAACATTTTCCATAGTTGTAAAAATAAATTGTTTCTACCCATGGACATATATATTTTATTTATTAAGCCAATTTTTTACATTAAAAGAAATCTTTGTTATTAATTTATAAGAGAGATGTAGAACCCCATATAAATTTGTAATACTTTTTAAGTAAATAGAGAATGACGCTTTACCAATTAATTCTTCAACAGATCCATCTCTATATAATTAAACTTAACATTGTTGAGGTGTTATCCTTTTAAAATATACTACTATGTGCTATTAGGATTTCTATGAGGAGCCCTTCATTTTGTATTTTTATAACAATAATATTGAGGTCAACTTGACTCAAAATATCATATGCATAACCTTATTCTTGAAATTCTTTGCTTTAGATGATGATATACATGTTCTACCCAAAGACCCAAACGAAATTATGTATTTTGATGAGACTAGAGGAAGAAACGGGGATGAAGAGCATTTTTTTGGAACCGGGAATTTTTTTCCTTACATATGGTGATAGTCCCTTGTTATTACTTGCTGGCATATCAATTACCATTCTAAGAGAGAGGTTGTTGATGGATGTTGGGGAAATTGTAGCCTTTTTTTACTAGTTTATGGGTTTATTTGGATGACCTTGCTAATGTGTAGCGGTTTCTTCTTGTAATAAAATTAACATCTTCGAATAATGGAAAAAATGGTAGTGCTCTATAAACATCATTGAATTTTAATGTTTATTTTAAATTTGGGTCTTAAATTTTTACAATAAGATATTGTGGATATACTATTACATATAATGGTAGAGTGTTAGAAGTGATTAGAAGGGGAAAATTGTAATGAAGCTTTTGAAACTAGGTAAATAAGCATTTTGGATGGTCAAATAACAATAAATATAGAACTGCCATTTAATTAAGAGGGACAATTAAAAAAAATCAAACTATAATGAATCCTAAAGGCCATCAACTTGATGCTTGGATTGGTGGAGGTTTTTTTCATGAATATGGGGAACACATTTTTGGCAATTTGCAAACACATATTTCCTAGAATGCAATCTCAATCGTCATAATTTGAGCTCTTAATCAAGATTTTTCCAATAGCTCAATTGAGGGTTTAAATAACCCTTGGTTAAACCGTTGATCAAGGGTATTTGTCAACATCAAAATATAATTTATAGTACAAATAGATATTTTACTTAGCTAATAGTTATTCTACTTAGGTAATAGTTAATTGTTTACTTGACAACTCATAACTATTTTACTTTTCCTCTATATTTAATCGATTGAGCTATATTTCATTAAAACAGAAACTGGAAGTATTTTGTATTAAAATATTGAGCACAACAATGTTATACTGAAGCAGTCATTTACAAAAATAAAAGAGATATTCTACATGTCTTTAATATTTCGTCCAAAATATATTCCTGTTGCTTCCCAAATAGCAAAGAAAATCCTAGTCGAGCTTCTATTAAAAAGTACAAACGGAGTGCTATAGACTCTTACATATTGGTTATAGAGAAAGACACAAAGAAACATAATATTTTATATAGGGGAAAAAATAGTGTCTAAGAATATTTCAAGTCTATCCATCTGGCCCTTGGAGGGGTTAAGTGACCGAATTGCCATCCACAGGTTGAGTTGTCTCTAAGACTCATAGAGAAAGTTTTAGGGGAGAAATTTAACCCATGGGATAATTTTGGACCCTTTTTCCCAAAAAACAGATTCACCAATTTGACAATTTTTGAAAGATGATTCACCCAAATTCCATGGGATAATTTTTTCATACTCTAAAAATTGCCAAAATTGTCCAAAACCTATACAAAGTCCTTATAAATTTGAAATTTTTTACAAAAAGTTACCAAACATTTATGGTTGCAAATTTAATAATTAGTAAGGTTCACCAAGGTTTATACATTTTGAGAAAAATATGAATTCTTAAAAAATTCCCTATCCGAGAGTGAGTTTTGGTTGAATCCTCCATGAAGCAATTGCAGAATTCACTGAAGGTCATGTGAACATCCTCTATTAGTGTGATGTGTTCCCTCATATTGCCATATATGTCATCGATATAGGACTCCATGCATGCTAACCTACAACTATTATAGCTTTCTTCCTATGTCAACCCTATTATCCTTTGTAAGACACCATCAATTCCTTCTTAAACAAACCTTAACAATTTTAAAATATTCCATATTTTGTCTCTAATTGATGATAATTTCTCTCCAAGATGCCATTATCACAGAGCTATCTACTGGAATGCCAGCCTGGTTCTTCTCCTCATGAACATACACTTCACCAAAAATTTGATATTCCCCTAGAAAGAAACTTCCTACCTAAACAAGGAGATGGAAATATGTTAGCAATATAAGGAGACGTCAACATAGTGACCTCCCTTGGAAGCACTAATGATGCGACTGGAATCCATTTGGCGGTGAGAAGTAGTGAAAGTATGGGACTCGCTTGTGTGAGCCTACAAAAAAAATGACGATGATACTAGGACCAACAACTGAGAGAACACATTCATTCCCCTTGCCTATTGTCCCACCACCTAAAAACCTTATGGGTCAGTTGTTCTTCCACATGTTGGAAATGAGGATGGTGTTGGAGAGAGGCCTACCTCTTCGTCACAAGATATGGCCTAGAAAATTCATAAGATAACATTGAGCCCCATGTGGGATACAAAATTCATAGTTCTAATCCTTTCTAGCCACGGCGGAGGATCCCTTATGCCCTGTAGTGCCCATCCTTTTAAGATGGGCACTTAAGTTCAGTCATTTCCTACTTGTATTTATCTAGCTCTAAAGAATTTACTTAGTCAATAATACCAGAATTTAAAAAATTTCTCAGTAGTTTTGTTTAACATATATATGCATAAGTTTAACTCGACAATTCTAGCATCCTATTTTTTTTCTGTTCATAATTTTAACATCATTAGGAAAAAAAAATAAAAATAAAAGCATTTTTCCTCTAGATTTTTCTCTAATGAAATATACAGAGTTTTGATAAAGTAGAATACCTGTTTGTTTTTGTAGATCGTAGTGGGATTCCTTAGGCTCCTGCAGTTGTTGCTTCTTGGAAAACCTTAGCAGCCTAACCTTAGCAGCCAAACTAGATAAACCACCCTGCCAACCAGCTCATCATGCTGGCCCTAGGAAATCGACGGATTTCCTAGCCCCCGAGCCCACAATCCGATAATCCAAATAGCAGAATTCCATAGTTTATATCCCACCATTCCTTCGTTCATAGTCTGATCTCCATTGTTCAATTTCTTTTAATTATTTGAGTTTCCCACCTTCTCTCCATCCCTGAGTTGACCCCCTCCTCAGGTTTTCCTCCCTTTGTTTCCCCACTAGAAGCCCCCTTCAATCCTCCGCAAGATCCTCCTTAAATACCCTTTTTCTACCTTGAATCTCCTTCCCTATTACTCCACCTCCCTCCCAAACATTGATTACTATGGCTCACTTTACAATCTCATTCAAAATAAAATATTATTTCTCTTGTTCTTCTATTTCTCGAGAAGTTCAATGGTATTGGGAATAATTAAGTTTGAATTTAATAGATTGAATGTATATCATTTAATGGTTCTTGAAGCCTTCAATTAGGATCTTCCTGAGGAGGTGGATCCATTATTAACTTATCCTTTATTTAATATGTTAAATAAAATAACAATTAAATACTTATCCTCTTGACTCTTCCAAATTTGAAGTGGCAGATTTATTAATTTACAAAAATGTAAACTTACGATTCTAAATCTGACATGGAAATGATTTTATTAATATATTTATTTAATGAATCCTACCTTATCTCACTCGGTACATTTAATAACTAATAATACTTTTACAAGGTTTTCGGTCAATTACTTTTATAATATTAAACTTGGTAAGAGGAGATTTAGATTCATGAATTTTGTAATGGAAAAATATATTGCAGTTTAATTATAACATAGTAGTAATAGTAATAATATTAATAGTAATAGTAATAATTAATAATAAGAATAATAAGAATAATAATAATTGAGGTAAATACTATTGTCAATATTTATTTGTTTAATTGCCAAGTACCCTAGGAATAATCCAGTACATTTTTATCAATACTCGAGGTTAATCACGATTAATAGTTCAACAATATATCTTTCCAAAGTTAATATTCATTAACAATACTTCATATTGATTGTACTTCTTTCAATTGCTTATTACCATATTTACATACCATTAATTAATAGTATAATTGATTTATTCTTACACATATCCAATAACTAAACATCCATTATATGAATTTGATTAATATATATAATCATCATATTTACCTAGTACAACTTATATGATTATTGAACATATTACTTATTTGTTTATTGATAGTAGTGTACATGTGAAAAGTGTGCATGCATGGCTAGTGCATGCACAGGTCAGAAATGTACTATAAGAAAACATCATATCGCCTAGTCATACCTGTTCTCTACTAATAATACTCATTCATGCAAGTAGAACACAAACATAAACATAACATAATTATCTTAGCATCGTCAATTATTTAATAGTTAACCCCTTTAATATTCATATCCTTATCTTTATGTGTATATCTATTTTAATTAATCAAGTATGTGGAACGGTACCTACTACCACTAACTCAAGATCAAGGAATACACACTCTCACAATACTAACTAACATATCCTCCCATCCTAACCTACGTCCACATCCTCCCTATCCCTCCTCTGCTAGTACAAAGTGGATGTCAGCTACACTGGCTGAACCACACAGAACCTGAGAGCGGTAGCGTCGCCTAGCAGACCTAGCCTCTCCTAGCAGGCATCCGACTGTCGTCATCACAACAACTTGGGGAGCGTGTCTCAGCACGGCCCTCCCACGACCTCGGGTACCCGACCGTCGTCATCACAACAACATGGGGAGCGTGTCTCAGCACGGCCCTCCCACGACCTCGGGTATTATAAAAACATAGGGTGGAACACATCCATCCCTCTCAACATCCTGGGTCTATATACCCTATCAAAAACATACTTTGCTGCTATTAGGATTATTGGATTGTGTCATCGTATCATCTTTTTTTTTGTTTTTTCCACTAAGGTTTACTGCGTACCAAGTCAGTGTTCCACATATCATATCAAGTATTTGACTATCACATAGTGCCAATGTCATGTGGGTTAGTACTTCACAAATACACATGTATAACAAGTAATTTCACTTGATAGTTAGTTGATCACATCATCATCCTCCTCATTATCTCATGTAAACATTTCATTCATCATAGGTACACATGACATATAATAATTCAATTGGCCACATCGTAACATGGTATTCACGTACCGCATCATAGGTTTCACATTTGATAAATGAAATCATTTCAACATATACTATCATCATAAAATACAGTAATTCTATGATAATAAACACATCATAACCGCATAAATGTAGCAACATCATAAACATAGTAACATCATAATCACAATGCCCTAATAAACCTAGTAACATCATAATCTTGGTCCCATCACGTCATAAGTAAAGTTACTCGGATGAACAAAGTAAAAAAAGGTAATAAGAAATAAAGTGCAGTATATCTAACTCATAAATAAGCCTGTTCAAAATATGGGGCATTACATGCCCCCCCCTTTTTTAAGTAGATCATGGGATTCTATAATAATAATGGGGGGATATCATAAATTTCTATGTCTCCTTATTCTAGAAGGACTCTTTGATTACACTTTCGATATTTGTTTTCATTATTTCACACCTAATGTGCATAAATTTCACTCTATTAGGGAAGAGAAGGTGCATGATGCATTTCTGAATTCTGTTTCACATCTAGGGGCCTTCCTTGAATGGATTTCTCTTTTTTTGTATCACAACTCTAGATTCTCCAATTACTAGGAGGGGTGGAAGATCAAGAGCGGATGTGATATCCATGCCTTTCATTAGAGCTACACATTCTACTAGGTTGTTGGATTTTTCCCCAATCCCCAGGCATAAGACATAATGATTTTTTCCTCAGGGTCCAAGACAACTACTCCCACACCTGCCACCCCTACTCAATCGAACTATATAGTACAAAGAGTTATTTTAAATTGAAATATTTATTGGGTGGGTTATTAAAATTTAAATTTTGGGATGAATTAACAAAAGTAAGGGTATTCTTTAATATTCTAAGGAAACATTTTGATAAAAGTAGCATAAATAATAACGAAGAATACATACATGCAAAACACAATACATGTAAAACTAAGTTTTACCCTTGAAACCATTTACCACATAACTAGGCATGACCGAAAATATATCATCTGTCACCCTATGACCCAGTCAATCCCATCAAGACAACCAAAGTGAAGGATTCATAAGGCATTTTACAATGGATTTCTCCAATCCTTTAAATATAATTCATCTCATCATATACCATGGGCCATGAATGACTAACAATAAACATGCGTTAAGATAATTACTAAAAATAAAAAAGGAGGCTTCTTGAATAATTTTGTGATGGTGTTCATTAACTCTTTAAATATAGTTAATCACATAAAATATCATGGGTTACCAAAACCATTGGCCATAAATCATTAATAACAAATATGTGACAAACTCAAATAATAACCTTATTTAAAAAAAATTTAAAATTATAATTAATTAAAGCATGCATTTGAATGTTTAATAAGTTTATTTTAAACTTTCAAAATACTATGCCACATTTAAGTAGTAAGACAATATTATCTAGAAAAGAATAAGCTTAAAACACATATTCTTCAAAAGGGTTCCTCAGATCTCAATATATAAGTTAGTTTGATCAAATTATTTTAATGGGATGATAAATCCCTCCATCAATGGTTTGATTAACCCTCGAACGAGGTATTTTAAAAACTGTTAAAACTCTTGCTTGAGGTATTTTAAGACCTTGAAAATACATCAATTAAGTCATTTAGAAAGATGTTGGTAATTTTATTGGCCTCTTTGAAAGGAATACACCCTGTCAGTAATTTCACCTTAAGAAGAGAACTTGATGCCACTCATCAATTATTCCTCTATCCTCTAGTATATGACTTATACGTTTTTGAGTTGTATCGTATTTTTTTTCATTTTCTTTTAAAACACACACTTAGATCCTATCCACAACTTAGAAGGATCTCAAACAAAAATAAACAATGTAAAAAGTACACAACCAAAAAAAATAAAAAAATATATAGGCCCACATCGACGTGTCCTCTTCAAAAGGGTATTTTTAGTGTTTCAATTTATGTAAACATTAGGAAAAGGTTTAATACATGCAAATGTACACAAGAAACTCGAGAGATGAGCTTTCTGGCGAAAGAATAGAAATCAATATAATTGAATGGTATTGCAAGTTGTATGTTTTAAGATGTTTGTTTGTGAAAATTAGGCATTTTTTTAATGTATTGGACATATTGTCCCAACTTTATAACCATGGTTTACCAATAAATGTAACAATTATATATTGAGATTTTGATTATTGTGGACCTTTATATTATCTTGTTTTGTATGACAAAGGATCTTTTAATCATATATAGTAAAATGAGTTTCTTATTCTATTGTATTGCCCAATGTTGTAAAATGTTATATTGTTGATTAAATATATGGACGATTAAATATTAAAATGAATAGATGTTAATCCATGATTTAACACATTAATACAATCATTATAAAAATGTAATTTAATTAAAATTCAAATATCGATATTTTTTATAAAAAATATTTGGTTTTTGTTATGAGTAATTGAAAAAGAATTAAAATAAATATATTGGTGCATTGAATTTATTTAAACTCGCTAAAGAATGTGGGGCATATATAAATA
>LPNX010106611.1:51114-83490 GCA_001517045.1 Pseudotsuga menziesii
AATTTAATTTTTCAACATTTGGACATTGGAAAGAAGGAGATCCAACTACCCTAAATATTTTTTAGTCCATATGTGCTAAGTCCAATATTTTTAGCTACATAAAATGGGTTGAGGCATGATTATTGAAAATTCCAGCGTTTCCATTTAGACTCATTCATTTTGTCCCATTTAAAAAAAATAATCCACATGCAAGTCATTTCCACCTAATGAATGTTTCTCAAACCAAAATTTAACAATATTCTAATGAGAAACAAATTTAATATTTACCTTTTCTCTTTCTTCATATAGTGCCAAGAGAGTATCAATTTGATTTTGAAGGGATGGATTTTTTTATTTTTATTTTCAGTAAGAAGATTAGGAGAATTCCAAAGAAGGTAGAGAATCGCTATAAGGAAAAATAAACTTCTTGCCATAGAACTGAAAATAAAGGGGACTCCCTTAAAGATATTTTAGGAGTAAATAAATATATATTAAAGGGAATTGTGTAGAACATTCCATCAATTTGTATGATGTTCAATGACTGTTTTCCTTATGGCATGTATTCATTTCTTATTTTTTCATTTAGGTACCTTTCTATCTTTTGGATAATAATTCACTAAACCTTGTAAGATATTCTTTTTAAGAAAATATAGTCAACCTCATTGAGAAAAAATAAGAAGAATTAAACCAATCATATACTAAAGTAACATTGAACAACATATTGTGGGTGATAGGTTGAGATATAATCAAATGGAAGAAAAAGAAGAAGGAACCAGTAGTGATAAAAAAAATATCAACGAAAAAGGAAGAGGAAAAATGTTGACCAAAGTAGGAACAACCCAAATTTCATTGATTTACATTTACATGTCAATTCAGCTAAGAAAACTGCGATCGATCCTGGGGCAGAGGAAACAATCATATCCAATGTCAAAAAAGAACAACGATATATCACCGAAAAAGGCTGAGGGGCATTGTTCCTCTACCCATTAGAATAAATTCCTTTAGATAGACAAATACAAGCTGCACTAAGATTCACTTCATGGAAAACCCATACAAATGATCATTTTAGATGATGACAGCGTTGCACAAAATTAGGTTAAACAACAAAAATATCAAGAAATTGAAGGGTTTGATTTAGAAGAATGACCCAATTTTCTAAAATGATCAAACAACAAGGATTCCTTGCTCCATCTATGTATTAATAATGAATGTCTGATTATTCAGATGTTGTATCTAGATTTTATTCCAGAATCCCTGGTTGGGATTTTGAAAGATCCATGAATGAAATTAGTAGGTCTGGGTATTGGGCGTGACATGGCTAAGATTAGGACTGATCATGGTTTGTAATGCAAAGTTCATTCCGATATTGGTTCCTTGGCAGTCGAAAGGCTTGAGAGGATGGAGCTTAAGTAGGTCAAGCTCAAGGGGTTAGAGGTTTCATATTAAGAATTTCAAATCCAAAAAGTATTTCCATGAGAAATTGGGCGTGTCAAATGCTTGGGGAGAATCAAACTAGGTATGCTTGCATTGATGCCTATGTTTATTTTGTGATCAATAATAAATTCCGAGGGCCCAAAAAATGAGATTTTATTTTATTGTTTATTTAGAAAGGGATCAGATTTGTTGCTTACAATTATTATTTCCCCCAATTAAGTGGCCCTGGAAAGGCATAACATTATTTGAGTTTGTAATTCTAAGGGTGTAGGTTTTTTTTTGTATGCTTTCGTCTTTTTGAATCATGGAGATTCAACATCATATTGCATCTATGAATCCAGTATGTTATTTTGTACAAAAATATATTTGTTGCGATGCCATTTCATAGTAATTGATTGATTGATAAAGGAGTGTATCACTTAGCTTCCTGCCAGATGAAATTATCTTCTAGACCTATTTGAGATCGATTAGAGTATTTGAAATTGTTAGAAAATTATTTGGAACTATGGAATTTAGTGTTAATAATAGATACAAGACTCTTTATAACTCGTTCTCATTTGTAAAAACAAACCAGAAATGACTCATTAGTCTATGTACCCTTTCTTAATAAGTTGATTTATTTCCAAGTTGATCCCCACTTTGGGATTGCCAAATTTGAGCCATGTGACTTGGTGTTAAAAATCCACGCTTTTGTGCTTCCAAGGTGTCATCATGTTGGTTTTTTTGCACTACTTGATCTTCTTATGTTTCCCAATTCTAGGTGCAAGTCACATGGTTAAATCCATGTAGAGATGTGATTGAAAGTTGTGTTAAAGAGAGTAGTCTTATCCCTCATTTGATACTCCCTTCTCATGTTCGTTTGGATTTTTATGTAATATTTTTTTTTTTAATTTAAGGTTCTTATTATAGTTGGAATAGAATGTGAAAGTTTGAAATTAATATTTATATGTTCTTTTGTTAATATATAGTTGCATTTGGAGTGATTGGAGGACAATAGATCATCAAATTTGATTGGTTATTTTGTACATTACTACATACAATAACTGTGTAGTTCCAATTTTTTATCAAACCATTCATAACACAAGTATATGTCCTTTTTATCTCAATTTCAAAATGATCTATCCACCATTCTCCCAAATCACACAACCCAAAAATACCTTCTCTTGCTTATTCCCTCTTTACAGACTCGATAATTGTATCCTTGAAATCATGGATGTTGTTGTGAATATGATATAGATGGGGTGAAAAGATGAATTAAAACTAATGACTGATGGTAAATTAACCTTTTTAATTTCAATTGTTGTGCAATTTTTCATTACTTGATAAGGTAGGATATCTAACATATTTATATAGTAGGTATGACAGTGCTATGTTTCTTTTACACTTTATATAGAGAATCAAGATTCAATATTTTTCCATGCTAGTTTTCTTTTACATGGTTGAAATTTACTTGTAAGGACTAGTTCTTCTTTTTTCAATGGTGTACTTGATGGTACCTTTGACTAGGGGGATACTTCCATAAAGCCAAAACTTGTTGGCCTCTTCCATCATTTATTCCTTTATGAGATATCTACAATAATTTTTTTCTTATTAAGTACATGTCTACTAATTATATCTTAAGTATATATATGTGTTATTATTTATAAATAATCTTGAAGTACAACTCTCTATGGTTGTAGTGCTAGAATTATTAGGTTGCCAAGGAAAGCTATGGTCCTTGAATTCACAAAAGTGCAAGGTTAAATTAAACTTGTGATTTTGAATGAGTATATTTAGTGGTAATGACATAATCTTGAGACATGAAGTTAAAATTTGATAAATTTTGGACACCAAGGAAACTTTTGTAGAAATTTCAAAAACCCATGCTTAATGTGAATTCATAAATTTCATCACAATCTTGAGGTTCACCATATTGGAGAACAAGACTTCCTTTCTCTATATATTTACTAATAATGGTTGTCATGTAGGTTTTTTTGCACCACTTTATCCTCATATGTTTCCCAATTCCAAGTGCAAGCCACATGGTTAAATCCATGTAGAGATGTGATTATCTTAAACAGAGCAGTATTAGCCCTCATTTGGTACTCGCTTCTCATGTTTGTTCGGCTTGTTATGTAAGCAAGGATTTTATTTTAGGTTCTTATTACAGTTAGAATAGAATGTGAAAGCTTGAACTTAATATTTATATGTTGGTTTATTAATATTATAGTCTAATTTGAGTGATTAGAGGACAATGAATCATCAAATTTGACTAGATGTTTTGTACATTACTACATACAATAACTATGTATTTCCAATTTGTTAACAAATTGTGCATATAAAAAGTATATTCCCTTTTGTCTCAATTTAAAAATGTTATATTCACTATTCTCCCAACTCAATGAACCCAAAATTCCCCTCTCTTGCTTATTCCCTCTATATAGACTCAATAATACTATCCTTGAAATCATGGATGTTGTTGTGAAAATTATATATACAACCAAACACAACATAAATATTACAATTAAAATAAAGAAGGATGATATGCTATAACATATTGCAAAGGAAAAAATAATTTTTGTACTAGATTATTCATATGTGATGACATCTAATGTTCATATTAAATGTGACATTTTAAAAAAAAAATTTAATGACTTAATAATTTATGAGATAATAGATTGAATTGTAGAAAATATAAGTGCCATTCCCTAATTGTCACCAACCCAATATTTAAAAAAATAAAAATAGAATCATTAGTGCCTCTTGATATAGAATAAATGAATCCACTATCATATAATTTTATTCTCTATCATACGCAGGAAAATTTATTTTGTCTCATTTGCTGAAGGTTATTCCACAAAGGAAAGGAAATTTTCCAATAGTAATTTTCTTTGTAAAAGAGTGGGGAAAATGACTACTCAAATCAATAAAGCTAATTAACATCATATCCCATCGGGTTAGCTCAAGTGGTTGAGAGCTGTAAATTACAAGCTAAAGATCTCAAGGTCAAATCCTTACGTGGTTGTGCTTAGAATGTAAAAGGCTCACACTTGATGTCCCCACCAGGTTAGGATCCGTAATTAGTGCTGACATTTTACCTCATCTACCATCGATAAAATATGGGGAATTATTTGGAGGGTTTCTCGTGAGGTATTCCTTGGAAAAAGAGAAGCTAATTAAAAACATCATGGAGTTCGAATTGAACAAATTAGGGAGCAAGTTGAAAACGATCCTTATAATTTTTAAAGTATTTAATTTAGAACATTTGAAGAATATAGAGATAAAGGATCCAAAACAAAGAAAAAATTAGTCTTGGGTGATGTAAATAACAAGACAAAAAAAAACAAAAAAAAACAACCAAGAAACAAGGTGGTGGCAGAAAAGGGTAAGAGCCAAATCATTTATGTAATCACAAAAAAAGTACAATTATAGTACAATATCCAATAATCACCTTTAATGGTCCACATAAATAACCGAATATAAAAATAAAGTGGTTTAGGACTTAATGATTAGAGTCAATTTACTAACAAACTAACCCCCTCCCCACTTAGTCATAAGTCTAGATACAAGTGTACCAACTAACAACAAAGGCTACTGGAAAAGTTGATAACATATCTAAGTCTTCAATATGATACTCGTGGTTTGAAACCTCGTGAGTGTCAATGAAGATATACCTGAAAAAGCCACCAAAATCGGAAGATGAAAACCAAATATGCAAAAATCAATGTGCAATAAATGAGTTAGATATCCTCAAGTCATTAATCAAGTGAATCCAAAACCAATGAGAGAAAATTTTAGTGAGAAGTTAATTGGATGGAAATCTAACACATTATGTATCCAAAAAATCCCTAACAAACGAATGTGACAAGAGAAAGTGTAGAAGAATTGTCTATCCTCTACAAGGTCAAAATACCATCTCTATGAAGACCGAAGACTATGAAGTTATGAAATATTAACAAATAAAAAAATTGTCAATACTCCAACTATCGAAAAAAAGTGTCAATCATCATCAAAATCCTATATCTTGTAAAAATATGTATGAAAATTGTGAATGAATCATAATATTGCAAAAAATCCTTTGAGAATTATACCAGGTGAAATATTAGTAGTGCTCTAAATCATAATGCCAAATTCCCATCAAGCATGTCATACAATCCATCAAAGGACAAAAAGTGGAAAACCATCTATCCAAACCGATATCTCAGAAATCCATAAAAATATCATCAAAATCCTAAAAAATATTGACCAACCAAAAGATGTGTGTGAGTTATTTGTGCCACCATCATCAAATCCTTAATCTATCGTGCGTCATGATCCAATCCTAGATTAATGCTCAATCCATAAACCTCTCTTTTATGGTGAGGATGAGGGAACCATACTAAATTTATATATGTAATTACACTTTATAATATGCATACGTATATCAATTACTATTTATTTACATAATTACTCAACAAGAATTAATAAAATAAGAGATCGATGCATTAAATAGGATCATCCTGCATCAGAGGAGGATGCATAAGCAGGCTCAACTAATCATTTCTCAGCATATCAACAGTAAAAATGAGAATATATAAAAGGTCCATAAGCCTAGCTAACTCTAAAAGGATGTTTTTCCATGCAGAAATAACTTGAAAAACAAGGATAGGATATTTACAAAATATGCTCTTCCAAGATGTCATAAATCCAGAATTAATCATGTCATGAATCCATCATCCAATCCAAATCGATCATCCTGAATATACCTAGTCCACAAAATACACGGAATGGACTTTGAAACTTGAAGTTTGACATGAGTCAATATCTTCCCGCTATGTTAGGTAAAAGGTGAGAAATTTTGGGACTTGTAAATAAATAATGTTAAAATACCCCCTTTCAAGTGGAAAAGTGTAATCATAATATCTTTCAGTGGAGTCTAGAGACTCAGTATTCAATTCAAAAACTACATTATGTGGTCCTCTATCATGCCTCGAATAATCAAAACATGAATTGAAACATTCATGTCCATCTACATTGGAAACCTCTCTGAACAAGAATGTATGAACCTATTTATGAATCCATTGATAAAACCTCTCTAACAAATTAGCTTCCAAACCATGGAGGCAAGTACATAACCATCCAAAATTTACTTGTTTTCTCTTAATATTTGGTCCCTTCCAATACTTATATTGCATGACTAAAGATCAAAACATTGTAATTCACAATGTCCAAATTGGTGACAATGTTTGCATTGTTCAAGTACAACATCTAAATTATCATCATTAAGTGCATCATCATCATCCTTATCCTCATTTTACTCATTTGTATCATCAACTTTAGGTAATTCATCTAACATGTTTTCAATAATATGCCTCTATAAATCATAATCAAGAAAGCCAAAACTCATAAATTTAATAGGTTTTGGAGCAATAAAGAATGTAAAAGTAGTCAAACTTTATCTTGTCATATCTAAGGCCAAATTGTTTCCTCTTAAACTACAACTCTTCCCGAGGTCTTATAACTTTACCTTAATTTTCAAACTTATCCATGTGTGCTTTAGTGTCTTTATCCAAGGTGTTTTTGTCACCTTAGTGTTTTCATCCAATTCGTTATTTCTCTCCTTGGTGCCTTCATCAAATTCATATGACCGATTCTTTCTTGGATGGTGCTTGATATCCTCTTGTTCACTTTCCATAACAGTTAATCCAAATAATGTATTGCGTAGAATAAGTATGGTTTTAGAATGATGTTGTCAAAGAAGTTGCAATTCGTTATTTATAGACTTGTTATTTGAGGTTTGAGAATATCAATTTTTTTATGCATAACTTATGGGAAAGTGGTGACATCATTCTGTAAATGTTTGCTTATTTAAAAAGTTGTTCCATGTGCAATGTTGATTAAAATGTGTGAAATACTGAACAAGTCTTTGATGTTCAGTGCCATCGTGATCTAAAGAATTGCTTTAAGTATCCAAAACAATGTGTCGCAAATAGATACCTTGAATCGCACTATTTAATGTCAAGCTAGATCAACTAACTCTAATTATAACACACAAAGGGCATTCAAATACTTCACTAAATAAATATTTCAGATGACCTTATAATGCAAGATGCGTCAAATTTGTGACCAAATTCTTCGTGAAGTTCAAATAATTGTTTTCCTTTGCTTGTCTTCTAGATTGATTGTATTCTCTCTTTTATTCTTGTACTTGTTGTCTTTATGTAATCATGTTTACATGCTCGATTCATTATATGCAAGAGAGGTTAGCATAAGGCCAAATTCCACTATGCACCAATAGAGAAAGCACACACATAAATACTCTACAACCCCCTTATTCAATTTCTAGGATGTTTAAGATACAATACAAAAAATTATACTTTTATTAAGTATTCACTTATAACATTCTAATCACTTTAAACTCTCAAATTCCAAATTCTATAAAAACATTTGACTCGAATTACAAATTACTCGCAATATAATAATTTGTAGAGCTTAAACTCCCTTTAACTTCCAAAACACCTCATAACTCCATACAATTTTTCAATAAAAATATTATATCTCTTTAAATTTTTATTTCAATAACATCTAAAATTACAATTCCTTTTATATCAAAATATTATTTTAATAACCCCCTTCCAAAATACTAAGAATCTAAAATATGGAGACCTTCCCTATTTTAATTCACTATGACCAATAAACATTTTGTTATAATTCCTTATGACCTTTTAGATTAATGTAATAAATGTTATAAATACAAAATTTATAACTCCATTACAAATAAATATTTGAAATACAATAACCTTCCATTATATAGACTTAAAAAATCAATTTCAAAATATGTCATATATTGTTGAAATTTCAATCACAATACCTGCTATAGTTTAACAATTATACAGTTTAAAATTTCAAATCACAATACTCAATATAGTTTGTCCATAATACATTTTCAAATTTAAACAAAGTATTTTATATAACTCAAAGATATTAAAAGTACTTTGTTCTATAATTCTCAAATTGAAAATGTACAAATTCTCTCACTTCCTTCAATACTCACAAGGGAATGCGCTCTTGTCACATGCCAATGAAACAAGAAATTTGTGGCATGAGAGATATGATCATCTCAACTACATTGTAAAATACCTCATACCTCTTAATGCTACAAACCATTCAAGGAGTCTGCAAAATAAAAAATTTAGTAATATTTTCACCAATTGAAACATTTATACTACATTCATAATAGCATCATCATGTAAAAGAAATAAGCATGTACAACATAATAAAGACAACCATATTCACGTGGTTCACCTCGTCCATGAGGCTACATCCACCAATTTATTTGTTCTATTAATTTCTTTATCAAAATAGAGTGCTTACAAAAATCACGGCTCATTCATGGCCGTTTTTATCTTACCTCAAGGCTCTATGCAGACAGACACTTCTAACTCAATAGCCCTCCTTTAGGACCCTTATAATCAGCTCATAGAAGAAATCATTAACAGCCCTTTTGGGCACATGGTGAACTTGAAATTACTACAACAATTAGGTACCCTAATCGGTGGGTATTTTTAAGAAAATATTATTCTGGAAAAAAATAAACTCATGTAGTGCAACTAATGTCCCATTTTTCCATGTTTACGTATTAAATAAGTTATTCCCCATATCTAAGTATCCTTTGGATATTTTATTTAAGATTCCTACAATAACCAAAAGAACCTACGTGGTCTATGATGGCTTGATTAAACTATACTCTAGGTTAACGCCTAGACCATAGAAGCGAGCATCAAAGGTACGGCGCTTGCGCCTCCTAGCACAGTTGACACAATTTTTTTGTTTTTATAATACAAACGTAATATCGTATTTTTCTAGCTTTTAATATTCTACGAAGTTTCAAGGAACTCCATTTGAATGAGGAAGTGAATTCTACGAGCAGAGATGACGAATAATGCGAAGACTTGACATTATAAGGAATCATTTGGACACCTAAGTCCTCACTGGATTCCAATGAAAATCAAATTATTTTAGTGCCCGTGGGCCGATCAAACACCTGAACCATACTTCTAAGATTGCCTCCACGACATGAATTTATGGGGTTTTTTAAAGGTTATCATTCCCCATGCTATTTGCCTCAAATAAAAACCACTATTCGACATATGTAAGGGGGTTAAAGCAGACCTTAGCAATTCTGTATGTGGAAATAAATACATAAAATAAAAACTGAGATCTCATATCGAACCTAGCGATTGTATTGAGGCTCGTTACCTTAGGAGGCTTGGACCCATTGAGTTTTTTGAAACAGTGGGGCGGGGTAATATCATATATATATATATATATATATGTTCATAATCCCAAGTCAAAAGATGCCCAATTAAACATGCGCAGAGGCTACTGTCCTTCATAAATGAATATATAAGCAACTCGATCACACAGAGACCCAATAAAGGGACAGAAAATACATATATGGTTTTAGTCTAAGCATGATTCAGGACCTTACCCAATACTAAGCACAGTATCAGTAGAGGCCGTCAACAAGCAAGGCGTTCGTCCATAGTTGGCATTATCCCTCCACCATACCAGAATCTTGGATTTTTTCCAAAATGGGTGCTTCCTTGCTCTTACTTCCCCCTCTACTGAGCTTCCTCTTTTTCTTTTAAAGGCGCAGATAACACTCCTCTATGAAAGCGATTGTTCTCCCTCAGCTTATGACCATTTTGAGTATTAATTATTCCCCTTCCTCTTACCTACCCAAGAGCTAAGGGGTGCGCTGACATTCGTACTATCTGCAAAAGTTTAAGGTGTTGGCAGCACTTCATGCTGCGGGAATAATTCCCAAATTTTAGGACAGTAATTCGGTCACACTGACTGGGGAGGTGGTCTTCCCCAAAAAGTTGCTGTAAGGAAATTAAATTCAAGGCATGCGACCTGCCCAACGAGTATTTCCATTAAGGTATGACGGAATAAAATATTCCTTTAATTAATGTACGTATGAGTGTGTTATGAAGGAATTAATCCATTAATCAGACTTTAGAAGAATTATACATGCCTTTTAACAAGGACTTAATGTCCAAAAGTAAATGAATTCGTCATAAAGAAAAATAACCCTTGTCCCTCTTAAGGATATAGTCTATCATTCTATGATAGATTTCCTTATTAATCCATCATTCCCTTTTTCTCACAATGGACCTTTTTAATTATTCATTAATCATGCCCTTTCACCAAAGGACTCTAAATCCATTAAATTTAATTAATTACTTAATATATATATGGGTTTGTTTTTCAATCAGAGTCTTTTAAGACTGAAATCTATCGTCACCTTCCTTGTAAGGACAGTCCATGTACTTTAATGTACCACTTCCTTTCAATCGAGGAATTGTCCTTTTCCATGACTTCCTTCCCTCTTAGGATGTCACCTAAGTCCTTAAAGGAAAATATTATACTTTTCTTGTATTTACTTAGGTATGTCGAACCTAAGTCCCTCTTTCTCTAGATTCAGATATTAATCTATATGTGAGATATGCTAGCACCACTATTTATCTTATGGATCCTTTCATTATGTGTTCTTATTGCCTTTATGCTCACTAATTTTTACTTATATAGGTTGTACGCTTTGTTTTCGGAGGGGCCTTGGCCTTGAGCTCCTCACCCAGAGACAAAATACAATAAGACTTGAATTTACAAAAATATCTAGGGTTCTCTTGAGAGGGTTGTTACATCCTCTCCCCCTTAAAATAACACCGTCCTCGGTGTTCTTATGTTTAAGAACTTTCATACTTCCATTCTATCGCTTTCTTATCCTCGTCCTTCATCATGATCCTTTTCGATCTTTCTGTATCTTCTCGAGTCGCTAATGTTCATAAATCTGCAGTTTTCCTGCAACAAATTCAGGTCTAGCCCAATTTTTCTGCAGCATATCAGATACAAAATAACAATACAATTTAAATATCAGCCATAGACTCTTTTGCATTGTAATCCATCTGCAATTTTCCAGTGTTCATTGGTGCCATAATACCCCATTTTTCCATAATGTAATTGATACATCAATAAACATGACTACTAGCATTGACATTGAGATAATGTAGAAATCCCATTCTACAATTTTTTTTATAATCTAGAGTGGCTCCAAAATATAATTGTCAATTCTATTTGTCAATCAATCAACATATTACCTCATAGGTACAGGTTTACTTGTAATGCACATACCTTTTACCGCATTGTTCTTTCCTTTGGATGTCCTCCATCCCAGCACACCAAGTGCCAACAGTACTCCAATTACCAATTCAAGCCACCCAACACAAGGACGATACCAACCCTTCGTGTATCTCCTTTGTGCTATTTAGGGTCCTTTATCATTATTCTTTTCTCAAGATGTTACTCCATCCCAGCACTCTAAGTGCTAACAATACTTCCAGTACCAACTCAAGCCACCCAACACAAGGACGATACCCTATACCCCTCTGTAGGTGTATCTCCTTTTTGTGCTCTTCAGGGTGCTTCACCAAGGTGAGGCACTCCGTTCTCGCACACCTCCACAATGCCTAGAGGTTATTCTCTTAACAGAGCCCCCCCCACTCATGTGACAGTCCTCTAATCTATGCGGAACGAGTCTTAACCAAATGTCTTACATCTGGGCATCCCCAGAATGCATAATGGTCCCTCGCTGGCCCATGGGAAAACAAGGTAGATTTTAACCACTACCTCCATCACCACTCCCTCGTGGTGATAAATTTATTCACATGAGATTTAACTCATCATAGTCCTGTAGCTTTAGCCTTTTCTTATTGCCATAATTTCCCATGCCTACAAGCATTCTATGGGTGTTAGTTTATCATTTTATTAATTAAAGAACATCAATTTTTTTGCATAAGCCATGCCTTATTTCATTTTTCATTCATCCAATAAGCGCTTTTATCACCAGAATTGACAAGAAGGCTTTTACAAGAAGCCACAAAACCTTTTTAATTTATTACAACAGAAAAATTCACTCACTGTTGCAGTTTTATATATACTACATCTGAACCTTTAAAGTGCTTATCAATGCCATAAAACCAACATCCAAACCTGTTAACAATTCTAATCAGAGTAACTTGCCTGCAATAAGCCTCACCACAATAAGGTAAGAAAATACCAATCGAAAAGACCAATTAAACAACTACTTTAGTTAAACTGTCCCTTCTATAATATCCATAATAAAAATAAATCAATCACAGAGATGGGAATCCTCAATGAACTGCTGATAATTATTCAAAACCAACCAAAACAAAACCTTAGATAAAGTGGATATCACCACTTGTAAGAAAACTCGATTAGCAGAGTTGTCTCGATGAATCTCATGTCTGGAAATAGTATTAGACATTTTCTACAATTATTAACCACAAATTGGCCCAGTAATTGAATTCAATCAAGTTTGACATCCCATGGAAAGTACAGAATTGTTGGTTTCTCTCAAATTATAGAGTACAATTTAATAACTATAAAAATAAACAAATCCTGATGAACACTAACAATAATAAATTCCCCAAACTCAAAAGAGGAATGGTCATTTTCCTTTAAAACAAACTTAATCCCATTTTAGCTTTGACAAATGCATATGAACAAGAATAAAATGAGAGGCATCAAAACCAATGAAACCAAAAATCTCTCACCATAGATAGTCTATAGTAGACAAGTATATGTGAACCCTAAAAACTATTTTCTGTAATTAAGAGCTACCCAATGCCTTATATCATCTTACAGGCAGAGATAACACCCTCCAAATACTGCATGGGCGATGACATTGTAGGCAAGAACCAAACACAAAATGACTTGCAGAGTCTTAACAAACACTTAGCTCCAAGTTATCATAAGTTCCAGAAGCGGTTTGCAAATATATATATATATATATATATAAAGAAACGAGCAACAGAAGGAAGTGTTGTGTTGCAGAACCAATGAAATAACTGAAATAACTTCACAGGATTCCAACAAACTCTTAGGCATTCTGACAAGACTGGATGTAAGCATTGTTTTCCAATCCGACATGATTCATAGGTTGGGAATAATATTCATGAGATCTATTAAAATGATGGAACGCATAAACCAAATCTTTCATCAAACTCATCAACGCAAGGGAGACTCCATTAATCATTAGATCTAGTATTTTGATAACTCTATTATTTATTAGGTCTAGTATAATGTTAAAACACAGAACCAAATCTGCCAACAAAGTTTATCAACTCAGAAGGAAAGTCTAATTAACATTAGATCAATTAAAATGATCAAAACACAGAGATTAAATGGTCAGATCCATAATGATTTTAACGCACAAAAAGAAGATCTCTGTTCTTATAGCGAATTCAACCCTAGAGGAGGATATTCGGCCATACCATTTTCCATGCAGAGAAGCAAGTCAAAACATCCCTTGCAACATCCAGCAACAGCTATCCGCCCTTCCCTATGAAATTGTTATAAATATAATATATATATAATACAAGTTCATATCCCTTAGATCAACCTTATCTTTCAATCCAAACTTCGATGGGTTCTTTTAATTTCAAATACACGACGACTGCAAAATAAGGCTTTCAGAATACAATAATGAGAAATATGATCCACTATTATTTAAAGTAATAAGTGGGTACAGGCTGATTTTAACATCAGCCCACCAGGTCGGGAATTTTACTGTGTTCGGCACAATTACACTGACTCCAAATCAGTGAAATATAAGTATGGTTCAAACATGCGACCTACATTTCGTGAAAATATACAGACTTCTAAATAAATCATAGCATATTTCAAACATATTCATTCAGAATTTGACATCAGTAAAGCGCACTCCATACTCAACAGTGTCAGGTTTTTCAAGAGAGTATACATGCAAAAGAAAAATCATACATACTCGACTGGGTGCTCAAGTGCAGCAAATCTGAAGTATGCAGACCTGCCAAACTGTAAATAAACTTGGAATACTTAGGTGTTCATGATGGTAGCAAAGTATAAGTGAGTACTTGGCCTGAGAAGACAGCTTCACTCTAACAATGAATTTAAAATTAAGGGGAATTTGAACAGCAATACAACCACTGTAATCATTCAGACCGTCATCTCTAAACACAAAATTTTTAAATCATATGTCAAGGAAACATGAGTTGTGATGTAGGATCTAGCATCACATCCTCATCCAGCAGAATAACCTATGCTGCGGTCAACCATGACATTACATATAGTTTTAACCTTCAAAGTGGTTTAAATCCAAAATTTGTCGAAACATAATTTAAATGCAAATCATATCAAGCACTTTTTAGAAATTCTTAAAATTCATGCACTTTGCAGCCTATAAATTAAAGCACTAAAAGGATTAATCATACCAATACATTTGAATACCTAAGATCCCAAATGCCAACATTGTTCTCACATCAAAAAATTTTAAATTCTTTGCAAAAGCAGGATATTTTACAAATATAATGTAGCTGCCAAATTGACACAACAAGACTTGGGAAATAATTGGATCAGCAACACTCACATGGGAAATCCTTCACTTTGGTCACGCGAGCCCAGAGTTGCAGCATGTAGCATTTAAAAGAAGAGATGAGACCATCGAATCAATTCAAGGATATAAACATGGATCCGGACCATAGACGAAAATGCCCAGCATTCAATAAAAACCCGATCTACAACTCAACATGTAATAATCCTTCGCACATACCGTTGAAGCAAGGGCATACAAATGAAAAATTGAAAAGTGCAACAATGGCATACATATGCAATATTGAAATATGTTTGCACAGTTAGGGCTTTCAAGTTTGGGAAAATCCCATATCAAGGGCTAGATACAATCAGGTTAGACTAGCAAAATATAGCTTAAAAAAAATTGCAAAGTATAGGTCACCGCAAAGGAACTACCATTGAGACTAATAGCATGTGTATTTTGTGATTGGGAAAACTGCCAGCGAATGAAAAACGGCCCATGTTTGTTGGTAAGGATTTGACTAGGTTCTTAAAGCTTTGATGCTTTTAATTGTTGTGAGTAGAGTTTTCCGAGTTAGTCATTGTTCATGATTTTGCAACGTTTCAGATTTGTTGTCCAAGAGCCCATTGTACAACATTTACCCAATTTCCTAGAACTACCTTTGTTATACCTTTTTCCGACAATATTTCTTTGATCCTCGTCGTTACCTCCTTCGATCCTTGGAGGCCTACTCGGAAAACATCTATTCACCCTCGCTCGTCATTTTCCATGCATCCACATTAAAGAAAACATTCCATTGGATAGAACTATCCATTTTGAACCCAAATAGGCTCGAGTGCTGTCACTCTGGCTCTGATACCATATGTAAAATACCTCATATCTCTTAATGCTACAAACCATTCAAGGAGTCTGCAAAATAAAAAGTTTAGTAATATTTTCACCAATTAAAACATTTTTACTGCATTCATAACAGCATCATCATGTAAAAGAAATAAGCATGCACAACATAATAGAGACAACCATATTCACGTGGTTCACCTCATCCACGAGGCTCAATCCACCAATTTATTTGTTCTATTTATTTCTTTATCAAAATAGAGTGCTTACAAAAATCACGGCTCATTCATGGTCGGTTTTATCTTACCTCAAGGCTCTATGCAGAGAGACACTTGTAACTCAACAGCCCTCCTTTAGGACCCTTATAATCAGCTCATAGAAGAAATCATTAACAGCCCTTTTGGGCACATGGTGAACTTGAAATTACTACAACAATTAGGTACCCTAATCGGTGGGTATTTTTAAGAAAATATTATTCTGGAAAAAAAATAAACTCAGGTACTGCAATTAATGTCCCATTTTTCCATGTTTATGTATTAAATAAGTTATTCCCCATATCTAAGTCTCCTTTGGAGATTTTATTTAAGATTCCTACAATAACCAAAAGAACCTACGTGGTCTATGATGGCTTGATTAAACTATACTCTAGGTTACCGCCTAGACCATAGAAGGGAGCATCAAAGGTATGGCGCTTGCGCCTCCTAGCACAGTTGACACAATTTTTTTGTTTTTATCATACAAAAGTAATATCGTATTTTTCTAGCTTTTAAGATTCTACAAAGTTTCAAGGAACTCTGTTGGAATGAGGAAGTGAATTCTACGAGCAGAAATGACGATCAATGCGAAGACTTGACATTATAAGGAATCATTTGGACACCTAAGTCCTCACTGGATTCCAATGAAAACCAAATTATTTTAGTGCCCATGGGCCGATCAAACACCTGAACCATACTTCTAAGATTGCCTCCACGACATGAATTTATGGGGTTTTTCAAAGGTTATCATTCCCCAGGCTATTTGCCTCAAATAAAAACCTCTGTTCGACAGATGTAAGGGGGTTAAAGCACACCTTAGCAATTATGTATGTGGAAATAAATGCATAAAATAAAAATGAAGATCTCATATCGAACCTAGCGATCGTATTGACGCCCGTTACCTTAGGAGGTTCGGACCCATTGAGGTTTTTGAAACAGTGGGGCGGGGTAAGATCATATATATATATATATATATGTNACAGAGACCCAATAAAGGGACATATACCAATGGTATAAGAAAATGCATACAGGGTTTCAGTCTAAGCATGCTTCAGGACCTTAACCAATACTAAGCGCAGTCTCAGTAGAGGCCATCAACAAGCAAGGCGTTCCTCCATAGTGGGCGTTATCCCTCCACCATACCAGAATCTGGGATTTTCTCCAAACTGGGTGCTTCCCCCTCTACCGAGCTTCCTCTTTTTCTTTTAAAGGCGCAGAGAACACTCCTCTCCAAAAGCAATTATTCTCCCTCAGCTTATGACCGTTTTGAGTATTAATTATTCCCCTTCCTCTTACCTACCCAAGAGCTGAGGGGTGCACTGACATTTCGACTATCTGCAAAAGTTTAACGTGTTGGAAGCACTTCATGCTGCGGGAATAATTCCCAAATTTTAGGGCAGTAATTCGGTCACACTGACTGGGGAGGTGGTGTTCCCCAAAACATTGCCGTAAGGAAATTAAATTCAAGGCATGTGACCCGCCCAACGAGTATTTCCATTAAGGTATGACGGAATAAAATATTCCTTTAATTAATGTACGCATGAGTGTCTTATGAAGGAATTAATCCATTAATCATACTTTAGAAGAATTATACATGCCTTTAAACAAAGACTTAATGTCCCAAAGTAAATGAATTCGTCATAAAGAAAAATAACCCTTGTCCCTCTTAAGGATCTAGTCTATCATTCTATGATAGATTTCCTTATTAATCCATCATTCCCTTCTTCTCATGATGGACCTTTTTAATTATTGATTAATCATTCCCTTTTGCCAAAGGATTCTAAATCCATTAAATTTAATTAATTACTTAATATACATATGGGTTTGTTTTTCAATCAGATTCTTTTAAGACTGAAATCTATCGTCACCTTCCTTGTAAGGATAGTCCGTGTACTTTAATGTACCACTTCCTTTCCATCGAGGAATTGTCCTTTTCCATGACTTCCTTCCCTCTTAGGATGTCTCCTAAGTCGTTAAAGGAAAATGTTATACTTTTCTTGTATTTACTTAGGTATGTCGAACCTAAGTCCCTCTTTCTATAGATTCAGATATTAATCTATATGTGAGATATGCTAGCGCCGCTATTTCTCTTATGGATCCTTTAATTATTTGTTCTTATTGCCTTTATGCTCACTAAGTTTTACTTATATAGGTTGTACGCTTTGTTTCCGGAGGGGCCTTGGCCTTGAGCTCCTCACCGGGAGACAAAATACAATAAGACTTGAATTTACAAAAATATCTAGGGTTCTCTTGAGAGGGTTGTTACAAAAATAAACAAAGTATTTTATATAACTCAAAGATATTAAAAGTACTTTGTTCTATAATTCTCAAACTGAAAATGTACAAATTCTCTCACTTCCTTCAATACTCACAAGCGAATGCGCTCTTTTCACATGCCAATGAAATAAGAAATTTGTGGCATGAGAGATATGATCGTCTCAACTACATGTACCTCCAAGCACTAATAAATGAAATCATGGTTGAAAGGTTTTCTACCATCAAGTTTTCTAATGACACATGCAAAGGGTGTGTAGTGGGAAAACATGTTGAGGGCAGATATGAGAAAGGAAAGGATAGAATTGTTTTCCAAGTGATTGATTTGATCCATTCAGATCTCATAGGGCCTCTTCCCACACCCTCATATGGGAATTCAAGGTATGTTTTTACTTTCATAGATGATTTCTCAAGGTTTTGCTTGGTGTATTTTCTCAAGCTAAAATATGAGGTTTTTTATACTCTCAAAGTGTACAAAGACTTAGTTGAGAATGCATGCGAGAAAAAGATAAAGTTTCTTATGACTGAAAATGGTAAGAAGTATGTGGAAAATTTGTGAGGAATGTGGCATCCAAATGCATCATTATGTTCCCTACACACCACCGCAGAATAGTGTTGCATAGCGCAATAACAAGGCTCTCAAGGAGATGGAAACATGCATGATGGAAGCAAAGGATTTGAATCCTAAGCAATGGGATGAAGATATAAAATGTTATGCATATGTTCAAAACAAATCTCCACACAAATCATTGGATGGAAAAACTCCATATGAGGCTTTGAGTGGTCATAAGCCCAGTGTTTCTCATTTCAGGGTTTTTGGATCAAAGGCTTGGGATAGGATTCCTCCCGAGAAGAGAAAGGCCTTGAAACCTCAAATAAAGGAGTCCATTATGGTTAGATATGATTAATATGAAAAGGGATACAATCTTGTTTATCCCTCATCTCAGAAAACATTTATCTAAAGGAGTGTACAGTTCAAAGAAGATCCCATGTAGGAGATTGAACTAGCTCAAGGGGAATGCTCAAATCCTCCACTCCATGATGATGTAAGTGATGATAATTCCTATGATTCTTTTGATTATGATATTTCTAATGATGATTATTACATGCATTCAGATCATGACTTACCCATTCATCCCAAGTGGGATGAGAAAACCATTCAATCCATTGGTGATCTTGCTGGAGATCCACTAAACTCTAGGAAGAATAGATCTCAATTTCACAATGAATTATCTTCTTGTAAATTGAATATTTCAGAGAGATGCTTCATTATGGTTGGATATTATCCTTATGAATATCAGAAATCATCACTTTCCCAAATATGGAAAAAAACCATGCAAGAAGAGTTCATGTCCTTAAAAGACAATGAGACTTCGAAATTGGTTCCCTTGCCCTCCAAGAGGAAACTAGTGCAATGTAAGTGGTTCTATAGGACCAAAGTGGATTTAGATGGTTCTAATAGCAAGTGTAAATCTAGCTTGATTTCCAAATTATTCTCTCAATTCCAAGGAGTGGACTATACAGAGACAATTGCACCGGTTGCAAAGATGGGCTCTATCGAGATACTTTCATCCATTGTTGCATGTAAGCATTGGGAGGTTCACCTCATGGATGTGAAGAGCTATTTAAAACATGGGGAAATTCATGAGAATATATATATATGCATCAACCTGAATGTTTCATTCATTATCCTTCACTTTTTTGCAGGTTGAAGAAATATCTTTATGGCCTCAAGAAAGCCCCCAGGGCTTGGTATGCCAAGATGGACAAGTTTCTGCTATCCCTTGGATTTGAAAGATGCAAATACGATTATAATGTATATTTGCAGCATGTTGTAAATTTATTTTAGGTAATATTACTGTGTTGATGACCTTTTTATTACATGGAGATGCACTAAATACATAGGATCAATAAATTCTTCATTGCACAGTGAATTCACCTTGACTGGCCTTGGATTGCTGAAACAATTTCTTGGCTTAGATATTGAGAAATCCGATGTAGGGATCAAGGTAAGAAACAAAAATTATATTGAAGACCTATTATTGAAGTTAAAAATGACTGAATATAAGGAACCCAAGTTCCCATTCCTCTCTGGAATAAAACTAGGTAATTTTGGTGCATCTCCATTGGTGGACAACTCGTTGTACAGACAACTAGTTGAGAGCTTGTTGTATCCTAGACATTGTAGACTTGATATGGAATATGTTGTAGATATTGTTTGAATTTATATGTAGGATAATCATGAGATCCATTGGAAGACTGCAAAAATAATCTTGCATTATGTGCAAAGAAACAAACACTTCAGGGTAAACTATGCTGCTGGTTCTCCACTAGAACTATCTCGATTTACTGATTCTTATTGGGTTGTAGATTCCATTGACATAAAGTCCACTTCAGGTTATTTATTCATGATTTTAAATGGTCCCATATTATGGTAAAGCAAGAAAAACCACACTATATACCTTTCTTTAGTTGAGGCATAGTACAGAGGAGCAACGAACGCAACTACACAATGTGTGTGATTGCAAGGTATTCTTGGGGAAATTGGTTTTTCATTTGATTCACCCACAATCATTTGGTGTGAAAATCAAAGTGAAATAAATATTTCCATTAATATAGTGCAGATACAGAGTATCAAACACATTAATATACACATGCACTACATCAAGAGCTTGGTGCATGAGCAGCTGATATCATTGCAGTATTTACCATCCGCAGAGCAAACCACTGACATCTTCACCGAGACTTTCACAAAGAGGAAATTCACCTATATAAGATCCCTTCTTGGAGTGAGTGACACATGGTGATGGCTGATATTCACTTTCATATTTTGATCCATGTCCATTTTAAAGGGGATGGTTTGTTCCCATGAGGTTTTCCTCCTTACCTTGGTTATATTGACTAATCAATTTTTGTAAGAGGTGACTTGAGCCTTAGTTTCCAAGGCCTCAATAATGTGATTTAATTGAAATAATTTGGATGGTTAAATAAATTTTGGATAGTTAAGTATGTGGCATCATACTTTGGAAGCCATGTTATTATAAAGGCCTTATCGATGGATTCATACATAGTTACATGGATGCTTGATCAACTAGGTTTCTTTTGTAGATGGACATGAATCTTTTGATTTAGGATTTGATTATTCAAGGCATGAATGAGGCCCACTTAATCTATTATTTTCAGTTGGAAATCGATTCTATAGATTCCACTCAAAGATAGTATGTGTTAGCACTCAAAATTTCTACCTAAAATTTCTATGTTCTTAATCCCAAAAAATTAGGAATTTTTGTTAGAGGGCACTCTTATTAATTCATCTTGGAAGAAATTTTCATTATACAATGAAAATTAGAAATGTTGAATATAAAGGTGATGTATAATGACATTCTCACTCTTCAACATGCTACAAAATGAGCTACAATTTTGTAGAAAAAGGTCATTGTGGTAATAATTCAATGCTAAAGAATCAAACTCAATTATACAACAAAGGTTCAATTCTATTGGTATGGAAGCACTACAAAATCCCATTAATTTAATGGACGGGTGTCTCTTATCACAATCAATGACCCAGTTGATTAGGAACGTGAAATGGTTCATATACAATTCATCGAATGATTTATATTTCTTTTCTGAAAAAAGGAAAAAAAATATTTCAAAAATGCAATTTAATCTCCACATTCATTTTATGTTTTGAAACACCTTATCGAGATTTCATTCTTCAGCTACCATATTGTATACTTAGTTATGGCACCCCATAAAGGAAGAAATCTAGTGCATTATTAGCCTCATGGCATGCTACTCGATGTTTATCCTTGTAATACCCCTAGTTTTTCCTTGTATGAATTGGAACAAAATTATGTAAATGATATAAATATGTTACTATGGCTTCCTAGTGCGAAGCTCAATGGGAAGGTGCGGCTAGTGAATGGATATGCATGTATGATGTAAATATTTTATTTGGAATTCGTGTTTGGCTTATCATGCCAATTGGAAATGGATGCAAATATTATGTGCATAAATAATAAAATGGTCCAAGAATGGATTTGTAAATTGCACCAAAGAGGCTATGGTTCCACCAAAGGGGAAGAGGAAAGAGGGGCCATGTGAGACCAAATCCTTGCTTCCATGTGTCAACACTAGAAATCACCCAAAATTATGTCATGTGCCTTGAATAAGCCAATTATCTCATTTTTTTGACTATTTTACAATCATTGAATGCATGTGTTGGGTTGGTGGAAAAATTCATCTCATGTTGTTATTGAAGTATGGGACTGGCTACACTTTTGGGACAGTTTTTTCAGCTGTCAGAAGTCAGTCTGTAGCTTCTAGGAGTCCTTCCTTCTACTTTCAGAAGTTATGCTAATTGTCTTGTCACCATTTTCTCATACCTATTAGAGTCAATCCTCACTCACACACACTCTCAAGAAGATCTACACTACTCAAAGCCCTGTATTGTTGTTCATGACTTGCATAACACAAAAAAATTTAACTTAGGGACATAGATGCAAATTTGGAAGGGAAAATCGATGGTTGTAGGTGAGCCGAGAGGCTGGGCGAGTTAGGGAGCCTTTCCCATTGTTTTCTCCTACTCGTGGATGCTTACGAATCCATGAATTGAAGCTATAGGTGGCTCTTTCGCAGCTTTAGTAGGTTAGTCTTCTTTTGTGCACAAAGAAGGAGCACTCAACAAGATGGATATCCAAAGAGAACTATTGATCAGTGAAGGGGATTCATGATCCAGGTAGGGTGTTGTGTGGGGAAGGTATTATGGAAGCAAAGGTACGAGAGTTGAGTGAGAGCCATGTAGAGATCTGAATGAGATTTTGGCTACGCATAGAGAATATATCATGTTTTGGGACTAGAGAGAGAATCCTGTAGGTGTTTCCTTCATCCTGGTGACCTCATAGCCCAGCTTGTGGGTGGCCTCTGAATGTTAAAGAATATAGGTTAGTAGAGTTCCTATGGTTGGTGGAAAATCGCTCTTACACAACTAGTTTCTTGGATCTGGGTTGTTTAAATATAATTATTCTTATTTATTTGAATGTGAAATGATTTTAAATTATAGAAATAATGTTTATTCTTGCATATGCATGTTCATTGTGTGTGGGATGATTTATCAGCCACTATGTATGGTTACTTATTTTTTGCACACGTATTTTATCTATATGAATTCGTAATATTGGGGTTGGGGTGAAATTGGATGCCCCGAATCTATGTAATGTTCCCTCTCGATAGTTAGATTGGGTAAGGGGGACGTTACAATCCTGAATGCAAACAGAAAATTTAGGATTTTTGTTGTTATAAGTTCTTTCAATGTCTTCAAGGATATAACAAGCAATAAACATAGGTTTTTCCAAATATTTGATTGTTACCAGGCCATGCTTAGTGGATTAATTATCAGAGTATCTTAGAAATCAATAGCCCACATTTCTCTTTTGTCTATAGAAGGTGAGAGGTGGTTTATACAGAAGCAGTGAAAGACACGTTGATTATTCTCGTCATTTTCTGGTTCTTATATTTTGGAATTGAATTCCAACTAAACCATAAGGAATCTTCCAAAAATGTTAAAAACCCCTTTGGGAGTGTGGTGAGTTATCTTAATTGAGGGAAATTTTAAAAATTTTGCAATGGTCTCGGAGAAATTAGGGTCCATACAACACAAGATTTAGCAAAAAAAAATTGCGATCATTTTTTAAACACCGAGTCATTATCTAAATGTCTCTAGATCATGGATTTCAAAGAATTTTACTTGAACTATCCTTAATTTCCTCCAAGAAATCATTGATGATTTCTATCTTTAGTTTATTATCAAAAGTTTATTCCACAAAGCTTGTAACATCTTGAGTCTTTTAATTTTTATAAATTGGATAATTTGAATGTAGAAGCGAGTGGAATCTCTTCCTCTTAGAGAGACATAGGGGGTCATAAGGATCAATATTTCTATGTGTATATCTTCTCTAGAATCCAATACAACAATGGATTTTCATGTTCAATAGTCATTTGCACATTGCTTAGATTGTGTATTTCTTCTCCTATGTTCATATTTATTTTATTTAAATGCAAAAAAGTTATTGTAGTGCAATAATGATCCTTCATAATTCAAATCTAATAACATTGATGATTCCATTTCTATTTCCTAAGTTTGCAAGTTGCTTTAAGTGCAAGATTTATATCTTCTAAACAATGTTTAAAGATCAAAATATCTTCTTGTGAATGTTAAGCTAACTTTACTTTGCATTCAAATTCCTTCTTCTTTTCTTTGTTTTATATTTGGTTTGATCTCTGAGTAAGATGCCAAGGAATTGTGAGACTTTACCTTTTTTGTTAGATACCATTAATCTTTAAATATAATATAATTTACTACTTTGTGGCCAAAGAATCCACTGGAAAATTCACTAGTTCATAATGTCAATGTCATCTGATTCTCGAATGAATGCTATAGTAGCTGCAAGGTTTTCTCTTATAAATTTTTTTTTTGTCCATGTTTTTCAAAATGTTGTTTCTATTACAGATGAATGGGAAATTTTCATTCCAATATTCAAAGATCATAAAGACCACAACCATATAGAGATTTTTTTTTATGTTTCATGAACTTATGTATCCGTTTCGTATTCCCCATGAAGAAGTGTTAATGAAGAATTCCTTATGTATTCCCTTGACATAAATTCATGACAATGGTACATATCTATACCTTTTTCTAGAATTTTATCGTTTCAATAATTTCATTACATTTTCATAATCACTATAAACAAAATTTTCCGAGAGCTTTTATTTGAAAATTGTTGTGAAGAATTTCATTCAGGTTTTCAGCATAGAGAAGAGTGTTCTTATAGCAACGAGGAAGATGAATTTACTAATGAAACAATTATTCGGAAAATGATTTTAGTTATTCACATGATCAAGGTCATATTGATCTAGGTTCTTATGAGAACTTAGTGTTTATTAAAGACCACATATAATCAGCAATTGAAGAAGTAGAGATGGTACATCCTCATGCTGCTACTTTGAATTATTTTAAAAAAATTTGTGTCTAGATAAACACCATCAAACTAATTGTGAATTAGTTTCCACAAATTATAATGAATTTCATGTTATTGAAGAATCATTTCAAGAAAACTAGCAACTTGTTTTTAATTACGATCATCATTCTTGACAAGAAACAAAGGTTTTTATGATCCACCTATCTATGATGAGTATAATGATCTTGATGATGATAAATTACTTGGGAATCTAGAGTCATTTTCTTTTACTAAAGATTCTTATTAGCAATGTCAAGAAAACAATCATATCATTGTTAATGACAGTTAAGCCATATATGATGATTATGAAAAATATTTAAAGGAGCATATTTCTATTCAACTTGCACAGAAATTTGTAGAAACCAACATGTTTATGATAGTTATGCATATTATTGATTAGAATATGACAAGGTATCATATTAGTTCACAAATATTTCTTTCCCCTCAACAGTTGAACACGATTTTCAAGAAATTGATGAATTCACATTTGGCATTCTTGAAATAGAATCTAAATAGACAGTTCAACATAATGAAGGTTTTATTAAGCATGATGTGTCTCCTCTTGGTATTGATGAAATTTTATTGCATATTCTTCATTATTATGATAATATTGTTATTTTGGATGCTACTAAAAAAATTATGTACCCAAGAAATTAATGAACAGTTTTAAGGATTAGTTGTTCCCCTTATTGTAACAAAATATATGATGTTTGTAAGTTGTTAAAAGGAGCATAACATGATCATAATATTTCCGATGGATCGAAAATTGCATAGATTTTTTTTTTTAACTCAGTTGGAGTTTTTCCATGATCTTCAAGAGTAAATGGAAATTTACATGGAGTCATTTTTTCTAAAGGTTCTAAATATGGTAGGTCTTGATATGCCACTCACTTGCAGTAATGAGTATATATTTTCCATGAAATTTATGTTGTTGATGTTCTATTCTTTTTACTTTAGTTTATTGTTGACATGGTTTACAAAGTTTTTTTGAAAAGATGCATTTGTGGTTAGGTTTTTTGAATTGTTTTTAAAGGTTTTATATTTAATATCTATACAATATCTCCCTCATACTTAGCTGTAGAGCCCGCAATGAAAAAGCATAGACCTTAGTCAACCCCAAATCTCAAAATGGTTAGTATATGAAAAGGCATAGGCCATAGTCCACCCCAAATCTCAAATAACTAGCACATCGACATAGTTTGTGGTTGGATCACATCCATACGGATCAAAGGGTTGAGAGATAGTTATGGAATTGAAACAATTTTTGTATTACTCATATTATTCTAGTTAAACGGTTCAAGTGTGAGTTATCCATGCCTAGCTACATGTTATCACCGACATTCTTCTTGTTATCCATTTATCAAGTATCAGTTATTATATTCTTTTTATTTTTTTATCTCACATTCTTCTAGTTTTCTACCATGAATTGTTGGTTATCCATTCATCAAGTATGAGTTACCCCTACATTGCTACCATTTATCCATTCATTAGTTAGCTACTAGTTATTTTTTTATATTTTTTTTAATACTTGTTTATTTTGAATTTTGAACTAATATGAATATCTGATAATTAAAACAAAAATAATCAACAATTGTAATACTGAACTTTACAGTAAAGGAAATAAATCTTACTTATATAACAGAGGAATTATATTAAAATCAACTTCTTTCATTTCTTTGTCAAGCGCTTCCTCTAAAATTTGCAAAGACATTGCGTCTCTCCAATCACTTTGTTCATGCATGTTGAGGCTTATCATGTATGCAAAACATTGGTGAACTCACTATGGGATTTCATCGGGAAATAGCCTTGGATGACAACTGGGAAGACAAAGCAGGCAAGTTGCAATTAATACCAGAAGGTGGAATTTATGAAAATTTAATTCTATAGAGTGGATTCACATAAGAATTTAAAAAAAATTAATGGAGATTAGTAGATATTGGTTAGTAAAATTTAAAATTTGTTTATGTTTTTTTTAGTATAAAACTCTAACTTTAAATCTTAAAGCTACTCTAGATGAAGTCTAAAGATCAATTGCCAGACTAAAGGTAGGATTCCATAATTTGTGTTGATGCCGAGAAGAGTTTTTCTATAGTATTGAGTTCTCGAATATCCTCATTCGACAGAGAAATTGTGATCTCGTCACGATCATTTATGCATTTCAATTCAAGGGTTATTACAGAAGATATTGATATTTATTGCACGGGAAGAAATAGTAGGGTTCTAAGTGCTAACTTTCGTTTAACTTAATCGAAAATATAGAACATCATCTTTTTCGCCTGGAATATCTGATAGAAAACTTTGAAAATTTTTCATTACCTGATTGTTTGCCACCATGAATGGACTAGATGGTTTTCCACCACTACCCATATGACATAAGATCATTTTATTACAGAATCCTGTATAAATGCTTTTCTTGAGTAGAAAACAAATTTTCATCTTCTGCTGGATACTGCTCACTATCACTCTATCAATCTTCATTATCTTGATTGATTTCATCTGCAGGATACTCATAATCATTATATAGGCTTGTTGATTATGTTCTTGTTCTTGTTCATAAGTATTTTCTTCCAGTTGATCATTGCAATAAGCAGTGCCTGCATTTTTATGCTGTCATTTCTCTCGATTTTCGTAAGATTCATCAATCTGTATCTCTTCATATCTACTTTTATTATTTTTAACTTCTTGAGATTCATCGACCTCCACAAACACATTTTGACTTTCAGAAACAGATTTATTCCCATCATTGCTTTGACTGTCAGAAGCAGATTTATTGCCATCATTGCTTTGATCTAAATCAGAGGATGACGAATAAGGGATATCAATATCAACATGAAACAAGGGCATAGACTTCTTACGAAACTCATCAGAAATCCATGGTAATTCCTCTGAATTCCCTTGATTCGATTCATCGAACTCCACCATGACAACATCGACTAATTCTTGTCCTATTTCTACTCTGTAACATATATTTAAACAAAGTTTCTCTAATTATTCTTGACAACGGTCTACAGAATCAGAGGTGATTGTTGGTGAGGAGCTCCTAATCCTGTAGCTAGAGATAAATAATGTTAAGGTGATAAATTTACCTGTTAGTAGATTCCCTTTTCAGTGGTTTTCTTGCCACAAATGTTTGTTTCCTTTTCGCTGGTTTTCTTATCTTTGCAGTAGATTTTGCTTTTTATATTTTTTTTGTTCCTTCTATATATTAGCTTTCAAACAAAACTACATGGTCGACATATTATTCATTTGTTACAAACGTTACAATATCTCCCTCATACTTGACACTATTATTCTTGGCCGCAATATTATTTTTGGCTGACTTAATATCGACAAACATTACAACATTACGTTACAAGAATTCCCCCATAATGGGTTGTAGAGCGCCTCTCGGCGCAATAACTTGTATACAAGTGGTGACATCATTTAGTAAATGTTTGCTTATTTGAATAGTTGTTCCATGTGCAATGTCGATTAAAATGTGTGAACTACTGAACAAGTCTTTAATGTTCATTGCCATCTTGATCTAAAGAATTGATTTTAGTATCGAAAACAATCTGTCACAAATAGATACCTTGAATCCCACTATTCAATGTCAGGACAGATCATCTGACTCTAATTATAAGACACAAAGGACATTCAAAGACTTCACCAAAGAAATAGTGCAGATGACCTTATAATGCAAGATGCATCAAATTTGTGACCAAAATTTTCGTGAAGTTCAAATAGTTGCTTTCCTTTGCTTGTCTTCTAGATTGATTGTATCCTTTCTTTTATTCGTGTACTTGTCCTCTTTATGGAATCATGTTCACATGCTCGATTCATCATATCGAAGAGAGTTTGTTTCCAAAAAAAAGTAATACCATGCACAAATAACCATAATGCCAAATTCCACTATGCACCAATAGACGAAGCACACACACAAATACTCTACAATCCCCTTATTCAATTTCTAGGATGTTTAAGATACAATTAAAAAAAATTTGTTTTTATTTAGTATTCGCTTATAACATTCTAAGCACTTTAAACTCCCAAATTCAAAATTGTAGAAATGTTTGACTCAAATTACAAATTACTCTCAATATACTAAACTTGTAGAGCCTAAACTCCTTGTAACTTCCAAAACACCTTATAACTCATACAATTTTGCAATAAAAAAATTATATTCTTTAAATTTTTATTTCAATAACATCTAAAATTACAATGTCTTTTATATCAAAATATTATTTCAATAACCCCCTTTGGAAATATGAAGAATCTAAAATATGGAGACCTTCATTATTTTAATTCACAGTGACCAATAAACACTTTGTTATAATTCTTTGTGACCTTTTAATTTAATGCAATAATTGTTGTAAATACAAAAAATTATAACTCCATTACAAATTTGAAATAGAAAACCTTCCATTATAGACTTAAAAAATCAATTTCAAAATATTTCATATATTCTTGAAATTTCAATCACAATACTTGGTGCTATAGTTTAACAATTATATAGTTTAAAATTTCAAATCACAATAGCCACTATTGTCCATAATACATTTTCAAATTTAAACAAAGTATTTTGTATAACTCAAAGATTAAAAGTATTTTGTGCTATAATTCTCAAATTAAAAATGCAATACTCACTCTAATTTGGCCATAATACATTTTCAAATTCAAACATAGTATTTTGTATAACTCCAAGATATTAAAAGTACTTTATTCTATAATTCTCAAATTTAAAATGCAATTTTTTTAGCCAGCTCCATGGATGCACCCTTAATAACAACTCATCAATTTAAGATTAGTCCCACCACTCAAGTATAACCAATGCTTGGCATGCAATTTCCTAGGAAGTATAAATAGTAAAATGTGAGTTTTAAGATTGTAAGGTTTCCAATATCTTTAATATTGTGTTTCTCATTTTCAACCAAGAAAACATGTAGACTTCACATCTTGACTCAACAACCTATAATTCTTGAGGTATTCTTTATTTTATAGATATTAAATATAAAACCATTAAAAAAAATTCAAAAAACCTAACCACAAATACATCTTTTCAAAAAAACTTGTAAACCATGTCAACAATAAACTAAAGCAATAAAACATTCTAACAACTTTAAAAAATATATTAGTAACAATATAAAATGAAATAAAACAATTTAAAAAAATATATTAGTAACAATATAAAACAAAATAAAACTATAATAAAACTATAATACAATTTTTAAAAAACATCATAAAAATCCAAGATATATTTTATTTTCTAAGAAAAATCCACCCTTAAGAAAAACATATTTTTATAATATTTTTACAATATCTAACCATTACCACATTACCACAAAATATATAATAGGTGGAAATAACGTCAAATACAAACACGTACCTTTCTACTATTATCATGCATTTTTTAAATTAAAAATCTCAAATCTGCTATTTCTCACCAAAAAAGCTTTTACTCCGTTTTTTTCTTAACAGCTTAAATTCCGCCTATAACGCGCCTATCGTATCCGTTAGAACTGACAAAAGCTTCGGCGCGCTTACTCTATCCCTTCAAAGAAATATAGATGAGACGCTTCCCATCTGTATATGCGTGTGGTGTGTGATTGTGTCTGTCAGAAGTTGGAGTTGGAATGACCTCTATAACGCTATGATCTGCTCGATTGACCGTTGCGTGGGCAAATGGCCTCTGCTCTCTGGATCTGACCTGCGCTGCTCTGCTCTGGAACGACCTCTGCATAACACGAATAGCTCTAATTGAGCAGCCCGAACAGCCTTTTCCCTGATGGAGATCAGGGCTCTTTGTTAATAATCGCAGGTATAGCTCTAATTGGCATATTTGTATTCAGTTAGAAATGTTCAGCATTTTGTATGTAACTGCCCAAGTACTCTATGTCATACAACGACCCTTTATTGGATCTGCTATATTGTGGGATCTGACCTGCCCTGCCCTGCTCTGCTTTGAAACGACCTCTGGATTGACCTTCGCTCTAGATTGGATGGGAAATGACCTCTGCTCTCTGCTCTACTACATCATGGGATCTGCTCTGAAATGACCTCTGCGTAACGCTATTGAGCAGCTCGAACAACCTTGTCCGTGATGGAGATCAATGCTCTTTGTTAAGATCGCAGGTATAGCTCTAATTGGCCTATTTGTATTCATTTGGAAATCTTCAGCATTTTGTATGTAACTGCCAAGTACTCACAACCCATTTTGTTCTAGAACGATCCTTAAATTACAAAGATTCACAGAGATAAATGGTACAGCTGGGATGAAACTTTCTTCCAAGAGTTGTGCAAACCCTTTATTGAAACAATTGGAAATCATTTTTTAATAGTATTTGTACTTCTATTGCACTAGGTACTGCAACTCGCTAAAAGCTCTGAAGGTACTACCTACCTTTTTTACTTGTAATATCTTTTTTGTTTTAATTTTTGTTTAGATATCGCTGTTTGGAAAACAATAGTGTTTGTTGATTGAATATGGTTGTTTGGAAAACAATAGTGCCATAGTTTTTTTTTTTTGGGTCAATGTCTAAATTTTTATGACATAGGAAAAATAATAATAATGCTGTAGCTACAGAAGAGTTGTTTGAACTTCAGAAAACAATAATAGTGTTGCAGCCAAACATTGTTTCTTTGTTTTTGTTGGCTATTTTTTGCTTTAAATTTTATTTGGATTAGCATGTCGTGTATGGAAAATCATCATGTAACATAAATGATTTTAACATGTAATCTGACTACTTTAAAATGCATATAGTGGTTATAAGAAAATGCATATAGTGATTATAATAAGAAAATGCAGTGATTATAAGAGTTTATAGAAGATTAAATCCATATTTATATAACAACAATTCCATTTGTCTTTCCAAATTTATGCTTATATTATTGTGGTTTGTGTTGTAAGTTGAGAGGATGAACTAGAGAACAATCCTTTGGATTCTAGTAAGTTATTAATTAGTTTCCATAAACTTTATCTCAAACAATATTGAAACAACTTTTTGGTTAACACATAAATTTATGGAATTTGTGAAACCTCTTATAGAAGAAAATAAAATTTTAAAATATTAGGTAGAACCACATAATTATGTCTTTAAATGATTGCTGTAAAAGAAGTATTTGTTATGAGGAAAAGACATAAATTATGTTTTTTAAATTTTATTAAACATGTATTTAGTTATAATGTGATATATGATTTTATTAAAAA
>LPNX010106619.1:0-41090 GCA_001517045.1 Pseudotsuga menziesii
CACATGACTCAAATACATAATAGAAATATCCCGGAATAAACATCGGGTTACAATAATATAAAATACATAGAAGAATACATTCCGAAGTTACATATACATCAACACCCGGACTAAAGAAGAATCTTCTCTCGATATCCGCACTGGATGCAAAAGGCATGAGGGTTGAATTTGTAGATTTCCAAGTCCTCATGTGGCCAAGAGGAAAGACTATTAATGATGCAATAGTAATTGGAGAACAAGAAGGAGGATTATACAAATTCAAGGGCCAACTAGAAAAAGATTTGGTTCATGACTTAGTAGAGACAAATCAACGTTGCAATAGAATTCTTGCACATGTACACTACAGAGCACTACCTATTGCAAGCAAAGCTCTTGAAGGACTTCCAGAAATGCATTCAAAATAGTAATTGGATAACAAGAAGGAGGATTATACAAATTGAAGGGCCAACCAGAACAAGCTTTGCTTCATGACTCAGTAGAGCCAAATGAAATTTGGCATAGAAGGCTTGCACATGTACACTATAGAGCACTACCCCTTGCAAGCAAAGTTGTTGAAGGACTTCTAGAAATGCAGTCAAAACATGAAGGAAGCTGCAAAGGATGTGTGAAAGGAAATAACACAAAGAAGACATTTCCAAGTAGCGAAAGCAAAGAAAAAGGAATCTTGGAAATCGTTCACTCTGATGTATGCGGTCCAATGTAATCCAGTTCATTAAGCGGGTATGTATACTATGTTTCCTTTATTGATGATTTTTCTACGAAGACATGGATATATTTTATGAAGAACAAAGATGAATTTTTCAACAAGTTCAAGGAATTCAAAGCCTTGATCGAGAACCACACAGAAAATAAGATCAAGACATTTCGATCAGATAATGTCAAAGAATTCACATCAAATGAATTCAAAGAGTTATGCAAAGATTTAGGGATTAAGAAGGAGTTATCCACTCCATATAATCCACAAACAAATGGGGCTGCAGAAAGGAAGAATAGAACAATCATGGAATCTGAAGGGCCATGCTTCATGATTAAGACCTTCCCATGCATCTATGGGTAGAAGCTGCCATAACAGTGGTGTATGTACAGAACCATACTCCACACAAATTACTCGAGAACAAGAGACCTGAAAAATACTTCGAAGAACCAATTGAAGAATGTAAAGATCCAAAATGAGGAGACCATACAATCATACTTTACAAGGTTCTCCCAGATCAAAGAACAACTTGAAGCAGTGGATGAAGAAGTGGAGAATGCAGAAATTGTGATGACAACCTTGAATGGTCTCCATAGATCATGGGATTCTTTCATCCAAGGAATCTGTGCTAGAAAGAAGCTAATCAGGTTCAGTAGGCTGTGGGAAGAGTGCTCACAAGAAAAAGCTTGAATAGTAGCTCAAGAATAAAATATGGGAAATGAAGATCAAGCTCTCACAGTACACTTCAAGAAAAGCAGAAGGGAAAATAATCATCATCAAGGTAAGCATTATCATCAGAAAGATAATTTTGTAAGAACAAACAAGGATCTATCCAAACTCAAATGCTATACATGTGATGAAAGAGGACACTTTGCTAGAAATTTTCCGATGAATAAGAGTGGATATAAGAAGAACAAGAACTCCAAAAGAAGACATCATGATCACACTGTTGAGGATGATGATCCTCCCAGAAAGAGAGTAAAACATGAAAGTGAAGATTCTTCAAGTGATGAAGAATATGTTCTAATCTTCTCTCTCATGGGAACTATCACACATGGAAGCAAAGATTGGCTTATTGACAGTGGGGTTTCCAAGCACATGATAGGATTCAAGGAAACCTATGAGAAACTATCCGAACATAATTCACCCCATAAGGTGAAACTTGGGGATGACTACCAATATCCCATAAAAGGTAGTGGTGAATCCTCCTACAAGCTAGACTCTGGAAAGTCTATGAAAATGAAGGATGTCTTGTTTGTACCAGGACTAAAGAAGAATCTTCTCTCTATATCCGCACTGGATGCAAAAGGCATGAGGGTTGCATTTGTAGATGGCTAAGTCCTCATGTGGCCAAGAGGAAAGACTATGGATGATGCAATAGTAATTGGGGAACAAGAAGGAGGACTATACAAATTGAAGGGCCAACTAGAACAAGCTTTGGTTCATGACTCAGTAGAGACAAATGAACTTTGGCATAGAAGCCTTGCACATGTGCACTACAGAGCACTACCCCTTGCAAGAAAATATCTTGAAGGACTTCAAGAAATGGAGTCAAAATAGTAATTGGAAAACAAGATGGAGGATTATACAAATTGAAGGGCCAACCAGAACAAGATTTGCTTCATGACTCAGTAGATCCAAATGAAATTTGGCATAGAAGGCTTGCACATGTACACTATAGAGCACTACCCCTTGTAAGCAAAGCTTTTGAAGGACTTCCAGAAATGCAGTCAAAACATGAAGGAGTTTGCAAAGGATGTGTGAAAGGAAAGAACACAAAGAAGACATTTCCAAGTAGCGAAAGCAAAGCAAAAGGAATCTTGGAAATCATTCACTTCGATGTATGTGGTCCAATGTCATCCAGTTCATTAAGCGGGTATGTATACTATGTTTCCTTTATTGATGATTTATCTAGGAAGACGTGGATATATGTTATGAAGAACAAAGATGAAGTTGTCACCAAGTTCAAGGAATTCAAATTCTTGATCGAGAACCACACAGAAAATAATATCAAGACCTTTCAATCAGATAATGGTAGAGAATTCACATCAAATGAATTCAAAGAGTTATGCAAATAATCAGGGGTTAAGAGGGAGTTATCCACTCCATATAATCCACAAAAAAATGGGGTTGTAGAAAGAAAGAATAGAACGATCATGGAAGCTAAAGGGCCATGCTTCATGATTAAGACCTTCCCATGCATCTATGGGTAGAAGATGACATAACAATGGTGTATGTATAGAACCATACTCCACACAGAGTACTCAAGAACAAGACACTTGAAGAAGTCTTTTTCGGAAAGAAACTAGAAGCTAGCCATCTTAGAATATTTAGTTGTCCTATATACATACACATTCCGAAAGAAAAGAGGACAAAGTTAGATCCTCAGGAAAGAAGGGTATATTTTTGGGATACTCTAAAATCTCGAAGGCTTAGAGAATATACTTCCCAGGATTCAAGAAGATCGACATCAGTAGGGACGTAACATTTGACGAAGGCTCAGCTTACAACAAATCCAGAAAGAGACCTACTAAAGAAATTGAAGGAACAGAAGCACTTAGAATTCATGACACAACCATGAATGAAGAAGTTCAAGAAGAAGATTGAGAATTAGAAGAACCTCACGAACCTATAGGTCCACCTCAGGAGAAGAATCCTCACAAGAGGAAACCTGCTTGGGTATGAGAAACTATCCATGGTGTAGAAAGATATGGGGATCCAGAAGAAAATCACAGAGAAAGAAAAAGAACCAGGTCCTGCTCCAGATATGTAGCCTTATTATTTGACTTCATCGATAAATAACCCTCCAAATATGAAGAAGCGTTAGAAAGAAAAGAATGGAAGGATGCTATGATAAAAGAGTATCAATCAACCATGAAGAATGATATTTGGGATATTGTCCCAAAACCAGAAGGGAAGTCTGTGGTAACTTCCAAATGGATCTACAAGATCAAGCATGCTGCAGATGGTAGCATAGAAAAATATAAAGCAATATTTGTGTCTCGTGGCTTCTCCTAGAAAGAAGAAATGAATTATGAATAAACTTTTGCACTTGTAGCCAGATAGACTTCCATCAGATCAGTAGTTGTTATGGTTGCACTGATGAAATCGAAGATACACCAGATAGATGTCAATATTTCTTTCTTGAATGGTGTAGTGGAAGACGAAGTGCATGTGGAGCAGCCACTCGGTTTTGAGACACATGATAGGGAGTCTCATGTGTGTAGATTGAAGAAATTCATGTATGGTTTGAAACAGGAACCCAGGACATGGTACGGTATAATTGATGGATTTCTATATACTTTAGGCTTTACCAAAAGTAAAGAAGATTCCAACCTTTACTACAAGGTTGAAGAAGAGAACCCAGTGATACTCCTATTGTACGTAGATGACCTGTTTGTAACAAGGGGAGATGGGTTGATTACTGATACAAAGAGGAAGCTTGCTGCCGAGTTCAAAATGAAGGACTTGGGTATGATGCACTATTTTCTAGGCATGGAGGTGTGGTAGAATGCGGATGAAATATTTCTCAGACAAGGGAAGTGTAATGTCCCCAAACCTCCGACTGGCGATAAGGACGCTACCAAACGATCAAACATCTGAGCAACTAGCCCCATGAAGATGAACATGCATAAAATGCTGAAATAAAATTATTAAAACGTGAAACATGCTAAGATGTTTAGTCATTCACATACACAATGCAAGCAAACATACATTCATTCTGCATTCAACATATTCATTATAATTCATTAACAGTAAATATAATTGCAGAGATGAAATGGTCAAGAATACTCATCTTATAAAGAAGTCATCCTGCAACCAGCTACGTCGCTGCAATGTTCCACCCAACCATAGGACAACATTCTCATCAATCTCTCAGCAAAACTACCACCCCCAATCTGGGAATGATTCCCCAAGGAATAAGGGACTAAGCAAGCTTACACATAGCCAAGGTACACAAATTAGCCAAGCCCACACAGTAGGGTTTATCAAGATGTCAAGGAGCTAGGAAAGGCTAAATGCTAAGCTGGTGGTCTCAATGGAGAGCTAAGGTCACCTACACTAGAGCTAGCCTGACTTATAAGACATACACACACCCAACACCAGGAATCAGCCCATTCTTTGCTTCACAGTCCCTCAGGCCCTGACTTCCCTTCCCAATACTCTTCAAGGGTTATGGAGAAGAAAGTCAGCAGTCTAAATCTATTTGAGTGGCTCCCAAACACCAAGTTTCTCAAGCATACCTAGACTCTAATCCTACTCTAAACAGTGCGAAGACCCACCATTGCATACCTGCATTAAAACAAGCAGCTCACAGCTCTGTGATGAAAATAAGACGGCAGGGTGAAAACCCAAACAAAAGGGTGACAACCCAAAACATGGGATAGATCGGAGTTGCAGATCTATCCCATGTTCAATTATTTACTTTGACCTTTCAGGACCAAGCCCCTCGGCTTCCATGTGCTTCTCCTGCTAGTTCTCAGCTTTCGGCTCATCCCCAAGTCAAGGAACTTTGTGGCTGCTACCCCCTTTATGTTCCCTCATTGGGAAGTCCCAACATAAATGATGTCCTCCACATTTCCAACATTTTTCTGGCTACTTCATCTTTACCTGCTCAATTTCCTTTGAGTCTTCATTCCTGGAACATTTCTTAATGGATTTCTTAGACGAATGTCCCATCATTGATCCACTTTCCTTGCCTTTACAGATCGCCCCCAGAAGGCTTTTTACCTTCTTTTGCAAACCAATAGAGTCTTTCAAAATCTGGTGGTTCATCTCATTCTGCCTTTCCTATATTTTGAGCATCTCTCCAAGATTCTCTTAGGTCGTGGCAATCATTCGAAGGAGACTTCAAGCCAATTCCAGTAGCTTTTGGTCTGCTGCCATGGTCAATGTGCACCACTGGATTTCACTCTTTTTTTTTTCACCTGTGAAATGCACCATTGAAATTCTATTAGACCAAGCATAATATAGGCATTAAAATCAGTCAATTAATTACCCAATTGGCATGACATTCCAAGTCTCATCAACGAGACCTTCATATTTTTCATGCCTTCCCAACAGGCACATGAGCTCATTCATGTCTATTCTTAGGCAGGGAATTAATTATTCCAGCATTCACAATTTACTTCAAGCAAATACACACACTCAATTTTCAGTCATACATGCATTCAAGAATCTTTTGTTTTCATAATGCATAAGTATATATATATATATATATATATATATATATATATATATATAATAAAAAGGAAAGAGAGAGCAGCAAGATTTTTTTTTTCCTCTTTGTCTTGTTCCATCCTGGAACCCACACCACCATTGTGGTTTTCATGCTCTCAGCCTCTTTCACTTCACCATCAATGCTGGACCAATCCCTCTTGGTCATGACACTTAGTGTCTCCAGTCTATTTCAGACCTCTCAACCATGGAGCCTCCCCACATGGTTTGTCTCGGCTGTTAGGACCTTCATAGTCTCACTAGCACCTTCTTCATTACTACTCATTATGAGCTCTTCAGGACAGTCACATATCCACATGCACCCCTAGGATGGTCTCATAGTCCTTGCTCTCAGCGATACCTATATTCAAATATTGAATAGATTCACATGTTTAGTTTATTCTCAATGGTTTTTATCTCTTAAACAAGAGCTTAAAAAATAATAACCAAATCATATACACATGTATATTCATAAGCAAGAAATGCAAAATAATCCAGTACTTATCTGTATTGTGCGTTTCCTCTTTGGTCCACAGAATTCTGCTTCATTTTGCAAGCCTTGGGATTGCCTATGGACTCGGATGTTAGGTTAGCATACAGGCTGCTCCTCAACATAAAATAATTAATTTCCAACCAGTACACCTTCACGCCGATTGGGAAGGAACAAATCAGCCAAGCCAACATAGTTGGGTTTATCAGGCCATGCACTTATATCAACAATACACTTTTATACATATCAAGCACATTCAATCCAACCTATAGTTCGGTTTATCAGACCATCTAGCCAAGCCAATACACAGTTGGGTTTATCAGGCTGCAGGCAATCAAGACAACATTGTAACAACCGTTTTCCCTTTTCTCTTTAGTGTGCAACACCAGACTGCATCTGTTTAGCCTAACAACACAAGCAATACAAGCAAACTCATCAGCATTATTTCTCTAAAAATCGTAATCATGTTTCATATCATTCTCTATCAAGTATTGAGACACCAGGAGTGCGTCCACCCCCTAGGGTGTAATCAACATTGAAAACCCTTTCATGACCCAACATCAGGAAAGTGTGCACCCCTTTCCGATGTGTGCCATGTAGGCCCTATTCATACTCAAGCAATCTTCCATATTGGAAATAAAATCAAAACATGCTCTGCATATTGAATTTAACAATTGACATGCATATTCTTAGCTAGGGTAACATAACACTTATCCATTTGCCGAGGTAGTATTCCTTCGTTAAGGAGGAATGGGGGCTCCCTTCTCTGAGTTGATAGTCCCTCGATTTTCCATCCCAAATCCTTTTTCCATTTCATATCCACACATGTTTTACCAACATAATCTATACCATTTCACTCATGTTGCTTACCAAACATGTAGTGTAGATGAGACATTTCCAAAATGTCCAATGGAGTTTCACCCGAAACCCATTTCCAAGATAGGGGAAAACCTCCCCATGAAGTTTTGCTCCTGTGGGCCATCACACATGACACTCCTGCAATGTGTACCCCTAGTACATTCATCAAGTAGCCAAATAGTCGATCATTATTTGATAATACAATCCAAATTTGATTGTTCCATAACCAAACAATGACATTAGTAATTCAAATCAATAGGAATTTGCAACTCTGCCTACTACAGAAATTGATTCACTTGGCAATGAGGTGATCCTCATTTGTGGGTCTCTTGTTAGCAGCACCACTATTCCCATTCTAATTTTATGCTTACTAGCATAACATGAACACCCACTTACAATGAATCCTCTTGACACAATTCTATGCAAGCCAATAGTGATTAGTAGTTGTCAGCAATTTTCAAATCCAAAATTTCACAATTCAAATTTGACAACTCATTATGCATACAAACCATTTTCATAGCCATGAGACTCTTCTCATAGGGTTTGTCTTTTTCACATGGTAGATTCTGGCATTTGTCATGGTATTACTCTCATTGCCATGTTCCAAACAATCTACCTAAAACCTGAGCTTTAATCAGCCAAACACTTGCTAAGTCTGGATGCATATAACCTTTTCATTGCTGCAACCATCACTGAAGCATTTTTGGAATTTATAAAATTCAAATAATTCCACCTATTAATCACATCAATATTACCAAAACCCATTTACTTCATGCAATGATTATCATACTTTAAATTACAGGGTACAGTCACCTCATTTATGCAATTTAAATGAGATGTTTAGATACTCCTTACTTCACAAGCGTATCATTTGTACCACCTTGCTCTTCCATAGAGAATTTCCAGCAGCCAATTGATCATGACTACCCTCTCATTCACTTACTATCCTGCATTCATAACAACTCTTGAAATGGTTCCAGAATTGTCATCAATTCATCATTTCAGCCATTAGTTATTCATAATAACACATGCACTATCTCTATGCATTCATGCATTACATCACAACATTTGCACCCATACTTATGTATGCATATCTACAACATTTACTCATACTTTTCATATGCATCTATTCAATGCATAACCACAAGATTTATGAAATCTTTTAATGCATATCCACTCAATGCTACCTTGCATTGATTCAGAAATACTATGCATTCAAACATACCATGCATGGCCTAACCATGACTACTTCATATAGGATGCATAACTATAATCAAGACCATCAATACTTACTTTCTTTGGGCTACTAAGCTAATAACAACATGTACATGATACATTTCTATATGAATGTAGTATAAATTTCAAATACCCACATGGTATGAAACCTCTTGCTTGTACCACTCCATGCAATTGTCATAATTAAACCATTACCTACATGGAGCCTACTTACACCCTTGACATTACCAATTTTGTTGTCCTCTTGTAGGAGATTGCAAAAGTTGCTCACCAACTTTTATCCTAGGCTTGTTTCCTTATCCCTTTCTCCATAGGGTTTCTAGTCACATTCGTCAGCAACAGCAACATATTCAGCCATGTCCATGTTGTCATTGGTTTTTCCACTAATGCCAACATAAATGCAATATTCATCATTAGTGGATCATTATAAATGTATAATTCTCACTATTCTTACCAACATGTAATATCCTATGCATGCAAGGCATATCCTCATACATTTCATGTATAAAACTTGTAACCATAATTAGCAAGATAGGGTTTAAGGAAATTTCCCTTCTAAAGTCCCTAATCCTTGCATGGAACTCCTCTTCCACACAACAGCTGGTTTGACTTCATGGTATTGCTCCCTCTAGGCATGCAATTCTTGGATTGTCCATATTGATAGTAGCACATTTCTTTTTCATGCAATCACTAGTACTTTTCTGCTTTGCACTCAAATTTTGGTGACTCTCCCTTATTCCCTGCTGGATAGGCTTTCGAATGCCTATACACATGCTTCATTATGACCTCAGGTGTGAAAACCACACCACTTCAAAAATGATTCTTTTTACCAGATGTATTTTGGTCTGAAATGTCAACCTCAACCACCTGGAATTTTCTTCCTTTTCAGCCCTGTAATCCACTGGCAGTCTCCTGAAAATCCATTGGAACACTAGCTGGAATTTACTGAAAATTCCACTGAAAAACAGTTGAAAGCTGCTTGAAAAATCCACTGGAAACCCCAACTTTTCTTTCTCTCTATCGGGTCTCTTTCCAACTAAGTTTCTGACATTTCGAAGGCCAAAATCTCTAGTTTTCTCTACACTCACTGATGGCCTGTTCATCTATTTCCTTTCGACATTTCGATGGCTAGAACCACTAATTTTATTCGTGCCTCGTCGGTGATCGGTTCATCTATTTTCCTCCATTGTGTCGGGCCTGTAGTGGTCTAACACTCCGAACTTTATCGGCGATCAAAATGTCTAATTTCCTCTGCTGCCCATTGATAGTAGGGCACACTATGCATCGGGAGGCTAGTCCTCACGTCTTCTGCAATGATAGCTAACGAACCTTCTAGAGTTTCTGTGGTTCACAATCTATCAGTGGTCGAAACCTCCAAGCACTGCCGCATCGACGATTGGATCCTCTACCTGTCGGGCGACTAGTTCTCTAACCTTCTGCAATGGTGGGAAGCAAACTAGTTGGAGTTTCCACAGCCATAACTCTGTCGGTGGTCAGAATTACTAGCAACTGTAATCTTCTAATCGGTGGCCGGAAGCACTAACTGCTGCAGTGTCGGGCGGTTAGTCTTCTAGGTAGCCGCAACAGAAGACTCCCAATTGACTAAAATTTTCTGACTTCCATCGGTGCTCAAGGTCACTAATTTCTCCCAACTCATTGGTGAACTCATCCACTAACATGCACCAATCGTCGCAAGCCTCAACAATTAGAAAAATCTCAGAGAAATTTTTTCTTTTTCTCCTTCCTGCGACACTCCATCGGCTATTTCATTAACTATCTCCCACCGACACTGCGGCTACTCCCTTAGCTAGTCATCAACGATCTAGTCAACTAATCGTCACCGATCGTCAATGGTCTTGTCGGAGCTTCATTAGAATAATTTACTTCGACATTTGAGTGGCTGTCAGCTGATCTCCACCAAAACTATGGCTCCTACATCCACTAAGTTTCACTGATGGCCGACGATTCTCATACTTAGAAAAATTTTCAAAATTTCTTCCTTAACCTTCTTTCTGCCGCTTCATCAGCTCAAACATCTTCTATTCTTTTCTGATGTTTCGGTGCCTTCACTATCTATTTTCTGACATTGCAGCTTCGTCATTAGTTAGTATCGGCGATCCAATCCTTAACCCTTGCTGATTGTTGATGGTTTTATCGCTTCATTTTTTGTCGCTCTGCATTGGCTGTCAGAACAACTATCTGCTGCGGCATCGACGACCGGGGACTCTACCCATTGGAATATTAGTCCACTAGAATTCTGCAATGGTGGGCGCACAAAGCACTAATTCTTACCGATGTTCATCAGCAACCAATACCACTAACTTCCATCAATCATCGATGATTTTCTTGCCTTAGAAAAAAATTTCAAAATTTTTATCTCCGCCGTCATTTTTGGCAGTTCAACCAACTACCATCTTGTTTTTGCCGCTGACATTTCACCTCTCACGTCCTCTAAGTTTCACTGACGGTCGACGAACACTTAGAAGAATTTTGCAATCTTCCTTTCGTTGTTGGGTGAGCTTCAGACTACGCATCCCGCTCCTTCGGAGGACCTTCCAACTAAGTGATCCATTGCATCGTAATAACTTCTCACTAAGTTTTTCAATGAGCTGACAATTCTGACACTTGGAAAATTTTGTGAATTTTCCTATCATTCACCCATTTTCTCCTAGTTTCTTCTAGGCAGTAAGAAACTTGCCTCTGTTAACTAATCTTTCATGGCCCATTCAGGCCCATGTTACAACTTGTAGCTTTGATACCATTCTGTAACGTCCCTGACCCTTCGACCTGCTATAGGGACACTACCAAACCATCAAACATCCGAGCAACTAGCCCCATGAACATGAACATGCATAAAATGCTGAAATAAAATTCTTAAAACGTGAAACATGCTAAGATGTTTAGTCATTCACATACACAATGGAAGAAAACATACATTGATTCTGAATTCAACATGTTCATTATAATTCATTAAGAATAAATATAATTGCAGAGACGAAATGGTCAAGAATACTCATCTTATAAAGAAGTCGTCCTGCAACCAGCTACGTCGCTGCAATGTTCCACCCAACCATAGGCCAGTGTGCTCACCAATCTCTCAGCAACACTGGCACCCCCTAGCTGGGCATGATTCCCCAAGGAATAATGGACTAAGAAGGCTTATACATATCCAAGGTACACAAATCAGCCAATCCCACATAGTAGGGTTTATGAGGCCATCAAGGAGCTAGGAAAGGATAAATGCTAAGCTAGTGGTCTCAATGGAGAGCTAAGGTCGCCTACACTAGAGCTAGCTTGAATTCTAAGATATCCACACACCCAACACCAGGAATCCACCCTTTCTCTGCTTCACGGTCCCTCAAGCCCTGACTTCCCTTCCCAATACTCTTCAAGGGTTGTGGAGAAGAAAGTCAGCAGTCTAACTCTGTCTGAGTGGCTCCCAAACACTAGGTTTCTCAGGAATACCTAGCCTCTAATCCTACTCTAAATAGTATGAAGACCCACCAATGCATACCCGTAGTAAAACAAGCAGCTCATAGCTCTATGATGAAAATAAGACAGTAGGGTGACAACCCAAATGAAAGGGTGAACACCGCTCAGGTCAGACAAGATGATTCAGAGTTTTTCTTGGCCCTAGCATGGCCAAAACAACTTAGCAGCAATGCCACAATATATTGTGGACATGTAGCAACCAAAAACTAGGGAAAAAAATAGCCCAATCTCACAATGAAACCATGACAACATTCCAGAGTCCGCAAATGGGAAAGAAGCTAGACCCCCAGCATTGACAGGGGAGAAAACATACGTAGACCAAACATTGGTAAGGGAAAAGCATACCCCACATAAATCATGCCTCTCTAGCCACTCTTCAATCTCGCCACAGGAGAACACAATCCCGACTTTCGTGCGAGGTAAAAAAATACTCCCTACGTGAAGGGGAAACTTACATAGGCCACAATCAGCATAAGGTGGAGACCAGACCGACTGCTTGTGTGAGGAGGTGAAGAGAGAAAAACATCTGCATGAGGATGAACCCCCAAAAATGATGGAAGTATGGCATAGTGGTGTTTCCCTTGCCCACGTGAAGAGGGAGAGACGGCTGGTGGAGTGGGCGCGTGGCAAGAACTGATAGTCCTGCCACCCTCCACTTTCTAGCAATAACTGCCTCAACTACTCAGTAGAACATTTAAGCTAGTAGTTGGATGAGACAACGAAAGGTGAGTAAAACAAAAAAAGGATGGAAACACATAGCTTTTCCCCCATGGGCTCAAGGTTTAACATTCCCCCCCCCCACATCCTTAGGAAATCATGCCCTTCTCATTTAACGTTGCACCATCGTAGCTGGCTATAGGTTCATTTTAATTAATGTGCATATTTACATGATGCTAAACTATAATGTGCCAGATAGCACGATATACTATCAGCAACGATCCCCATTGCTGAAACATAACACAACCAAATCGATGGCGGGGATTTTTCCTTTAGCTCCACACCATGATTAATTACAATATATACATCATGTATCTTTTAATGCAAACGGGGTCAAAACCGAGACATTACAGGAAGTATGCAGTAGAGATCTTCAAGAGATTCAGGATGATGGACTGCAAGACCATGACCACACCTATGGCATCGAACCTGAAGCTATTGAGTGATGCTTCATCAAAAGCAGTTGATGCTACGATGTATTGTTAGATGATTGGGTCCTTGATGTACTTGACGAATACGAGACCAGATATTTTCTTTGCTATGAACACCTTGAGCCAGTTTGTGACAGATCCGAGACATGTTCACTTGATTGCTGCAAAGATTTTTTTGAGGTACCTGAGGGGTACAGTTGATTATGGGCTCAAGTATAAAACCCAAAAAAATAAATATGATCTCCACAGCTTCTCTCTCTCTCTCTCACTTGAGAGAGCTACTTCTCCCTCACTCATGCACCCCAGTGAGTGAGTGTGTGTGTGATAAATAGAGAGTCTCACACTCTATTTATATTCTTTCGTTCACTTAATGTCCACTTCAATATGTTGGCCCCACTTAACAATTACTTACTAGGACCGACATCTCTAGGAGAGTCAAATAACCCTAGTGCCCCACAACTGTGGGGACTTTTCCCTCCAATCAACAAGGATGGTTAACCTTGACACAATTGTGGGGACTATTGCCTTGACTTACAATGGAGGGTTGACCTTAATGACTTTACATGACTTGTTTACATTATTGAATCTCCTGATCAGAACATCGGGGCATGACATGACTCAATTACATTATAGATACTTCCCCAAATAAACATTGGGGCACAATATACAAGTGAATACATTCCAAAGTTACAAATACATCAACACTCCCTCTTAACTAGGAAGGTATTCTCTCGACACAATTTATCAACACAAGTATTCTTCTTTGTATCATCTGGATCATCATCAAGTCATCTTCGTCTTCAATCCATCTTCATATTCAAGTCATCTTCTTTGTTAATTCATCTTCATCGTCAAGTCATCTTCATTGTCAAGTCATCTTCATCAAGTATTGATCATCAATGTATCTAGATCATCACTAGATCATCATCGAGTTTGGATCATCACTGCTGGATCATCATCAAGTCTGGATCATCACTTGATCTGGATCGTCACTGCTGGATCATCACTTGATCTAGATCATCATCAAGGTTATATCATCACTGAATCATCATCATCATTACTGTTTCTTCTATCTCAATCAAATGGTTGTATCTCTTCATTCTTCTCATCACAGGAAGTTCTACAGAGCCAACCCTTTTTCATCCTGGTTGTAGGCCTAGCCTCCATGTAGGTCTTCTTCAGCACTTATATATGACCCTAATTCAGAATGGCCCACCCAACACTTACATATGACCTCATCTTGTTAGAAAGGCATTCCCAACACTCACATCTGACCTCATCTTGTCAGAAAGGCCCAACGCTCACATCTGACCATGTGTAAACACATCATGCCAGAATGGATCAACACTTATATCCGACCATGTGTGATCACACTGCACTAGAAGGGCTCAGCACTTACATCTGACCATGTGTGAACACACCACATCGGAAGGGATCTGCACTTACATCCAACCATGTGCGAACACACCGCATTGGAAAGGCTCTCAACTTATATCTGACCATGTGTAGACACATCGCGCTAGAATGGCTCTTAGTCCCAGAGTGAGGATTCTTGGTAACTGACTAGGTACCTCCATTCTCCAAGAGAATGGCATATAAACACCAACCTAAGTATTCTTGGTAACTGAACAGGTGCTTCCATTCCAAGAATGGAATTCAACACTTATATCTAATCATGTAGGAACCAATCCTATAGTCACATCAGAATGGCTCAGCACTCACATCTGACATGGAAGGAACCAATACTCTCACCATTATAGAATGGCTCAGCCCTTACATCTGACCATGGAAGGAACCTAATCCTCTCACCATGTTAGAATGGCTCATAGACTCATTATTTGCCCTTGGAGGGAACCTTGATCTCGAGAACACCAACCTTCTCCCTGAAGTACTCAAACTTCACTTTAGCCATTTCTAGCATAGAATCACATCAGGGATAATTACGTTCAAGGATAACCTACGAGCTTCGCTAAGAATGATTACATCTGAGGACAACCTACAGGTCTGTTTGCATCTGAGCAACCTACAAGCTTCACCAGGATTTATGCTCAGACAACCTATCTCACCTAATATGCTCGAACTCCCTCTTTCAAGAGATCTCGATATGGATCACATACTAGAGCTTCACTACTCCTCTCTGCATCATACAAAAATTCAATTTAGATCAAGCAAATCAAATAGAAGTTTTCAAAAGAAACATACTACCTCCCAAATAGCAAGTGGTAGCCTCAGCTATACTCAGCGCCATGCAGGACTCCATCCTCCCAACCAAGAGATCACACTTGATCCCATACTTAAGTAGCACCTCGAAGTGCTCTTCCTATCAATGGCACTTCCTTCCCAATACAAATCCTCATAACCCTCCAGGTTAATCTTCTAATTCACCTCATATTTGAGCCCATAATCAACTGTACCCTTCAGGTACCTCACTGCATGATTTGCAACCACGAGGTGAACATGTCTCAATGTGTTCACAACAAAGAAAATATCTGGTCTCATATTTATCAGGTAAATCATCTGACGATACATCGTAGTGTCAACCCTCTCTAATGAATCATTACTCAATAGCTTCAGGTTCGATGCCATAGCTGTGGTCATGGCCTTGCAATCCATGATCCTGAACCTCTTCAGGATCTCCACACCTCCATGCCTAGAACGTAGTGCATCATCCCCAAGTCCTTTATCTCGAACTCGACAGCAAGTCTTCTTCTTGCAAATTTAGTGAGTTCTTCTTTTCTCTTAGGAACAAGTCATTGACATATAACAGGAGCATCACTGGTCTTCTTCCTTCAACCTTGAAGCAAAGGTAGGAATCCTCTTTACTCTCAGTAAAGCCTAGATTCATCAATAATCTGTCCATCCTGCTGTACCATGTCGAACCTCATTATCTTCTACAGTCATTCCCTCTGAAGCGGAGCATCATTCTCCATCTGTCTGTAGTACTCTATGCACTGAAACATTCTGTACCAGAGTGACAAGTAGCTTCCTCTACTACTAATATTCTATGTATCCATCTAGGATCATTGGATACCAAGATACTCTATCTTGAAATTTTTCAAAATTTCTTCTCACATCCATCTGTGAGCTTGTCATCCTCTATAGACTTTCATCTTCAACCTTGTAGCAAAGTTTCAGGTCTTCATCAAGCTCCTCATGTATGTGTTATCCCATGGGTGTCTTCTGAGCTCGTACAAGGCCTTCTTTCATTTGCACACATGATTCTTCCTATCATGTGTATTTCTAGTCACTACAAATGTATCTTCGTAGTCTATGCCTCGTGCTATGAATCTTTCCTTGTATCCCATGATGTTTCCATCTACTGCATGATGGAACTATGAACTTCTCTTCAGGTCTCTATACTACATCCTAGACATCATTCTTCTTGAACTGGTACACTCCTTCCCTTTCTTCTTAGCTACTTCTTGGAAGGTTCTTCATCAATGATGTCGCTCAATAGTGTTACATAATTGCACTGTGTCTGAGATCTCTTCTTTGAATTTTTTGTCATATCATTCTTTGTCTTGGATTCTTTATTGAACTGTTCTCACTTGTTCTTCGGAAGAAGTCTCGTCCTTATTTTCTTGTAGGTGATTGTACGTGATATTTCCTACAAATCAAATGCATTTGTATGGTTAGAAACATTTCATAAGGCATATTCATAATGAAAAAATATTATGCATAAATATATGATCATGAAACTATTTTAACCAATACAACATTCATCCATATCTCATGAAAACTTTCTAGGTTCCTTCCATCTCTACCAAGACAACATTGATATTGTGCACTAATCCAATATGTCAGCAAAGAGGTTTCATTCTAGATAAGTAGTAATGGATATTTGTATAGCACCATGAGCTACTTACCTATCACTTGCATATTACTAGTATACTGTCATTAATGCAAACATTCTATCATGCGTAATACATCAATTTAATATAAACAAATTGCATAACAAAAATAATATCATGAAATGACAATTGAATACTTATCTTTATTTGTTGCGTGGGTAGACTCCTTCTTCAGTCTTTAGCTTCATTATCTTCTTTGTTCATAATAGCATCATTTCTTATCCAAGTGATAAGATGGAGAAGAGGTTCTTCAAGAGTTGAGATTCCTCATCACTTGAGGGATCTTCTTTGGATGGTGAGAGATTGATCTTCAGTTGCCCCCATCTTCTTTTCTCTTATTATGAGTCGAGCTTCTTCTTGTGTGTTCTCTTCCTAGAGTCTGTTGAAAGTCATCACTTCCTTTTGGCACACATTCCTCAAATGAATGAATCCCATGATTCTGGGAGGCCATTCAAGGTTGTTATCACAACTTATGAATTATCCACTTCTTCTTCTACTGCTTCAAGTTGTTCTTTGATTTGAGAGGCCCTTGTAAAGTATGACTGTATGGTCTCTGTATTCTGGATCTTCACATTATTCAACTAGTTTCTCAAGGTAATATTCTGATTTATGTTCTTCCCTTCAAATAGCTTGGTAAAGGAATCAAACATATTTGGTATCTTTAGGGAAGACACTTGTGGTATAAGGTGATCCGTGATTGAATCAGTAATGATCTTCTTGGCCTTAACCAATTTATTATGGTGTAAGGCTTTTTGCCTCATCTCCCTCTAGAACCGGAACCTCTTTACTTATGTAGGTGTCCAATTCATTTTATTCAGAGAGATCATATACTTCCATGCTTGGAAGTTGTCAACTTCACCAAGCTTATCATCAAGCTGATGTGATAGATCACTTTGAAATGAGAACCTCAAATGAAAATAGAAAAATATTAGATCTTAATAATTTGAGGCGTTCGTCCTCGTTCTAGAGCTATTTGATCTAGGGTTTGTCAGAGAAACCCTAATTTTCAAAACTTGGAATATTTCAGATCTGATTGGATAGGAAGATATAACTCTTCAAGGTGAGCTTTCCAATGTACTCTTTTTTCTGAAGACAGTGGAGGGAATCTTTCAGAACAGGAAGCCCTAGTTTTCCAATTTCTTCTACAGAAACTCTTGATACTGTTTCTGCGGTATCTATGAAATTAATTATCCTTTGTGTCTGAAAATTCACATTGAGGTATCCTCACCAGTCCCTGTTCTAACACCATAGGTTTCATTAGAATTAGTTTCACCAATTGGGACTTATGAGCATTTTCCCAAGGTGACCTGTTTCAGGACTGTTCATCATAGAGAAGTGTACAGACTTCCACGTGTCACTGTTTCATATTCTGGGTTTGAAGCTTGGACCAAATAAAGTACAGTCCGTCCCATTTCTAGAACATCTTCATAAATTTCATTCAGACTTTCGTAGCCTGAGCTATAAAAATTATCCCCAGGTGTCCTATTTGGGGATGAATCCTGGGAGAGGCTGGAACCCTAACTTGGAGGAATCATATCTCCTAGAATATAGCGAATATGAGGCTGAAAGTTGGACACACTATACTTCAGGATTTTAAATTGTACCTATGAACGTTTCAGCCCTTGAGACTTCTAAAATCCCACGATATAGCAAATGTACCAAAACTTATCGGTTTTAGTATTTAGGCTTTTTCCAGCCCCGGGTCAAACTAGGGTTTGACTTTCCTGGAGTTTCACCCAACCAAAAAAATCGACCTAGGTCTCTAAATTTTGATATTGATAAGGAGAGAAATCCTATTTCTGGCTCACTAAAAAAATCCTCTTCTGTAAGAAGCACTAATTTCCCGCACCAAAAATTGAAAATGTCTGGAATCGAATTCCGCTTCAATAGAAAGATGCGCCCTTCAATGGATAGTCAGCCTAGCAAACGTTTGCTGATGGATTGTGGAGAGAGACCCAAAAATTAAGAGGCCCTAGCTTCTGCAACTGCACAATGTCTTCTTCTTAGGTTAGCTCTGATACCATGTTATATTTTTATCATTCAAGCTAGCATTATTTTAGGATCTTATCTAAGAGAATAACATGCACAACAATAATCACAAGAGACAAGAGACATAAAGAATTTTCCTTGGGGAAACCATAAAGGAGAAAACCATGAAACTTCCTCAGAGATAGAATGAGCACCAATGGCAGCAGTAAACCCAAAAACATAAAGATGATCTCTACAGCTTCTCTCTCTCTCTCTCTCACTTGAGAGAGCTACTTCTCTCTCACTCATGCACCCCACTGAGTGAGTGTGTGTGTGATAAATAAAGAGTCTCACTCTCTATTTATATTCTTTCATTCACTTAATGTCCAGTTCAAAATGTCAGCCCCACTTAACAATTGCTTACTAGGACCGACATCTCTAGAAGAGTCTAATAACCCTAGTGCCCCACAACTTTGGGGAATTTTCCCTCCAATCAACAAGGATGGTTAACCTTGACACAATTGTGGGGACTATTTCCCTAACATACAATGGAGGGTTAACCTCAATGAATTTACATGACTTGTTTACATTATTGAATCTCTCGATCAGAACATCAGGGCATGAAATGAATCAATTACATTATAGATACTTCCCCAAATAAACATCGGGGTACAATATACAAGTAATACATTCCAAAGTTACAAATACATCAACAACGAGAAGAATCAAGAGAAAGAACCTGTGATGATGATCCAAATCGAGTGATGATCCATATCTAGTTATGAAGATGGCTTGAAGAAGAAGATGACTTGAAGATGAAGATGACAAGAACTTGACAATGATTCAGATGATACAGAGAAGAAGGCTTGTGCTGATAAATTGTGTCGAGAGAATACCTTTCTGGTTAAGAGGGAGTGTTGATGTAATTATAACTTCAGAATGTATTCACTTGTATATCTTATGTATTGTATGCCAATGTTTATTCCAGGAAGTGTTTGTAATGTAATTGAGTCATGTCATGCCCTGATGTTCCAATCGAGAGTTTCTATAATGTAAACAAGTCATGTTAAGTCATTGTGGGTAACCCTCCTATTGATTAAGGGTTAAATTCCCTGCAGTTGTGGGGCCTTAGGGTTATTAGACTCTCCTTGTGAAGTCGGCCCTAGTGAGTTATTGTCAGGTAGGGAATTAGTATAAATAGAGAGTGAGCCTCTCTATTTATCACACACTCACTCACACTAAGTTGTAGCGCGCAACTAAGATAGAAGAAGTTGATGGGACAATAGAGAGAGAGAGACTACTGCGGTCAGGAGACCATCTTACTATTTTTGAGGTTTTACTTTTGCTTCCAATTCTATCTCTGAGGAATTTGTGGGGTTTTCTCTTTTATGGTTTCCCCAAGGAAAATATTTGTGTCCTTTGTCTCTTATGTTTGATTGTTGTGCTCGTTATTCTCTAAGTTAAAGATCCTAAGATAATGCTAGCTTAAATTTTAAAAATCTAACAGAGAAGACAACAAATATACGTTTGGAAGCACCATCAAGTAAAAGATCCTAGAGTCATGCACTAACTACAATTCCACCCATTAATCAAGGTCTCTGAGAAGTATCACCTTCGGAATCCTGATGTCCATGCAGCCTCTGTTTATTTAGAAGACGTTAAACTTGTTCTTGAAAAAAAAATTGCAGGGCCTATTTCTAGTCCAATTATTGTTCCATTTGACTCACACAGAGGAAAGACAAGATGTCCTTCACCTGCACCATCAAGAATATCTCCTACTACTCATCATTATCGAGGCATGAAAGGTGATATTCTTCTCTTTAATTGGAGTGAAGTAGTCTGAAATTTCAGTTCTTTTAAATTCTTTGTTTTATTGTCATAGGGCCTATCACATCTACACCCACGATGTTTCCATATATACCAGCTCAAAAGAAACCAAGCATACAAATGGTACCACCACCAATCAAATGGTCATTGGAGCATGCACCAATTGCAAGCCCACTGATCGCTGAAGGTCTCTTCATCGTTCAACTTTGATATGTAAAATTATACTTTGTTAATGTTACAATCTAAGTTCTTGGATTGTTGATTGAATTTGTAGGGCTTGTTTATTCACCAGTTAATCGTCCCCTTCCATCACCCTCAAGAAACTTGAGACCTCCAACAGTCTCACCATCAATTTAGTTTCGTTCCCCTCCACATGATCGACATGTGAAAGGTACATGTGCTTCCTTTTCTCAGATATTTGAGATGTATTCTTGGATTGCAATAGCAAAATTCACTAATGATAATATATTTATTGCATTGTTAGGGACCTATGCTTCTTCTACACCTGCACCATAAATAATATCTCCTACTCAGTTTTGGGGCATGAAAGGTGATATCCTTTTCTCTTTCATTAGAGAGAAGTACTATGAAATTTCATCAATTCTAAATTATGTGTTGTGTTATCTTAGGGACTATTGCATCTACACCCAAGATGATTCCATCTACACCACCCCCAAAGAAGCCAAGCATACCAAAGGCAACACCAACAAGCAAAATCTCATTGAAGCATGCACCAGTTGTAAGCCCGACCATGGGGGAAGGTATGTTCATTGTTCTATTTTGATATGTCAATTAATACTTGGTTAATGTTACAATATAACTTATTGGATTGCTTATTGTTTTTAAAGGGCCTATTTATTCACCATTTAACTAACCCCTTCTATCACCCGCTGGAAACTTGAGACCTACAACAGTCTCACCATCAATTGGGCTTCGTTCTCCTCCTCATCATCGACATGTGCTTCATCACATACTTATTCAAACTAACATGTTTAACAGTTCGCCTGCTAGAGAGAATAAAAATGGCATAAGAAGTTATGTTTGTACAATGTAGACCTTACCATCTTTCTGAATTATGTAGGTTTGTGATACCCTTCATAAACTACTCTTCTATCAAATTGGTAAGGGTTTCCTACAATGATATCTAGTATCCCAATAGTGGAGTCACATCACATTCCACAATGTCTCAAAAAGGGATGATGGCAAGTAGTTGAACACCTTTGTGTGATCAATGTGGGTTACTCGGCATTCTTGACCCATCCAAACTAGTATGGCCTAAGATGATATGAAATTGGTAGTTTGACATCCTCTACCAACTTTTGGGAATACCAAGTTCTTTTGGCTATCATTATCATCAAGGATTATGTAGACTAATCTATTTTTTATCTTGAAGTTTTGTGTGAATAGTGTTTCCTAGTTGTTGGCAGAGTAATCTCTCGCCATCAAGTTTAGTTGAGAATAAATTGATATGGGCATAGAATAAATTGATGCAAATGAATTTATATGTTTTCATAAAACTGTGTAGTTTTTTGTTTTTGTACTTCCTATGTTTTTGCCAAGTCGAGTCAAATTCTTGGATCTTTTGCCTTGCCTAGTATTTTCCTGAGCTTATTCAAGTAACATTGATTCACATAGCATATAAATGAATAGGTTGGAAAGCCTGCAAAGAGTCTTGAGAAGCGACGAATGTTGCGGTCCTTTCTATATTTTTATACTCATATTATCTCTATACTAAATAGAATCATGGATAGAGCTATACTTCAATGATAATATATTGATGCATTTGAATGCGACACAATCATATTAAATTTTTTGTTGAAAGAAACAAATTGAATTTGATTTGGACACGACATTAAATAGTATATATTTCTTCTTCGACATCTTAATGAGCCAACGCGAATTCACTCTTGTGGGATCTGAGTGGGACATATATACCTAATTTTTGGGTTTTTTTTTTTAATAAAACAGTAGATATACCTGGAATTTGTCCAAATTTAAAAAAATAGTTTTTATTTTCTTTGGTAAATATATCAGGAATTTGGCCAAATTGGGACATGGATGTTTAGCTTCTGGGATTTGGGGTAAATATACCTAGAACTTTGTTAAATTGGGAAATGGATATCTAGCTTTAGGGTTTTTGGGTAAATATATTAGTTTTCTTTTTCTTTGGATAAATATACTAGTTTTCTTTTTCTTTGGGTAAACATGCCTGGAATTTGGCTAAATTTAAAGAAATGGTTTCATTTTCCAAACATGTGTGTGAATAATAAAAAGGAGGATCATTAAAATATATAGTGTTTTAATTAGGTAGAGGATGATGGTGTAAAGGGCTTGGTTGGGGTTGGGGCCTCATATACCCAGGATCCATTCTCAAACAAGCCTATGCCCCACCCTTGATTTTGGGTGATAGAATATCAAGGCTGGGTTGAAAAAACATTGGTGTTTTGGTTATAATTTTTATCATTATAAAATCTAATTTTTTATTATTCTATATTTATATTTATGACATCCCTTGTTTATGGGACAAGAAATCCCTCCTATATATTCTACTCTATCTCCCTCTCGATTTTAACATTATTTTCTATACGAAAAATTACTCCATTTCTGATGTAAAAAAGAAATGTGCAATACGCAGAACACACTTATAAAAATAGAGTTACACATGAGCCCATATCCATAAGACCTTTAGTCCATAAACCTTTGAGACTTAAAAAATATACATCTTTTTTTCCACTAAAAAATTCGAGATCAAACATTTTCATACATTAAGCTTTACAAATAGTGAAACAACCCCTTACAAGGCAAGAAATCAGGTAGTCAAAAAATATCCTATCACTTGAAAACTTCCAGGAATCCCCTACTAACCAGAGAAGAATCCTTGAATTCCTCAAAAATATCCTTCTTTCATCCAAAGGAAAATCATCCTTGGAACACTAATTTTCCAAAGTGTTATATTCTCTAAAACTGTGTTGGAAATGAAGGTCAACGAAAACCTCCTAAAGCTTCCTAACCATTTTTTGCCACCACCCAAGAGAGAGAACTTGTAAATTTGATTTCTTTTTCACCGAGTCTATAATGACCCTAGACTATCCTACCACTTGCAAGTGAGAAACATAAATTTCTCTGGAAAACCTTAATATACATCACAAAACCAACAATTCAACTCTCGTATTTGTCCCCTTACACCCTCCCATTTTTATACAAAAATGATGCTTCTCTACCATCTTTGGGACAACCCCAACTCCACATTTTCCAGTTTACCCTTGACATGCTACATCAAAATAGCCAATTGGTCCAGTGCCCCCCAAACTTGGATCTCTTACCTTCCTACTCTTTGCTACCTTTTTTTTCTTGCACCCTTTGCAGGCTTATTTTTCTATACTTAAAATATCAAAATGAATAATTTCTTGTTATGAATTTCTCCACCAATGGTTAGATTCCTCTTTTATAGAGAAAATAGAAAGATTCAAAATTTGAACATGAAAAAAAATTATAATATCTATCTATATAGTATCCCCCTCTCTGTTTCTATTTAGACAAACATAATTAATAAAAAGATTCTTTCGTAGAACTCAGGGAAAGCCCAAACTAAATGACAGGATGTAAACTAAGATCTAGTTTGATATTAGATAGCGAAAGCTAAAAACTATGACAGGATGGTTTTCCTACATAGATTCAACTATTGCGATCAATATAAAGTTTATAAAAATCTTGTTCATTCACTTTGTGACCATATAGGTACATTTCAAATATTTTTATGCAGGGAATAGGTTAATAAATTGGAAATCAAATATATCAAAATCATGCAAACAAAAATGAAAATATGTAGCACATGCAATAAGTTTCTTACTTCTCATAGTTGCTTGCACTTGGGTTTTGTGGGACATATTTACACAAAGGCAGAGAGGAAGTCAATTATGTACCAAGAACTCTACTCTATGTCCCAACAACTTAGCTCAAAGAAACGAGTTCCTTCCATTGAAGTGGCAAGTTACATATGCGCACTCATTAAAGATAATCATAGCAATGAGTACATATGAGCACTCATAAACTTGAATCCTCTGTCAAGGAAAGCCTTGTATTGTTTGTTTGGATGGAATATCAAGTTCATAAAAGGAGAAACACAGGTTGTTTAGGTAAAATAACTGAGTTTACACTAACGTTGAACATTGAAAATGATAGAATTAAGATTTTGAGATGAGAAAATAGTTATTTTGATCATTTTTGAAATGAGGAAACAATCAACTATACTGTAGCCATTTGGAGAAGTTGTCACCATAATTTTTTGCTTGTTTTCTCCTTTTTTCTGCTTTTTATATTGGCAACTTTAAAGCACTTATTCCAAGTGTGATGGAGTTTATGCACTTTCAGAATTTCTTAAACCCTGAAGTACAAGTTTGTACAACATCGCTAATTCAATATAGACCTACACATATTTTTTTTTATATTGGAAAGTTTAACTCACTTCTTCCAAGTGTGCTGGAGTTTATGCACTTTCAGAATTTCTTAAACCCTGATGTGCAAGCTTGTAGGACATCAATAATTCAATATAGTAACATACACATATTTTTGTTCCATAGATCTCTGTAGGATATCACTGATTAAGTATAGTGTGACCTACATCGATTTTTGTTGCATAATTCAAAGTATGCATTGATGTTTTTATGCTCAGAATAATGCATCTTATTGTAGTCACCTTTGTACAAATTACCTGCTCTTTGCAAAGATTACATTGTGCAGTTAATGCTCATTAGAGTACATCCTATTGAATTATCTCTATAGTTCGTTGTTCCTTTCATGGTGATTACAAATGAGGAGATGACTTCTTCTCTCTCCTATCTATCAGTTTTGGCCCTGATTTTGGATGATCTGGAACCCTTCTGTATCTAGAATGAAGCAAAAAACTGGCCCTTTGTACAAGCATCCCCCAACATCACCCTTCATGGATCACATTCAATCCAAATGATTGTGCAGGGGGGAATCACAATTGTATTATCATTGAAATAATATTACTCTCTTGATCAATGATCAAGTAAAACATTATTTGAGTGTGTATTGGGGCCAGAATTTCTATAGTGATTTCCTAGTTACGACTTAAATGGTGCAGACCATAGACAAGATGTTGAAACCAAAATCTTAAGCGCCATGGGGAAATCACTTTGGGTTTTTTCCTGTGCGGCTAATTATACTGGGTAAGCTAGAGAAAAGTACAAGTAAATTGGTTGGCAGAAGAATATTTGAAGCCCAAAAAATGAGTGTATTGGGTACACTATATGGTATTTGTAATCCATTCTCTAACACCAGATAAATAAAATTTAGCATGCGATATCAACCTTATTTTACCAGCTAAAATCATAAGAGAAATTGACAACTAAAGTCCATCTAGAAGATGTGCCTTAAACCTAAAATATCCTAATTTGGCTAATCTTTGATTCATGAAGGACTACCTATTGGCAATCCCCTGAAATACAAAGTGATCCCCCACCAAAAATGTGAACTCTATGGCAAGAATGAATACTTGAAGCATTTGTTCTGGTACTATAAATATGCCCATCTTGTCTAAGAACTTATAATATGTGCCATAATATCCTCTCATCAAAACTACTTGAAAATCAATTCTTTTAGGACATTCCCTCCCTTGGGCCATGTAACTTCACATAGCATGACAATTTATTAGAATTGATATTTGATTTCATCTCTTGAAAACAAGAAACTATAATTGATATTTTATATCAACCCTTGAAATCAAGAAATGAATACATTAGTACAATTCAAATTTTACATGGCACAATGAGTCTCTAATGTGTGTCCATATGTAAATATAGATTTAAATGCATATGAGGAAGATGGAAATGGAAGTGGGTCATCTGCATAGGATGAAGGATTATTGAACTAACACAAAGTGTCCATGAGCAAAGTGCCTCTTGAAGGGCACTCTCCTTCTCATTCTACACACTCAAGAGATTAACATGGCCAATAATCACAAGACAGGGTGAACCGAATGATGAGAAAGCATCAAGAAAAATAAAGGAATTCCCCCCTAGAGGTCCCATGGTTTGTTAAGTTTTGGATTTCTCTGTTGGAAAAATATGAATCGGAGTGCCTTGAAGAGGCCACATAGGAAAAGAACAAATGGAGCCTATAGATGAGGGATGGGGGCCTACACCAGTGAGCAAAGACCCTCCACTAGAAATGGGTTTGGTTCCAAATTCAACCTTGTCATGCTGAAGATATTTTTTACAAAAGGAAACAAAAATCCTATAAAGGAAATAACTGAATATTTGGTTAAACATGTCTTATGCAGTTCTAACCCAGTGCCTCAAGAAACTGGGAAATAAATCACAATTCATAGGGTCAAAGGAAGACATGGAAAGGATTGTCAAGAAATACATGGATCCTTGGTTATGGTTTGACTCCTATCATTTCATGGTTCATGGTTCATGGCCTTTTCCAATATTGTACATCCACTAAAAAACATGTTGCTTGTAGGCCTCATGAATTCGAGCCAATTGTAATCCTCTTGGAGCTAGATAGAAGCAATTTCCACCTTAAAAAACACAAAATTGCATCCATCGCTTGGGTTTAAACACCAACAAACACAATCTTGCATCCATCACTTAGGTTTAAACACTAATATCTTATATAGGGTTTGATTTCTCATGCTGGGTTTCAGAGAATCACCATGCAGCAGCCAGGTTTTGCAATTCTAGGATTAAGAAGAAAATATCGGCACATATTGGGCAATTGAAAAAGATGCTGATAGTTATTACAATCGGTGGAATGGAAAGAAGAAAATATCGGCACATATTGGGAAATTGAAAAATATGCTGATAGTTATTACAATCGGTGGAATGGAAATGAAATCCTATGAAATCTATAAACATTCACACAAACCCTTGGATGACAATTGGGTATTAAAACAGGGCACAAAAATTATATAATTTGATGTGGAAAATAAAAATAATAGAGACAACATACATCACATACATCAAATAAGGGAAAACAAATGGGTATAAAAATAGACGACGTAACTTAGAGAGCCATGCTAGAAATCCCTTGACCTTGGCAAGCACAAGATCTTCGAACCTCATTGTCTACAGGCACCTATTTTGTGTCCTCGTCTTTTAGCCTGTGCCATGTCATAAAACCCTCATGGCAATGACAAATACTATATGGAATACCCTTAACAAGAATTATGGGATGGGAAGGAGATGGGATCCCCTATGAGTGGCAGTCCATTGATTCAACTGATGATCTGAGCAGTGATAGCAATTGGCTAGTCAAGCCAAATCTTACCATAATGGTACCCGCTGATTATCACTTTCGTTGTTTCTTTCTTCCAACCATCAAAATGCATGACTTGAGGGGTGCTCATATAATTTATTATACCAGCCTTTTGCAGGGTTTCTATTTCCTACCTCCACTTCCCTCTTGTAAGTGCCCAGGGGTAAAAGCTCTACTAGTGCTTATCCCAGTTGATCTTGTCCATGTGCACCCGACGGATCCTATTCATTCTGCCTTCGAGCTCAACCATTGGGGCCTTGTCAAATCTCTTGTTGGTGAGAGTTTAAACCCTTTTGAGGTTTTGAAGAAGGGGCTACGAACTATCCTTGCATATTAAGTGCAATTTTATTTTCTTTCTTGGTTGCTTATTGGACTCTGCGTGAAATAATGGTGGTCTCCTCGAGCTTGGGGTATGGTCTTGCTAAGTAACAGGAAACAATAAAGTTTATTGATAAAGGTAATAAAATAAGAGTTTGGGGTATGGTCTTGCAAGTAATAGGAAACAATAAAGTTTATTGACAGAGCTAATGAAATAATTGCAATAAAATATAGGAGTTGAGTCATTCCCCATTAACTCCCTTTTAGTTATATGTACAATTCTATCAAATCGCTTCTCTCAGTTATGGAGAAATAAGATAATAACATAAACATTAATTATAACTTGGAGGATAGTTGATAAGCATTTTCAAATAATAAATACTTAAAATGGTCATGAATGGAAGCATTGATGTGCTAGTCACATTGGAATTTGCATTCATATTGGCATTGGTATTTGGTTTAGGATTAGTATTGGACTTGGGATTGGGATTCACATTGGTTCATAACATTTTGTTAGATGGAGATATTCGATACATATGTGCTCTACGTATGGATGAGGGTGAACTTAAATCTGAAGGCATTGAATCATATGAACTTGAAGGATAACTTGACTCACTAAGGGGGGCACAATCTTGACTAGGTATTGTAAACTAAAAGTGAGTGTCATGTGCTCCAATAAAGTAAATAAATAATGTAACAAAATCACCCTAAAGGACACTTGACTCACTAACCCAAATTTTATGTTTCTTAAGTGTATTAATTCTTGCACATGATCTAGGAACTAAGAATCAATCTGATGAAAGAATAATCAACAAATACTCATGAAATGGTGTTAATCGGAACTAGAATGGTTTCCTCTCTGTATATTCAATAAACAATGAATAGTTACAATAACAATGTCAAGCAATAGCTTAACTCCATGAAGAATTCGAAAACCTAAGGAGACAATTCGAATTCAGTGAGTGAGTCTAGCTTAACTGGCTCTCAACCATAGGTTCACACTCTGTTAACCAATTGAACAAAACCCTAATTGAATCACCAAACCCTAACTGAAGTCCGAGTGCAATAAATGACTGAATCTCAACTGAAGGAGATCAAACACATGTCATAGCAAGCCAACCATCAAGTGCTAGTGCTCCATGACTTCAATGAACCCCGATGAGGTTAACTAAAGCTGAACTGACCATCAGAAGTTGGTGGAGGCGCCCTGTTGACTCTAGATCATTAAATAATAATAAATAATCATTAAATAATATATTTAATGAGAGTAGGTGCCTTAACTGAGGTTGAACTGATTGTAACCACCAGTTAGCAATTAGGTGCATTAATATCACTTAGATCACCCCCAGAGTGCTCCCGTTAGCCTCCCTGACTGTAGGAGAATGCTAAGTTAGCTTCCTTGACTATAGGAAGGTGTGGGTGTGACTGGATGATGGAAATTAATGCTCCACTGATGTCAATTAATGTCAATTATACTTAGGATAGTGTTTTAACTAGGCCAATTTGACCAAAAAGAGTGTGTATGGTGGTAAATGTCTCCAACACCCCCCCTTAAGCTATACTCAGGAAGAGTTAGAAACCATAGATGCATAAAAATTCTAGGGCCCCAGAAACAAAGGCCATAGGTCACCCTATACAATAATTTAACTGCTTAATATAACCAAGGAAACAGGGAAAACCTCATGGGAAAAATACCCCCCCTCAAACTAAGCAGTAAATCAAGAATTGGTTCTTCTATGCAGCATTATCCTGAGATTGTGAATCTAAACCTCTGAATCCAAACTAAATGAATATTTCTGGAGGAATATTCCACTTTGGAAGAAGAACAATGCACTCAACTGAATCAGAAATATAAGCAGCTGCACGGTGAAAACTGGACCCATGTAGAGTAACTGAAATCATCTCAAGAGAGAGCAAAGGTTCTTGAGGATTCGAACCATGTGTGGAACACTCAAGAAAATTATATGTTGCAGCATTGAACAGAAAACCATGAGTGGTAAAATCAGCACTAAATCTTAGGAGCAAGTGTCCAAGCGGATGCAGAATGTCTTCAACTTTACTAGTTTTGTGAGGAGATGAACATGTGACCAAAGGTAGAGAAGCCATGGGAATTTGGAGAGTGAATTCTTGAGCTCCATAATATGATATAGCTTCTTTAACAGCTAATGAATCACATAATAAAATATCAGTAACCTCATAAGAGGAAACTAACACCAAATCCCCCTTAGCAAAATTGAAGAAGAACTGCGGTACTTGATTTTTCACACCGGAATTGGTGAGAGCAGCTACAAGCATGACTGAAAGCTCTTGGATTTTAAAATATGAAAAAAATAATATCAGATCAGAATGTAAATCAGATCTAAATAATTTCACAACAGATCCAAAACTATGAAATCAAATCAAATCCCCAACAGCAGTTTTGTAGGAGACTTGCAGTACTTGTTTCTTCACAACATTGATGAGAATAGCTACAACCAGTACTGAAGGTTTATGAACCTGAAATTTTGAACCAAGAAATATCAGATAAGATCCAAATAATATCATATCAGATCCAATAAGGTTCATATCACATCCAAAATTATGGTCAACCAAGACGGTGGATGCACAGTTATCTTTTTCTTCAAAATTCTGAAGTTTGGTGCATGCAATCCTGCAGGATTTTGCTGGAAGATCTAGATCATGGGGAGTGAATGTGTCACTTTTATAATCTGATATTTCTTCCAAAATATCCAATTTTTTACATATTTTCACACCATCAGCAACATTAGAGGGAGAAAAATCAAATTTCTCTTCACTTTCGGAAGCAATTACTGGTAAATTTTGCACATAATTCAAAGGAAAATCACCGGTGAATGTTTGCATGGAAGTGTAGTAGTATTTTTCTTCAATATAAGAGATTCAAATGTCTTCTTCTGTTTCAGAGATATGATAATATGAGATATCAAATATCTCATGAACTTCCGTAGCATTAGGAGAAGGAGTCACTGCATGGATACTTTCTTCAATTCGAATTGAATGTGTTGAAGATTCTGCTTCATCTTCATCTTGAACAAATTCATCAAAGAGAGTAGAGGCCGATACTTTTGAGTAAAGAACTCTTGTGGTGCTGGCTGTGATCTCCAAAGTACTATTATGATCCTCATTGTGCTTGCCAAAGGTTCTGTCCAATTTTGTCCAGAATTCCTTTAGGTATTTAGCAGAACCAATAATAAGGTAGTACAAGATAGGAGAAAGGGCTAGACATATTGCTCCAAAATATATATCACTGTCATTTAACCAGTCATTCTCATTCTCATAAGAATCTTTTCCAAGTCCAATAGACACCTCATAGAGACCTCATCTCTTCATAGATGCAATCATCTTCAACTTCCATTCCGAATAGCTTGTGAATGGGGTGAGAAGAGGGATTGATGAGTCCATTTGAATTTGTACCTGTTAATACCTACAAATCAAAACAAAAAAAGGCACCGTAAGGTCAGACAGCCTACACATTCTAGGATTTCATCACACCCAGCATAGTCAATCAAGCAAGCTTGATCAACAAGTTCTTTACTTGGGATATTGAGTGGTAAGCCTTGGCTTCTGGTGCAGTGCTAGATTTTTGAGCTATTGCTCAAATTTCATGGAGAAATATGTCAAAAAGCTTGTTTTTGAGAGATATATCTTTGATCTGCCGTATGCTTTGATACCATATTAATTCTTGCACATGATCTAGGAACTAAGAATCAATCTCATGAAAGAATAATCAACAAATACTCATGAAATGGTGTTAATCAGAACCAGAATGGTTTCCTCTCTGTATATTCAATAAACAATGAATAGTTACAATAACAATGTCAAGAAATAGCTTAACTCCATGAAGAATTCGAATACCTAAGGAGACAATTCAAATTCAGTGAGTGAGTCTAGCTTAACTGACTTTCAACCATAGGTTCACACTCTGTTAACCACTTGACCAAAACCTTAATTGACTCACCAAACCCTAACTGAAGTCAGAGTGCAATAAATGACTGAATCTCAACTGAAGGAGATCAAACACATGTCATAGCAAGCCAACCATCAAGTGCTAGTGCTCCATGACTTCAATGAACCCCGATGAGGTTAACTAAAGCTGAACTGACCATCAAAAGTTGGTGGAGGTGTCCTGTTGACTCCAGATCATTAAATAATAATAAATAATCATTAAATAATATATTTAATGAGAGGAGGCGCCTTAACTACCTGGTTGAACTGATTGTAACCACTAGTTAGCAATTAGGTGCATTAATATCACTCAGATCACCCCTGGAGTGCTCCAGTTAGCCTCCCCGACTGTAGGAGAAGGATAAGTTAGTCTCCTTGACTGTAGAGAGGCGTGGGTGTGACTGGATGATGGCAATTAATGCTTCACTGATGTCAATTAATGTCAATTATACTTAGGACAGTGGTTTAACTAGGCCAATTTGACCAAAAAGAGTGTGTATGATGGTAAATGTCTCCAACAAAGTGATGTAAGAATAAAAGAAAACTTATTCCAAGTTCTCCTCAATAAGTAGTAGAGAAGGTCTACCTTAGGGAAAGAGTAAATAGCTAAACAAGGGCTCTCCAAACACTGAAATTGATGGGATATGAGATCTGAGTTAGTGAATGTATGAATGGGATAGTTATTGTGAAGGACATTAGGAGAAAGTGTAATAATATAAATACTATTTGTCTTAGGTTCCCTCCCTCCTAAATACGCATTCGAGTATGAACCTAAAGAAATTTCACTACTATACCTCTTCATAGATGCATTCAATACGATAGCTTGTCTTACTAGCGACATTATCATGGATGCATTCAATAGTTCCGCTTTCATCGCAAGAGCATTCAATAGATGCATTCAATAGGTGAGAGGAGTAGTAGTTTACAGAGTTACAATAGAGAATCCAACTCCTAAATAAGGACACTTCAACTAATGAATCGCACCTAAATAAGGACACTTCAAGTAATTAATATCATTTGACAAACTTATACATAGTGCTTAGTGCTTTGTTGGAGACTCCACCAATTATCAATATCATTTTGCTTGCACAATGTTCAAATTTTAACATAACATTTCAAATCCAACTCTTATTTTTAAGTAAATAAAACAAGATCTAATTACAAAAAAGTTTACAAACATTGATATTATTTTCACAAACAACCATACTATAAAAAAAATATGAAATATATAAGTCCACTATATACATTGCATGCAATAAGTATGGATTTTGTGAAAAGGACCTACAATAATTTGTGATAAAGACCTTTAACCAATCTTAGAATAAATATTTCCATTAACACTATATAAATAGTTTACACAATGTACTTCACAAAATTAGGCCCCCAAAGGTCTTATATGGTATGAAACAAAATTGTAAGATTTGAGGTAGGAACTCAATCACTTTAATGGTAAGTGTCATTAATCAAAATAAGTTAGTGCAAAATGGTGAAAATGAGCCAATGCTTTTTATTGATTTTAAGATTTACTAATTTCACTTTGAATTGAGAGTATGTTACCTTTCTCAATAACAAATAGAATATGTGATCTGCCTTTTCTAAATTTTAGTAATATAGGAAATTTAACAAACCAAACACAATTAGTTAATTTTTTTTTTAGTAATTTAACTTTGATTAATAATAGACTCATTCGCATTTCAAGTGCTTTCAAGATGTACAAATCTTTTTCATATTTTGGGTTCGTAATATTTCTCAAATCACCATATTATCAACAATATAATTATTAATATATAATATATTAAAAACTTTCATAAATAAAAATTTATTATAACCATTTTGATTTTATTACCATGCAATATTTTAACCAACATTACATTTTATCTTTTAATTTTAATTTTAATGATAAATAATATACTTAAAATGTGTTACCTTGAAAATATTACACATAGTAAAACATAAATTGTCATAACAAGTACAACAACTACTTTAATAATTAAATAAATTTATTATAATAATTTTGATTTTACTACTATGCAAAATTTTTAATGATGTACAAAAACATGGGTATTGATATGTCACAAAAATATTTGGAGTCTCGAACAAAGCGCCATGTATAAGTTTGTTAAATATTAATAAATTTATTGATGAGTTGAATTTTTTTATTGTAACTTTGTAAACCTTTTGTAAAAAGATCTTTGTTTGTAATTGTTTCGATAGTGGAGATATATATTTCATAGTTTTTTTATAGTATGGTTGTTTGTGAAAATAATATCAATGTTTGTAAAAAAATTTGTAATTAGGTATTATTTTAATTGCTTAAAAATAAGAGTTGGATTTGAAATGTTATATTAAAATTTGAACATTGTGCAAGCAAACTGATATTTATAATTGGTGGAGTCTCCAACAAAGCACTAAACACTATGTATAAGTTTGTCAAATACTATTAATTAGTTGAAGTGTCCTTATTTAGGTGCTATTAATTAGTTGAAGTGTCCTTAGTTAGAAGTTGGATTCTCTATTATAACTCTATCAATTACTCCTCCTCGCACCACCCTTAACATTGATACGTCAGCCTTAACATTGGACCTTCGTGGTTATAGCGACGTTCTTGACCTTTCGTCGCTATAGAAATGTTATTGAACTATCATTGCAATAGCAATGAACTGTCATCACAATAGTGACAAAAGGTCAAAAACGTCGCTATAGCAATGAACATTGAGGCCATTTTCAATTTTTTCCAAAAACATTAAACTATTTTTCCACGAAAACAACATTTTTCACTTTTTCGTAGCAAACATTCATGGGAAAATTGATCCATATTTAGTAGTGAATGAGAAACCCTCCTCCTTTTAAATGATGTAGTACAATTCCCCAAGAACCTACCATAGGATACATAGTGACTTCCACAAGGTAATGTATCCTTTTCGCCTATGGAGTTTCCAAGAAAAAGGTCATCCTTTCCTCCTATGAGCTTGCGATCTAGAGGTAATTCTTTCCCTAGCCCAAGTGCCTCAAATATAGATCTATAATGGGATAAGGTGTTGAATGATGAATACACACCCTTACTAATGCCACCGTGGCTTGTGCACACTCAACTCCAATGCTTTGTTGTGATGCATTTTTGAACCCATGTGACATACATAACCCACATACATAAATGGCATACTTAACTCACACACATAAATGATCCATCACATCCACATGTGTAAATGATGCATTGATGGGGCTCAATGACTTAACCATGAATAGGAAAATTTTAATAATGGTAAAAATGGATGTTCTTATGCCCTAACATTTGCATTGGCCCTAAATTTGATATCTTTATCATGTAAATGGGATATGTTGGGAATTTCAAGTTTGGTACATAATAATGTTCTTATAGATTAGTCCAAGGTAAAAAGATTAGAGTTTTAGTCCATAACATTTTCCTATAGTTATTATGGTCTATAAGTATTTCATCAAGCTAGGATCTATGGGATGTTTGTCTTGCATGTAGGATATTATTCTCATTTTAATATTCTTAAGTAGACTATGGATTGTATGGATAGTATTTGCCAAGGTTTATGGCCAAAACGTAGATTGTGAGGTGATACCAATGACCTAATGGACTCATGGGATGTACATGATTCTTGAGACACATCCCTTGTTATAGGGCCAAAAATTGGGATCTTACATTGGAGGAAATTTGGGATCTAAAATGGGCCTTATAAGAAAATGCGCCAACAACAAATTTTGTGAGTTGGAATTCAAGAACCAATAGAATTTCAATAAAATGAGTCAACCATAATGGTTGAATTGACATATTTGTCATAAAAGAAAACTACTTTTTTTGTTCGTATTTTCGACATATCTCCATGTCTTTTTACTCAAATTTCAAGCAGGAGAGCTCGTTGGATGCGAAATTTAATTCCGCATCCAATGAGTACCCACACTACGTACTTTTGATGGACCCCGCTACCCCGAAAACAAGAAATACCTGAAAAAATGTGATGATGATGTCATCATCATGTTTTCTCAGGTATTTCTTGTTTTCGCGGTAGCGGGATCCGTCAGTATGCATTGTGGGTACTCGTTGGATGCGGAATTAAATTTCGCATCCAATGAGCTCTCCCACTCAGAATTTGAGTAAATACATAGGGAGATATGTCAAAAATACGAACACAAAAAGTAGTTTTTTTCATTCTTCCTCCAAAATTAATAAGTATTATTTTATTATTTTAACTATTATTTTATTATTTTAACTATTATTTTATTATTTTCCTTAGGAGGCCCATTTTAGACCCCAAATTTCCTCTAATGAAAAAAAAATTGTCTGGGAATTATGGTTAATATGTGGTGCCAAATTACTCCACAAGAGACCTAAATAAGGAACATTTAGTATGCAAGTAAGATATCTTTTTTGGACATTAATTGGGATGCTAATTGGGATGATAATTGTGATGCTAATTGGGACACTAATTGGGACGTTAATTGGGATGCTAATTATTGTCCAAAATAGCGCCAACTTTTAAGAAGGGATGATAATTAGGATGCTAATTGGAACGATATTTGGGACGGTATTTGGGACTCGAATTAGGATGCTAATTGGGATGCTAATTGGGACATTAATTGGGATGCTAATTTGGACACTAACTAGGACGCTAATTGGGATTCTAATTTGGACAATAATTGGGATGCTAATTAGTGTCCAAAATAGCACCAAATTTTAAAAAGGGATGCAAATAACACCATTAAAAGCGCCATCCCATGGAAAAGCGACCACTTTGTCCAAAAAATGATGAGAAATACACTAAAAGTGATGGTGGACTCTAAAAAGGAAGCTAAAAGAGACGTGAATCATAGGATTTTGTTGTAGTGAATGTATTTCCTTTTCTTGTCTTCTTACTCTAGCTTCTCTTCCAAATATTCCTTCTCCTTAACCAACTTTTCCACTCAAGTTTTTAACTCTTTGACATGTTGGTTTGCAGCCAACTTTCTTGACACTAATTAAGAGATGCAAGATTCAAATTCATTATTTTCTCCTTCCATAATCACTAACTATACATTTATTGCATCATTTTTTTGTTTCCATGATTTGGTATTCATTCAGTGGTCTCTCCTTTTTAGAGAAGATGACATCATATTTCCTCTTTAATTATATCCCTTCTGCTTGCATTTTTACTAGATTATATTTTAATTTTAGCATCTTCTCTTTGTTTCTCTCTATGTTATTTATTAACCTATAATCATTATTAGCACTAGCCTAGGAAACTGCTATGTTTACTTAAGTCATGAATTTTGGGTCCTTATGTGTACGTTCCATAATAGTGTTCTTTGTGATGGTAACCACACCGGTTTGAGTACCCATTTTTAATCTGTTCTTAGACCTCCTCATGATTGTATTTCTTGTTTTATAAAAAATAATTGTTTCTAAGCGATCCACAGTGTGTTTCTTTGATGAGGTGGACGGGGTGAGCCCGAGTTCCTCAAATGGAATGTGGCCATCGGTAAGTGTTTCAATTGTTGCCCTAGGAGGGTCCACGTCCATGTATTTTGGGACAATGGGATCATTCCGAGTTGCCTCTTCATCTACATATTCCTTGATATTATCTTCATCCTCTTTCCTTTTAAGATATTATGCCACTTCCTCATATGCTCTTTGTCCTTTATCTTCGATCTCCTTCTATAATATTTCCTCTTCCTGATGTTACCTTTGGGCCTCCTCTACTTCCTTATTCATTCTCTACTTGTTCCATTTGAAACTTTGTAGCTTCTTCTTTTTGTTTATGAAGCTTTGCTTCCATTGTAGCATTTCTAGCTTTTTTACCACCGGCCCCTCTTTTCTGAGCAAAGCGTTTGTTTAATTCAGTCATGTTATTTGCTATTTTGAACACTTCTTCATCCTTGTCGAAGAAGTATGCGTATTCAAAATGTATTTTAACCATTGCACAATGTTCAGTAGCCTTCCCACTAATGTCATTCGTTGCAAAAATATTATTTCCAAAATGAAACATTTCTACGTCGCTTACAAAATATTTTGCCCCTTTTACCTTGGAAAAATTATATGCTCCGATACAGAAAGGAAACAGAGGAAAAGTGGATTTTTTTATATCATGCAAGTAGCTATGAATCCCATTTAACCACTTATACTATGAAACGAGAACTATATACTATGAACGATAACTCTACCCATAAAAACGATGATTTTTGCAAAAAAAACACCAAAAACACCCCCCAAATAGAAAAGTGTTGATACTGGTATACACGTTTTTTTTTTAGGGTAAAAAATAGAGCCATGGACTAAACATCCCATATTGTTGTTTAACAAAACTTTAAAATCAACCTTAAATTGGAAAAACAGAAAAATTCTTGAAGAGATAAATTACAACTTTCTGGAAAATTGCATATTAAAGAAAAAACAAATTTCTCTAATAATTTCACCATTATAACCATATAGAAACAAATAAATTATGATGTGATTCATAATGCGATAATATATTAGACCATACAAGAACAAATGGTTCATATAAATATTCAAAAACTCCTCTAGAGTTTCAATTCCAAAAATCATACTAGTAAAAAGCATGTAACTGCCTCTTCAAATTCATCCATGGATTATGACACCCCATCATAAAAAAATCATGTAGAGTTTCAATTAAAAAAATCATACTAATAAAAATCATCTACACTGCTTCTTCAAATTCATCCATGGATTCTGACACCCCATCAGAATCTACATTTTCTGCAAATGAAGGACTTGATGAAAATGTAGATGACCCATACCCTTCTCTATTATCAATGGGCGCACCGTCAGAGTCTACATCTATGCCCATCATTTAATATGTCATATTCCTTCGGGATCTATGGCTTGGTTTAACAGACTCCCATCTTGCAACTTTTGGCTGTGGCAGCAACCTCTTCATAATCTCTATAGTCTTGGAGCGGAGAGTGTCTTTCTTTGTCAACTTGAAATCATAAACAAGTACATCAACTTCCTCTAATTTCAAGATGTCAATGCGGCGGAGATTTATTTTTTGACCCTTTCTGTCTCTCTTTCTGCAAACCTTTTTCTCAACCACCATATCTGCCTTGTACACACCATCAAATGGGTGTGTATCTGTTGCATACCAATGTACTTCTACTGATACTACTTCTTCATTTTCTTTATTGCCCTTCATAGCTTTTGCAATCTAGAATGGATATTGACATGGATCATCTGTAGCCAAAACTGCAATCATGCAACCCTCCTTGATATCTTGTACTGAGCCCCTGTAAAGGTCTTCCATCTCTCGACGCTTTGCGAATGATCTTCTAGAGCCAATATACATTTCTCTTTCCTCTACTTGAGAAAACTCAACAGCTCGAGGTTCAACATTTGTTACCTCGTTTTCATTTGATAAACTTTGTGGCCAAGCAAATGGAGTCTTCAAAAATATATCTCCATTTATAGAGTTTGAAATTATGTCACTCTGCTCTATGAAAAAATACTCCCACCAAACGGAATCAGCAACATCAAAGTACGCATATGTATCTTCAATAGACTTTTTGATTTCTTCCAAGCATTGAGAAGAATCAACATCTCTACTATGTCTCCTTGCATTATGAATCTCTGTAGATGATTACAATAACAATAAATTTGAAGCATACATTTGACGACTTGGGATGAATTTCAAAAATGCCAAACCTGATGAAGGCCCCCATTCTGTGCTAGTTGAGTACTTCTTTCCCCACAATAGTGTTTTTCCATCAATCTTTTGTATACGAAATTGATGCTGAAAGCTAATGTCATTAATTTTTTCAATGCACCTTTCCTCACCATGCGATCCAAACAGAAATCTTCGCATGTCAACAGTTTCTTCCAATTTCTGTACAGTAGGCTCTGGATGGTATGCTTTCCCTATAATTTCAATCAACGATGGCAGGCTCCCGACTTTCTTCCTCCTCCATTAAAGCAATATGTAACAACCAGCTGTGTTTGCCATGGATAAAAGGAAAAGGGTTTCATGTTGAGGAATATACTTTCCAGTGAAAGGAAAACATTATAAAGAAAAGGTTATCTGCAAACTATAAACAAGAAGTTGGAAATAAAAAATCACAACTTAGGCGCCAAAGGGCGGCCCTCACAGCGGCCCTCGAGCAAAATAAAAATTATAAATTTATTTGTAAAACCTTTGACAACAAATATGAATTCAGAAACTAATAAAAAATTAAAATCCAATCAACTACTATATTCATGATTTAGTAAGGACTAATAATATAATGTTAAAGTTCAATATTTATTAGTAAAGACTAATAATATAATATTGTTGTATGCTAATGTTCAATATTTATTTACTATTAATCTCCATGGATGGGCATGGACATCAATGGGGGCCTCTTATGTATTAATCTGTGAGGCTTATTATGGTTGTGATTTGTTTTTTTCCTAAAATTTCTATAAAAAGAACTTAAACACTTTGGCTAGCTTCTTTTGTAAAGATACGTGGATTATAATTTTATAATGGCGTGTGTCTTTTGTCACGTAGGTCTTGTAAAGTATCATAAGCCCTATTTGAAAGCATATAGTCAACCATCGCTTTTCTACTATTTGATTTCAATGTTGTACAATTCATAAACAATTTCCATGTATACAAAGCAACTTACTCTTAGGTTATGGTAATCTTGTGGATTTACTCCTAGATTGTGGTTTGATGTAAATTTTTTTTATGGTTCAAAGTCATTTGTATTTATTTATTGTTTATAAGTAGTAGCCCTCATATGTTATTTTT